>JAYKKI010000002.1:3720000-4197500 GCA_039881145.1 Druceiella hillmani
CCAGGACCGTCAAAAAACCTAGATTAAAATAAATAATCAAAAAATTGTGGATTAGGCCTATAGGGTCACATAAAAAAACATGCTAAAGACTCTGCCTCTAAAGTGGTGTGGAAAGGAATCTCATAAATTTATATAACCAATTATATATAATTGAAATTATATAAAATATGAATAAATAATTCAGTTAAAAATAAGGAAATAATAACATCAATTAAGCAAGTAAATAAAACCAATAGAAATTAGATTTGTACATACTTATGTACCTCACCTCTGGTTTGAGGTTGTAAAACACTTCAATAAGTAAAGATTACCCGAGAAGTATTAGATCAAAATGTTTGTAAAGAAATTCTCTACAAAAATCTTTAATGTCAATTTGCCATAAAATCAATAAAAAAATGTTATAACGCTCTGAAACAAAGGATCCCATAATATTACATTTAATTTTGCATATAACTTTTTAATTATACATATTAGAACAAAAAGTTGTAAGAAACATTTTTCTTACAAAATTTTCATTGTACTAATAGTTCACGAGATAATTACAAGAAACTAATCAAATGCAACCCTACATAAAATGCAAGGTTGGCATTTTTTTGGCCGCAATTTACTGTACTGTTGTAAGAGAATAACTAATGAATAGTGTAATGATTAATTATCATTAATAACTAAAAGTTCCACAATAAAATTTATTTTAAAAAACTGACTTAAAAAAGTAGGTACTAAAAAGTAAAAAATAATTTACTCAAAATCTTACTTATAAGCAATAAATGGCTCAGTTACTTATGTTTGAAGTCGATGCCAGCACTGTCTGCCAACTTAAACAAACTAATAATTTAATTTATTATGTAAATGTAAACTTTAACTTCTAATGTACTCATAATATCAAATAGATTTATAATGATGTTTTATATAGATTTTGTTATTTGTATTTTGTTTTATGTTATTTGTATTTTAAACAATTTTCATTATTACAGAATTTAGCGATATGTTCTTTTACTTATCCACATATTTCCTACTTGAAAAAATTGTCCCATTATTTTTCATTTGTTTCCTTTGCTTTGTAGATAAGATTTCATACAAGCTTTATGCGATTTATACGATTTTAGGCTATCTGTTCGTAGATTCTTATATCTCAGCTTGCCGAGTTTACAACTTATTGTGGAATAATTTTAAAGGAAAATATATTTAGTAATATGAATATATTGAAAGAAAACGAAAATATATTAAAATTCACTCAAAAAAAAATCGCTTTTATTTTTTTTTCTTTCGTGAGATATAAATCTACAAATCATTGCACAATGTGTTCCAAATTTCTTTTAACTTTTTAAGCACATTAGGCTTCAATCTGAAAAAAGTACAATAATACCATTTCACAAATGAAAAATTATTTCGGTCAGCTTGTTTTAACAAAATTAAGAGTTGCAGCTAATAAAGTTAGTAGTCTTAAGCCTGTGGAAGACGTATTATGCAATACGTTTACATAGTGAAAAATAATACCAATATTTATACTGTAATTTAGGATATAATCCCACACAGATATATTTTTGTAAAAGTAATAATAAATTACATTTCAGGGAAAAAAGTTCATCGATGAATATTCTCATATAAATTTTTGTATTAAATGGAAACGTTCCAAATTTATACACATTTTTTTCACATCGCGCGTATACATGTCTATACACGTATATTCGTATTACAGCCGTCACCTGACTTCCGCTCTTTTGATTTAATTAAATTCGTATTGGGAGTGTCGCCCAATCGTATTTCTTTTTTCTGCTCTATCGACTCGCTCGGAAATATGAAGGGTTATTCATATTCAGACAGAGGTTTGATTTTATTATATAACTATCGTAATATATGTCAAAACTTAGTTTCAGCCCCGGTCTCTTGGAATATATTTATGCGTTAAAGTTATTCAAGAGGATTTAGGATAAATATTTTCCCTCTACAGAAACAATACGTATAAAATTATGTCGGATGCCAGGAAACCTAGAAATTACCGATTTCTTGCCTAATATATTCTGTTGCTTTAGATTTAATGTACTTACTAAACGATACTATTCATATGAAGTTAGTATGCATTTTCTAATGCTAATCAATCAATGTCAAATCCTGCAGTTTGTATCTGCTAATAAAATGATCATTACTATAGTTTTTATAACACGAAAATACAATGTAAAATTGCAGGTTAGAAAATATAAGTGAACTTTAAATATAATGAGTGTAATTAAAATTTTTCTTCTTTCATTTAAAAATGATTTTAATATTTCGAGGCAATGTATTTTCTTCTATATCTCATCATAGAACATATAAATATATTTATTTTTACAAATATTCTCGACAACTTTATCTAGCGTAACGAGAAATAAACTTAAACCGAGGGCAACTAATTTTGCTTGACGACAAGAGCACGCCCACATTTCATTCTACTCAAAAGTTTCCAACTTTCTTGGGCAATGAAAATTATCAATGTATTAGTGTTTCATATGTGTGTTTCATATGTGTGTTATTAATGGTTAAATATGTTAAGCGGGTTAACAGTTTAGTTAAATACCAACACAGTGACCCAATTTAAAAAGTGAAACTCAATTTAGATGGAAATATTCGTCGCCCCAGTTTCAAGTAATTTTCTTGAACTTATTATCCACCGTTCAGCAATAAATTTTTGCAAAATTAAAAAGAATGTATGTGTACTTATATATGTACGTTAGAAGTCTTACTTTTTGACATGATGTAAGAATAACTATATTTAATGCTCAAATAATTAATGGAAATAAAATAATAAAAAGGCTGGGGCGTGATGAAAAGTACGGATGGAAAAATTTTAATTCAATTAAATAATAAAATTTTAAAATCTATATTTAAAGTTTACTTGACAAAGTAGCCTATCATTTTATTCTTCTGCTAGCTTTCAACTGTACGCCAATAATTTGCTAAACCGTTTCCAAATTATCGCGCTTCACGTTTATTTTTTTTTTCTTATATATTTTTGTTGCATAATGACCAACTTCGTCCTGTTTATTTTTTGATGCTTCGTAAAATTTCACACTCATTTATTCATAATGCACCTAAAGAAGTATAACTTAAAAAAACATTGTCAAACTAGTAAATATTTAATAAAATATTTAGTAGCAATTGGCACAATACGAATTTTATTAATGTGTAGAATATCGGTCCTTATTTCTCCCTTTAAAATGTGTAATGAAAAATCACGGACTGCATAAATTGAAGTTCGTGATATATGTTGTGAAATCCTCTAAAACTTTATGATCTAGGGTTATTGCTAATAATTCAGTATAAATTCCATGCTTAATATACTCTTTTCATAACCTTTGCTTTAATAGTATCGAAAATAGTGAGGGAAAATATATTTTGTTAGGAAATTTTTGTAGGTATGCTAGTTACATTTAGGAAAAATACATTCATGACTTCTTTATATAAATATAACATAATTTTCCACTTCATAAGATACATGAAATTATAATAGAAAATATTGAGTTCTTTATTTGCTCCTTCCAAAACTTTTAAATAGATTGACTTGATTTCATAGCATTATCACTACGCCAATTCTATATTCAAGTTTCTACGTCGGAGATTTTTGAGAAAATTGACTCTAATTAACGGACAGAAATGTAAGTGAACTTATAAAGGTTCCTTTTTTATTTTTTTGTTACAGGACCTTTAAAGTATCACGAACTTAACAGTCAGTAGAAAGTAAATGTGCAATAATCGAATGATACAGTAAAATTTCACGATTTGGACTTTAACAGATTAGACAGAAATATGTAATCTAGTTTTTCGAAAGAAAACGGTCGCATTCCACAGCAAATATTTATTCTTATTTTCGATTTATTCACTGAAAGCCTTTCTTATTATCTCAAGTATCTTTGTGATTACTATTTCACGCTGAACCTACATTTCATCCGACATAAAGTGAAATAATCGATCATAAAAAAATAAACGAAAGCCAATTAAATTGCCTCGAGTTAATAATTTATCTTTATTAATAATATAAAACGTAGTGTATGAAAATATCCATTACAGCTTTTTAGTAAGAAGCTGCGATCATTAATGGTTGACAGTGTATCTAAGTTTTCATTTTTGAATTATATTAATAACTCTTTTCAACAAGTCAAACATGAGAATATTTTGTATCTAAAGAAAGTAATATGATAAATTTACTTAAATAAACGTGATCTTCCTTGGTTAAATTTATTTTCGAAAATATACCTTCTGAATATACTATAGATCTTTATATACATGGTTACATAAAAGTTTATGTCAGGACTTTTTTATTATCAATTGAATATTATGAGAACTAAGAATTTTCTCAGTGCTGTAAGGTATTGTAATGGGGCGACTTTTCATTTTCGTTATTAGATTAGGATATACTTTAAATTGGGATATAGGAACAAATATCTTAGCGACAGTTTCTTTTTTTATATTACAATAAAAAGGAAGTATTCCAAGAAACAAATTAAACATATGCATGCATATATATATATATGTATATATATATATATATATATATATATATATATATATATATGTATATGTATACTACATAACTCTATGTTGACATACAAAATAGACGAGAAATATCTAAACTTCAAAAGGAAAAAGTGACATTTACTTGAAACCATTTCAAAAATTTGTTCGAGTACATAAACCCACCATAAAACCACCGCTTTACAAGAAATTTAATTGATTGAAAAATTAACATCTATCACTATTTGCAAAATTAATCTCATAACTTAAACTTAAGTCGTCCAAAATAAATTATATTATATACGTTATATAATGGAGAATGAAGTGAAGATTTTAGAAATATTTTACTTGCAAATTTTCATTTCTCTTACTATAAAACCAAAAATGTGCATAGACATACACTTATCATGGGAGTCCTAACTAGGTGCGTTCTTAATAAATGAATAAAACCTGTATTCAAAAATAAATTCAAGTGCACAATATGCATGAGATATTAGTACATATGCTCCCATGCGTATGTATATCTTAATTAGTAGGTACATATAAATACTAGAAATTTCATATTAGAATTATCTGTATAATTATTAGCAAGAACTATATGAACTCACTTTGGCAACCAAAATAATGCGTTTTCTGGCTTTATAGATCAGCTTTATTACCAATATACTTATGAATAACTATTTGAAGAAAAAAATTTCTTGCAAACTAATCAAATAAATTTTGAGCTTAATTATATATTATCATTGACAATTCAAACAATTTACCCAGTTACCTATAATATGTATAAAAAAACTATTAATACATTAGCTTTCCTGTATAGTTAACCACGTTTGTATTGATTATGAATTTGACCCAAAGTTACGTGAAATAAAGTGACAGACAAAAATAGGCAAAATTGTAGGTGCGATAATTATACGTACTCTAAAAAATGCCAACGACTACAAACAAATACGTTATATTAAATTCTGAGGTACAGTATTGAAAATAAATATATTTAATGGGTAAGTTTAGTTTGGTGTTAATTTATTCTCAATATGACTGTAAACAATTATTTTATACCATATTAACACAGTGATATAACATTGTTAACAGAGTAATAACAACTACAAAATATGAAACTCATATCTAATATACATATAACAAAACAGCAAATATTTTAATTTTAAACTGGAGCCACATAATGTTCTTGAGTATTTTAATTAACCAACCAAAGCGCTCCATTTAGCTAGCCGCCTTGACGACTTAATTCAGAATTTTAGTTCGTCAGTTTATCTACGATAGTGTTCAATGATAACAGATCAAAACATGTTTTTATATAATTCGTCAAATTAGATTTCCCCTTGATTCGTCCGCTATATTAATTAACTTAAACAGTGTTTAAATTTTACTAACCAAAAACTTAAATTTTCCACACATTTTTACTATTGTCTATCGTTTTGACATAGTAAGAAAACATGTTACGAGAGCCATCTATAGACCGATCAAACGAGTTAACGACTAAACAACGCGAGCGGCCTGAGAGCGCCCGGCAAGCGGCGGTTGGCGAGAACAAACTGAACTAAGATCGGAATCCGCGGCGATCTACTGTGGATTTCGAAGTTCGTTTCCCTGAGCGCGCTTTCGGACTAAGTTTTTGCGAATTACACAAGCCTTCAATATAGAATATTTTGGTGACAGATATAAGAAATTATAATGAAAAGTTTGTTACGAATATAAAAATTGCAAGTGGAGTGCAACTCTGAAAATACTTAGATGTAAACGGAACATGTATTTGAAAAAGAAACTGAAAAAAATTAAAGACCCGTCGTATTGCAACATTGATGAATCATAATTTTGGAGCATTTCATTATCAGTTAATTTTGTAGTAGTACACCTATTGCGAATACTTGAACGTCGAGTTGATCTTCAACAATAATTATATCTATATATATATATATATATATATATATATATATATATATATATATATATATATATGTACATATATATATATATATACATACTTATATATATATATATATATATATATATATATATATATATATATATATGTATAAATATATTAAGTTATTTCACATTTAAAAATGTAAATTTCTGTTTTTGGGAAATGCGTACATTTGATTTTAATTTTAAGTGCATGCTTTGTCAATTACTCATTAACTAGCGCGTATAAATAAGAAAGAGTCAATCTAAAAGAAAAAAAAACCAAATACTAACGATGACATAAAAAGTTAATCCAGGAGCGTTGAAAGTTTAGTCGTATTAGCTCGACTTGGCGACAAAGAAAGGAGGTACGTGGTTCACGGAACGAGTGGGCGTACACCCCGCCACTCGTACAGCAACGCTCACTCTCCCGCCTTAGTCGTTGTGCACTTTGTTTGGTCGACTGGTACTAGTATCGGGGATTGATATGCAAAATGTTGTTGTTGTCGCTACTCGGCCGGAACTTAACGGGTCAGATTAAATAAAGTGACGTTCGGAAATTTTCCATAACAACCGTACAGAATTCACGTAGATTGAATCTGTGTGAAATTTTAGATCAATGACTTATTCACTATAAGTAAAGAAAAGCTGCGATAAAAAGGGAAGCTACTTTAAGATATTTTTGAAACAAAAGATGGAGACCCGAGCAGATTAATAAAACAGATGTAGCACACTTGGCAGATATCGAAAATATAGAAAAATATAGAAAAGAAAGATATAGAAAATATTTAAAAACTTTTTATGTGCTGATATGTAAACAGTGGATAAATTTTTTTTCTATACATTCCTTCAAATGTGATATCATTGGTAATTTCTACTAAAATTAAATTTGTTTTTGTTTTTTTAAAATCCAAACTAAGGTTTAAGAAAAAACATAAAAACGAAAATAAGATTAGATTCCTCAAAAGGGTTTATACTATCAAATTACATGCGTAAATTTCACCTCTATTCAGAACTTAAAATATAAGTTTTGAAAGTAATAAATTTTATATACACATTACAATTTGTTTACTTTGAAAGTAAAAAAAATTGCAATATATATATATATATATATATATATATATATATATATATATATATATATATTAATAATATAAAAGTAAACAAGTAAGTATTAAGAAAGTCATACCATATTTCATTGACTGAAAACATTTTCCTTATTCATTACTGTAACACATGTGTAATTTCAAATATTCTATTTCACCGTAGCGTAGTAAAATTCTGCGCGAATGTAGCCCAAACAAGGTTTCATTCATATTTATTCACGGCACATTTATCTTAAGACCAAACGCAAAACCACACAAAGGACCTAAATTCACACTGTCAACATCAATATTTTGTACCGGAGTACGAACCAAAATAGATATGAATGTAACTCGTAAAATATGCCATTTCCTTGAATACTAAAAGATATTCAACAATGTATAGTAATTTAATTAAATAAGCTAGTTCAATCATATATCATACTAACACTTCATTCGCTATTTTAATAAAGAGTTTGTAAAATTCTAAAATTAAATTTGAAATATTATTATTATGACAAAGCTCCATCATTAATATTTATCCCGCCACCCACAAAACCATTGTTCGAACGAACACGTATCACACAAATTTCCTGAATCACATTTTGAATTAAACAATACAGTTACACTCGAAAGCATAAGGCAGTTCAAGAAGGGCTTTGGGCGGGGAGCAGTCGGGTGCGTCTCAGTCGTTTCATTTCGCCCGCCCGAGCGACACGCATTCAGGAAAGCTCGGAAAGTTACGCCGATTCGAAAAGAGAACGTCGCGCGAGTCGTTACATCGAAAACTAATCTTAATGTACAACATTTGCAAATAAAAACAAATTAAATGAAACGAAATAACCAGTGTTTTAAATAAACCGAAAATATATTTACATATTTTATATTTTTAATAATAAAATTTCAATTTTATATTTTGTTAAAAGTGAAATCGCAAATTGTTATTTATTAAAACTGTAGATAAATTTCATATCGCTTCGTTTATTAAGTGTTTTTATTTAAATATATAATATTTACAGTGTTATTAAAATATCGCAAGTTAAATTTTTATATTTATATAAATTTTTTGTATCGAATTAATTGATTATTAGACTGGCGTGAAAATTATTCAATAAATTTAATAAAAATATCATTAGAACTGAAGGATTAAGAATTTTTTAACATCGAAGAATTTAACGAAATTATATACGAATTCATTCTAAGTTTGAAATCTGGAAGTAAGTAAAGTTGATCAAACTCGTTCTTTAATTTTATTAAACATTTTGCGGTTAGTGTTATTGGATTCACTCTCATTAACATATTAATTTTTATATTTAAAGAAATATTTCGATGGAACAAAATTATATTGAGAAAAATAATATTAAGGCAGCATTTGCAACTCGTAACAGAAATAACACTTCCATAGATATAAATTTTATTTAAAAAAATTGTTTTTCGGATTTTTCTTTTATAGAATTTTGCTACATTTTTATCCAAATATAATTTGGATAAAAATGCAGCAAAATTCTTTTCATAACTATCACTGATTATACCCTCTTACGCGATCAAGAAGTTGTATAAGTAGATAGTAGATAAAAGTATATTATGTAAATACATTTTTTTTGTAATTATTAAAATTTTTTGTATTTTTAAAATATTTTATTTATATAAATATTGCCCTATTTTAACTTTCTCTGTATTACCTGAAACCCTTTGTACTCAGAATATTTGGTGGAAAATACTAGAAAGTTTTATATTTAACTATAAAGAAATGTAAATCTATTTCTCTTCATGAATTAATCTACAAATTAATGTAATTCTATTAGAACATATTTAATAATTACGTCATTTTCCTACTTATGTCAAAAGACGGTAATAATATTGGAAGTAAATTAATTCATTATTCACGTTGAGTATTGTCTTTATTATTTTCATGAAACAATCTAAAAGCTTTTCATATTTCTCTGACAACAGCGATTCATAATAATATTCAAAGAAACTTTTAGAAAGTTTCTTTGATGAGAGTAAAAACGCCACGCCGCTTATAATTTAAGAGGGAGTATTCTAATCTAGTCTACCATTGAGGCCGCGGCGCTTCTATTTGCGTAATTGGAGTTGTTTTCAAAATGAAAGCAAACCGAAATTAATTATTATGCAAATTTTATTGTGACGAAGCGTGAAGTTCACAAAGTTCGGAAATTTCTAGTTCGATTAGGGAACGACAATAATAGAGGAATGTGACTTACATTTTATATCTTCATTTTGGCTGCGTTAGGAAAATAAAGTTATTAAACAACAAAAGCAAAAAAGAATCACTTTTGAATCGAGCTTGAAGTTAGTTTAGAATATTATTTCAATAAATAAAATGAAATCGGTACTGTAGTTAAGTGCTGTGCTGAGAAATATAAATTTACCTTCGGCAATATAATTTTTAGGCTTAGTAGATTTGTAACAAAGATTACCTTCACGCTGTGGAGAGAATTGTTATGAAACCCAGGATACACTGCCCCGATATTCAAATTTAACTTCACCTACTTCATGAATGCTCTTATGAAAAGTAACTAGTTAAATGCTTTTACTTACTATCTTCTCTGTTCGAAAACGTGAACACGTAAAAATTAAGCAATTTTTCCCTACTTTTTTCTTCGAATATCTGTCCATAGATAAATTTGAGGAATTTTTGGTTAATGGGATAAATCTCTTGAAATATAAACAAATTTAAAATTATTGACTGTGTCTCGCTAATTTTATTTTTACAACGTTTTTATAAAAATCGCGAAAATCTGAATATTAGCATGTAGTATGCATTTACTTCAATGCAAAATTATTTTGGTCAATTTATATTATTAAATGTAAAGTATATAGGCGATCAAGGTATTTATTTTACTACTTTGAAAGAAATTTTGGACAAAATATTTACAGTATAAAAAATATTAGACTTTTATTTGTAGATAAATTTGTACAGAAAAACGAGTCCTACTCGTGTTTAATTGGTGATTTCTTATTATGTAAACTTTTTACATCTATTCTCCTATTTAGATAAATTCAATAATTTTTAGCTTGATGTGGACACAATAAGTTTGCCATTATATTGTGAAAACCTCGAAAATTTTTTTAGATGCGACATTAAAATGGATATTTCAATTATTACCTGTTACGTAACCTCTTTTTGCTTGAATAATGTCGCCAATACTTTTCGCATACACGATTTCTTAAAAATAAATTGTAAACCATCTAAATTTTTACGATACATGTCAAAGTACGTGTTCCTTTTATGAAACTACGGCACCAGTAAAATTATAGCTTATTTTATCTTACTTTTTAGGGTTTCATAACTCAAAAGAAAAATCAGAACCCTTGTAAGGTTACTGTACAGTATTTTTCGAAATTTAGCATAGTAATAAAAAGTATTAACTTGCACATATTGCAATAGCTGAAACTCAAACTTGTTCATTTGGAAATTTCATAGAAAGCAAATAAAATATTAGAAATTTTTTTCATCCATTTGTTACAAAGTGCTATTTGGAAGGGCTACATTTAATGGTCTCAAATAATTTTTTTATGTAAGTTTAAGTATTAATATAAAATATTATCACCCTTACTTCCGAAACTATTCAACTTATGGATAAATGGGTAGTTCAAAGCCCGCGCTAAGGTTGAAGGAAAGCAATAGCGATGAATTTAGACATATTCATTTTTGAAATATTTCACATGCTTTCAAGGCTATACAATTTATAGTTAGCAATAGATTGACACTTTTATAAATAATATAGAATATGATATATATATATATATATATATATATATATATATATATATATATATATATATGAACAGTTCAATAAAATTAGTACGTACGCTCAGTTTATAAGTGCCGAAATGTTAACGAAACCCTCATAGTGGGAGTTTTACTCGTTCTTTACAAGTTTTTATTGCTGTTTGGGATAAAAGAACACGTTTCTTCAATATAGTAATATTTTTAAATTATCAACGCTACGAGATAACGAGTTATAGCAATAAATTTGTTATATAATGCTGTTATCTTATAGAACAACTAAATGAATATCAGTAGGGGTATTCACAAAAAAAATCTGTCAAGCACGGGTGGATGTTGTACCACAAAGCTTCCGTACATTTATAAATATTTAATAGTACATTGCACTCCTATAAAACTATTAACAAAATTAAATTTTTTAGAACGAAAATACCTACTAGCCTATATAGCCTACTTCATCTTTCACAGGCGCACATTTTAAAGAAATATTTTGTTTAATTAGTGTTACATAAATTATCGATTTCCGATTTTTTCATTTACTTGTGCTTAATACTTTGCTTTTTTCGGTTCGCATTTTTTTTATTAAAGTATGACAAAATTGTAGTTTTGTTATATATTGATTTCTTATTTAAACACTAGATGCTCAGCTTTTGCTCGAATTTTAACAGTTTTGTTTTATAGAAATTATGTAAACGTTTACGAAATTGAACATATTCAGGGAATTTTTTCAACAAATACAAATATTTTATTCCAAAGGATATATAATCGTAATAATTATTTGCATAAACGTATAAACTACTAAATTTTCAATTTCTTAATATTGTTTTTTTAATACATTACTTTCGGTATAGACGGGTATTTAGAAAGAAACGTAACAAACAAAGACAGCACTATCGTAACCAATTTTTGGAATGGGTGCTTAATGGAATCGAATAAAAGACTTTAGGAAATTTCTTACTGTAAAAAAATTTGCGTGTATTTAACTGATTTGATAAACCTTTGCTAGAAATATCAAAAATGTTGTCATTCAACTGATAAGACATGGGAACAAAAAAGCACAAATATGTATTGTAATATGCAAGGTAAAAAGGTTAATTAATATGTAAAAACGAAAGAGGGGTGATTCAGATAACATCTAACTGTGCAAAAGCAATAAGGGTAAAATGTTTGCGTGGGTGAGGCGAGATAATTCGATTTTAGTTTCCGTGGAAAAGTGCTAACTTATTAAATTTATTGCATGTAAAAAAACAAGTGTGACATATGCATTCACCTCAGTGTCATCACGTAATTCATCAAGTTTAATAAAAATAACCGTAAAGATTACGTAACCGTAAAGCCTACTTCTATTAAGATTTTTTAAAACTTTTCTGGTATTCATTAATGAAAACTCGAAAATAAATTTTAAAATTAAACTTTATTGAAAGAGTTTCAGCAATATGTAGTAATAAAATATTATAATTTTGATTAAAAATCTTGGGTTGTCTTTTGGTCAAAACACTTTTGTATACATGATATGAAAAAAATTACTTTTTTAAAATTATTTCTTCCTTGACCGCTGCTGTCACCTTATAGTGACTGCTTCAAATATTTAAACTAAGTACTACTGGCACCCCGTTCCTAATAACAAAAAGATATGGTAGGATATAGTGGATCGAGCTGTTATTTTTATACTTACACCTCAATAGTCTCTTTCAGAATAATATGGTTTCGGTCTGAGAATCATCGTCAGGTTTCTTTTTTCCTCAATTTTGTATCATTTTATTTTATTCTCTTACTTCGGCTTTTTCGTCTTTTTCCTCTTTTATTATTAGTTTCATGTCTCCATGAGCCTTAATTTTTTTAACGTTTTATATTTCGACTTTAACAACTTCTTTCTTCGGTCCTTTTGGCCTTTTTCTTTATTCTTGTTTAGTTTTTCTATTTCCTTTTTCTTTGTTTACGACTGGATTCAATATTTACTCACTGAGGTAGTGTCACTTTAGAGGTAGTGTCATATATCTATTATCTTCGATTTATTTCAGCCTTTTATTTTTCGACCTATCCGGCATTTTTCTTTGACCCCTCTGGCATTTTAATCTTTTCCTCAGTTTTCCTAGCCTTTTTTCTTTAGCTCGTTTAACCTTCTGTTCCTTTTTAGGATTCCGTGCCTCAAACGGAAAAAAGAAACCCTTATAAGATCACATCGTTATCCATCTGTCTGTCAATACCTTTTTTCAGGAACGCGTTGAGGTATTATGTTGTAATTAATATCAAATACTTAGGTCTAATTTATTTTTTGATCGTGTTCGGAGGATCGAATTCAGTTCATGTCGTTTTCTTCGATCGCGTCTGTTTCTTTCCTCATGTCGATTTCTTTAATTATCTTGGTTTCTTTGGTGAATTCTTTAAAAAATTGTTATTTCAAGGTCCCAGATTAAGTCGTTTAGAGAGTTATTAGGTCATTTCGAAATAAATTAGTTGATTTTGGTGTGGGTAGTAGCTAGAGATCTTCCTGCGGTAACTTGTTTTCAGTATTTATAGCTTAAACAAGCAGAGTTACGTAGAGAATAATTCTAGTGTTTTGTAAATTGTATTATTTATCAAACTAGAAGAGAGATCAGAATTGAACTCGGTCAAGTTCAATGTTGAGTTAGAAATAATATTCAATAAATCTATAGTCTTCACTATTTAAGCAAAGCTACACAAGAACTTAATGCTTTTATCTCATTACGCTTTGAGAGTTTTTACAACAAGTTTTTCAACGAGTTTCTCCAAGGTCTGATGACCTTGATTATAACAAGTTCGGTAATGCTAATCGCTTATCTATATTTTATGTACTATTTCGCTTTCCTTTTAATCAGTTGTTCTAGATATTTAATTTTAGCAAAACTCAAGGGTGAATACATTCACGAAATTTAACTTTTTTATCAAAATTTTACGGTGTTCGTCATGACTGTATACCTGAAGCTATATTCAATGACTTAATAAATACTATGGTGTCTGACATGATTCAAAGAATGTTATCAGTACTTCCATTATACAATGATAACAAACATAATATAAATAAGGCCCGTGGACTGTCATATTAATTATCCCCATCACGCAGCTTTTTACTCAGCTACATATAAAAGCCTAATTTACCAGCTTTAGGTCAATTTTATGGACAGACAAAATATTTCTTGCGTTCTAGCGAATATACTAGTAGGAATATTGTAAACTATCATTTGTGGCCAACCAGAACGACTGTCTTTACAGATACCTACTTTGTTTTATTAAAGAATGTAGCTTGTTGTTATTTATATTTAGGAATTAAATCCTAATTTTTCAATCCATAGTTAAGACTATTGATACCAACATTCAGTGGTTGATATGCTTCACCGCTCATTTCATTTTAATTTCAATAACTAGCTCAGAGTTATATAGTACTAGGTATGTGAAAAAACAACTGTAATAATAATGGAGAACCAAAATATTATACTTTACTACTCACAATTTCATTTAGGTTCTCCTAATTTGCAAATACGGATCTTTATTATTTTCCTATCTTTTTCATCAAGTATTATTGTTATCATTTATTGTTGTAATCGGTATATTCACAGATTATTTAAATGACATACAATTTTACAGAAATTTTAAGGTGTTTCAAAAGAATATTAACCTCTAATAGCACTGGAAAATATATCAAGGATTAAGTAGTTTTTAACGTGTATATGGAGTACCAAAACTTAATAAAATTTAACAGAAGATTGAAAAAATAAAAAAAATTTAAAAGGAAATAAACGCGAATATTAAACGAGGTAGTTTTGATTGTGCTATTGTGAAGGGTGTGCAAATCTCAAATTCATACTTCAATTAGGATAGAAACTAGAAACTCTATTTTATTTACGTTTAAAAAACTACCAAATTCGATAACGCAATCAGGGACGCTGAATAATTGTTTTGGATTAGTTTACCTACCGAAAAATGGAAGAAAAAAAATCATCATCGTATTATTTAGCTAGTTTAAACTGGTTTACGGACACAGTGGTTTGGAGATTTAATGCACAAATTCTCTTGTAACTTTAAGTTTTACATAATACACATAAAAATAGGATTCCTATTAAAGTTTTTTATTTCCCATCTGGACACGATCTTTTATAGTTTAAACTATTTGATAAGCCAGTGCTAATATAAAATCAATTAGTTTTCCTCAGCAAAGTAGGTTTCTCTTAAAATCGTGTTAAATTTTAATAACAAAATCATAACGCAATACTATTGAAACCTTTGATGGTTTCAAAGGAGATCGGAATTCGATTACTTCTACAAAAGCTCTCAGGTCCTTTATATTTATATCATTTTTACTGTACTAATATTTCGTCGGTTGTACCATGAAGGTTCAGATTGAGAATATAAATTTTTTTAAAGCTGGCTACACCGAAGTATCAAAGTTTTCATACTTACTCATACATCCGAACGCGTAATGGTTACACTTGTGAGTATGTATATTAAACGGAGAAATACTATTAGCCAAAACGTAACGGTACGTTTAGCACCTAAACGAGCCCGTTAATTACCATTAAAACGTTTAAGCTTTTCCATATGAAACAGACTAAAAAAATTATGAAATATTTGTTCGCGAAATTTATTTACTCCGGGCCGTTCCTTAATATATAATTTTTTCCAAATTTTATTTATTTATCTTGAAAAATGTTAGGAAACATCTAAAAACATTAAAAGTTTACAAAACACGCTTATGTGTAAATTTATTAGATTTAGTAAAGATATTCTCCATAACAAGTTTTAATAAACACAAGTGTTACTAAAATGCGTCATCTCAAACCTCATAAAAAACATTGTTATGCTTATTAAATAAGTTTTAATTTTATTATAAAAAACGAATAAAGACTTCGTTAACGATATTTATTTCAGAAAAATACCGTATAATTTCTTTTTATAACAATTCACAACAATGTTTTTATCAGTTTTGCAATTAGAAGAGGTATAATTATGATTCCGTAGATTCCCCCAATTTGTGAAATTAGACTTATAAAGTCATGAAAATGTCATTAGTGTAAAACTTTAATTGAAGCTACTGTAAAAGTAGATGGTATATTGATGAACCGATCCCAACTTAATAAAATTTTTAAGTGAGCTCAATTTATATTACTGTAATTTTTAGGATTCCATTCCATAAAACGAAAAACACACCTTCATCACAGCCGTTTTTTTTCAACAATCATTTGAAGTCGAAACTTTTAAACGGGCATAGCAATAAAGCATATTAAGCTGCATATATCGCAATAGCTACCACTCAGATATATTCATTTAGAAATTTTAGAGAGGTCATTTTTTTTCCTTACACTGCGAGGTGTCATTTGGAAGTGCTAGTTATAATGGTTTTCCAATTAATTATGTATGATATAATGAGAGATATGCGAAATAGAGTTACACACTCCTTCCCTTATTTCCGAAACTACTCAATCTAAAGTTATAAAAAAATATAACAAACTTGCGGAAAATACGCAAAAATATGAAATTTCGTATTTTTGAAACCACTGAGCTAGAAAACATGTAAAAAATAGGGTTGGTAAAGTCTATCCGGAAAACTAGAGTCTGATTTCAGGAAAACTATAGCGGTTATCTCAAAAATTTATAATTTTTTAAATATGCACCATTATTTATGCCTGGGAAAGTTATATTAAATTATCCATTGCAATATATTTACGTTGTGAAAAATTAATATCTATGAATATTTTAATATAAATAGTATTTACGGTCAAATATTTATAAGTCCCGAAATTTGTACCAACACTCTTAGTGCGAGAATTAATAGTGCTTGATAGGTTTTATTAACCTATGTATAGAAAACTAAACGAATAAAACGGTCAATGAAAAATACAGTGTCAAAATAGGGGAAATCAACTTAAATGTCGAAGGAATAGAAAATACAACACGTTACAGAGTATTTCAGCCGCTGGCTCTAATAGTTCCATGTAAAGGATAAATTGAATTAAAATAGCAAGTTTTTCGCTAAATATGTAAAAGTTTTATATATAATGTGATTTATCCATACACATTTATCCATATACAGTATTTTAAAAATTTATTCAAATTATATTTGTGCATAATATATTAATTTGGCAATTAATAAATTTACCATCTCACTTCATTAGTGTAGGTGATATGGTTCTCAAATAGCATATTTTTATTTATTCCCTAAAACATGGGGTGTTTTTTTATTCCATTATAACAGAATGGAAGTAACTCTGACAGAAAAGACTAACTAAATTTAATTTAGAAATTTCTGCTCTTGAAATGACTAACAATGAAAAATTTAACTTAACACATATATGCAAACAGGAAATGTAACTAGTAAATTTACGATTTTTTCAGAAAATCCTTTAATCAATTTATTGAAGAGAAATCGCTGATACTACGATCTTATTGATTCCACAATTTATTATCATAATATAAAAGTGATCATATTTTGTTCACTAAATGTAGCTTCAGGACGTGAAAACACATACATCATTCTAGAAGTGACATAAGAGGAATGAAGTGCACTATTTATGACGGTAAAGGCAGCAAAACAATATACTCTTAGGGCCAAACACGAAGCTTCATCGCTATTTATGTTCTCTTAGTCCATTAAAGTACCCAATAAATAATGAATAGTGATTGTAGTCTTGTAATATTTAATTTAATATTAACATCGACGTTACAGTTAAAAACCTTGACCGTGATACAAAATTGTTCCTAACAAGATCGTAAGACAATAATTTTCCTATGGCGATTAGCCCACAGAAATTAAAATATGATCACTTACAAAGTTCTCAAGAATGTTTGGACATTAATTCCATAAGTTTTTTAAACACAAAAACATTATTGAAAAATACACATTGTGTTGCTAAATTTACAAGAAGCGAAACAATATACATGATAGCTTAATACATTTAATAGCAACTTCAAGCCATAGAATAGTTTTTGATTACATAATTTCTTCAATGGTTGTCAAAAATTGTTCACAAATTGATAAAATATTTCATTTCTTCCATTTAAACCAAGAAAGGTAATTTTGCGAAAAGTTAGCCATTTTTCACCAAGAAAGTAAATCCATTGGTTTTTTTTTACTTTTATAATAAAGTTTTCCGAAATAATATCTTGCTTTCCTACGAAACTAATTATGTAAAATAATTTAAAATTATATTTATTTAAATTTACCTTCTGTCCTTCCAAAATTATGTTATTATTCTTTGACCGCGTATTTAAGGACATAGTGTCAAATTTGTTGTTCAGTTAAATTTTCTGTCCAATTTAAAATTATATTTCGGTAATAACGAAATGAACAAAAATCAATTTCCATTTTAACTAAATACAGAGCTTGTTTCTATTTGAAATATTTAGAAAATTCTCTGGAATATCAATACAAATTATGTGAATTGAAATGTTTATATACATTCAAAATAAATTGACAATTTATTAGAATAAGTAAAGAAGTACGAAATTTCCCTTATTTCTTTATATAAATCTAATTTGTAATTCAAAATAAAAAATTTTCATTTGAACAAAAATTGAAAATTTTATAACCCATAACATCGAAAATAAACTTTTCAATTCTGTATTTATATTAGTTACGTTTTTTAATTAATAAATCATTATTTTCGTTATAAAGAAATCTAGTCCGATAGTTAAACTATGATTAAATTTGTTCTATAAAAAGTACGAGTTAATTAATGTTACGTAATATTAAATTGAATCTGCCTCTCTGACATAATATAAAAGAGTTTTCTTTAACAAAAAAAATGTTTCCGCTGAAACTAATATTTCGTCTAAGTTTTATTAATATTATTTTAAGAACAAGGGAAACATTTGGCATGAAAACTCTTAGGCTTTATTCTTTGTAGGATTACTTATACCAAAAGGAACAATACGTTTTAAGTACAAATAGAACTAGGGGATCCATTACCCAATTTCATTTCCTATTCTACTTATGTGCTACTTAGATAAAACTTTAGACTTTTAAGGGAACTTATATTTAACTATTTTTCATTATTGGTATTTATTATTTTTCACTATCTCTATATATCTAAAATTAACCATTTCACATGCATTAAAAAAATAACTGAATTATCTACATGTCTATTTTATTACTGCAATTTGGTCAAAGTAAACTGCACTAATTTACTTAATAAATATCATGGTAATAATTTTTCTTAGGATTTTGACGTAAATTTCGTTATTACACTTAGAGGAAGAGGACACATTGCAAAATACTTTGAAGACACATATCTTACGGATTCCTGTATAAAAAAATATTACTAAACATTTTCAATCGTATTTTAAATAACCTCTTTAATGTCAGGGATTCAATTTAAATGTTTTTTCTTAAAGTTCGATGCTCCGTTTGGCGTAGTTGGTTTGGTATGGTTAAAGCGTCGTTCAAATTTATTATTTATTTTCACCCAATTAACCTACGCCTTTTTCTATTTTTTTATCTAATTAGACCTTAACCTGGTAGAGTTATAAAGCAGTAACTTACGGGCGAATAGACGGATATAACGATATCTCAAGAATATTGTGTTTGCTCCATCCATCGCTCAAAGTCGATTTTATCTGAAACCGTTTACGTAAAAATTTAAAATTTGACGTAGTAATTGACTTACCATCCACTTACCCTGTAATTTAAAAGACCCGTTTTTCTTACAATTTCGGAAAAGAAAAGTTTTTTAAAAAAATATTGTGAAAAACATTCAAATATGATTTTTAAATAATACATTGGAAATGACATCCACAGAACTCCGTTTGCTTTCATTTATTTTTAATCTTAACTTTTTCATATTAGACAAAGGGTATCTCTCTGTAATATCTAGATACCAATTACTGAAAAAAGTGTAAAAAGGAGAATATTTAGCAACGAACTCTAGAAAGGTTTGACCTAGGATTTTAGTTTATTTTTACTTGATGCGATCAGTTAGTTAATTCCAGTGAAATATACTAAAATAATTCGTGTTACTAGAATACAATAAAACTAGGATCTAACCCGGAATGGAAATATAACAAGACTTGAAACGTGTGCAATAAAAACCTACTCCTAACAGATATAAAATCTATAGAAATAGATAAAATATGTATTTGAAAGAAAGGCTTACAGATTACCATGACACAATATTAATTAAACAAGATCAAATTAAATTGATATGACAATTTTACTTTTTTTTTCATATAAAAAAATTGTGTGTATCTTATTTTATTTTATTTTAATGTTAAAGTAAAGAAACTTTTTAACTTACGTATTTCTTTAAGTCTTGGGACTATAAATTTGACTTACGTATGTTTTACCAGCTTAACATTAAAAAAACAATGTGGGTAATAAACAACGGAGCAAGTTAGAGAACATAAGGGATGAAAACTCTTTGTGCTATTAGTATAAAATAAAAAATGCAATATAACGTTCTAATACCATAATATGCTATTCGCCCTTACCAAGTAATATGTTTTTTTCAAATTTGCGCCTTTATTCCCAGTTTTATAAAATATTCAAGTGTAATAAAAAGATTGAACACAAAGCTAAATTAATATAAGGGAAAATAATTTGTCGTTAAGAAGAATGAAACCTGTATTCGCATTTATAAATAACTGTTTACTTTTACGCCAGACCTCTACTCATAATTCTACATAAATATTTAAATATTGAAACTTTACAGAAAAATATTTTCCCTAACATGAACTAAAGATGGGTTACATTTTTAGTAAAACAAACAACCCTATCAGATCTTTTTCGTCCTTACGCTCTCTAATAGATCGTATTCTGATCATAACAATGCCTCTAGATCCTAAGCGGTATCGATGAAGTAATGAAAGATTTAATCTTGTTTAGTATCATCGTATATTCCAGCTCATTCACTTTTGTTAAGTGTACGATTCATCTCTATTTCATTGTCCACTCCAACTCACAGGAGCGTTTCATCAAATAGACGGTCAAGCTCAATATAACTGTGCGAAAAGTCGTTATTAAAAAGAAATGGGACGATACGGATACATCGGGAACTAAGTTGTTGCGAAGAGAATCTAGAGAAATGTAGTATTGCGAAAATAATTTTCGACGTATCATTATTAAACCAACACATTAAACAGGAAAGTTAGATATATAAGTATGAATCATATGAAAGAATATAGTATAAAATCCAGACCTAATATGGAAGTAGCACTAATGTTAAAAGTAATAAAATAATACGGGTAATAAAAATAGTGCTTGCTTAAGTTTAATTGCGAAAGCGAATGAGACAAAAAGAATTAGATTTAAATAATTTTGCGATGACTGGTTTTTAGCAAAAAAGACGTAAATATACACTAGATTTCTAATATTCGAGGTTATTGGAATTCTAAAAAAAGTGAATATACAGTATAAAAAATCCTGTAAAAAATCTAAATTCAGAGCCTTTGATAGAATTAATGCTATATCAAACCACAGTATCGTAAGAAAGGATTAACAGATAAATTTTAAAGATATACTCAATATGAATTAATTAAGTTCTAAAAATGGGATACAGAAATTACTGTTTTCTCTAATTTTTATTAGCATTTATTGCATTTGTTTGCAAGTATCCATATTTATAAAAATAATTTAATGCTGCAGGTTAAAATCATGTCGTGCAAATCAATATACCGATGAACTTTACCAAGTTATTTTTCTCTAGCATTTGCTTTATCGAATGAAATATGTAGAAAATTATTTAAATCTACCTGGAAATTTTTCATATTTGCGTGAATGTAAAAAACATAAACGATTCCTATTTATTTGAATTTAACACTACCGACAGAAATCTTCTCTTGCATTTATATGACGAACGGGTTTTAGATGCTAAAAGTTTTTGAGATGGTCAGCTATTCAATCATTTTCTGGCTAAATTATTTCAAGTAATTAGAAAAGTTAAACCATTATATAATATTTAAAATTTATACCACATATAATAGAAGTTTAAATCCTGGGATTAACTCTCTAATATAGGTTTTGTATTATAAATTTGGTCTCTGAGCATGACGAATAAAATTTCAGTAATTTTTAATTTTTGCTTCGAAACTAAAACTAAAGCAGAATCTATTCACTATTTCGTACATGTATGCCTGCATGCTTGCCTTAGCCTTTTTCTCTAAATCAGGGATAAAGAGATACAAACCGATAAGGAGGACAAGTGAAATTAATAAAAAAGCATGATCCAGAAGGTAACGCTATGGACATAACAATTTAGCACAGCATAAAAGTAAGGATCGTAACACAGCGGTTTGAAATAAACATATAACAAAATTTAAAACTAACATAAAACAAAAATGAATTATAGTAAAAATTGTATATTTCTTTCGTGTTTTATGTACTTTACTATTTATTCACGAAATTTAATGAACATAACATTTTTACATCAGTGCTCCTTTAGGTTTCACTTTAACATACTCCTGAAATCACTTTCTTGAATATTAGCTTTTTACTAATATTTCTTTAAGTATATGAATGTTATCTGTTACCTAAACGGGAAATTTATTGGCGATAATAATTTTTTTTATTTCTAATTGTAACAATATTTCAGGAGTTACTAATTCCACCTAACGTTTTAATATTCACGAACCGGACTCGTATCAGAAACCAATGTGATAACTCTTTTTCAATCCAATACTTATGGGAACATATTCAATATCAAGTTGCTTGTATGATCTGAACGGAATCAAGCGAGGAGAAAAAAATTATTTTCCTTCATAATAATATCATACTATTTTTTAACGATGTTCAACGTCGAAATACTATGACAAAGCAGTGTTCAAATTCATGAAATATTTTTTAATAAAACAGTCACAATTTTTCAGATTCCACAATGAAAACTATTTATTGTTTTTCGTTTTTAATTATGAAAACTTATCAACGCAAATTTCAGAAATATTAGCTTTCTACTTGTGATCAGTCGTGTCAGTTCACCTCTAAAGGCACCATAAAAAATCTGCAACGTCTCTGGTTCTCAACTGCCCTGAAAACTCGATTCTGCTATTTCCTGGTAAAAGGGTTCAAGGAGTCAATTTTTAATGTGATTAATGTCTTGGACGTGCGAGTTATTTATAAGTAACGCTGCAACTAGTACATACGGAAATAGATTCCAGTGAAATAACCGTACGTTTCTCAAGATTCATGCACACTTAAAGGATTAAAATCGGTTCCAAAGGTTATTTATTTAGCATTCCTTACATGATAAAAATATTAATATTTATATTATCCATACAGATTTCAAGCCACAATTTAAAATCTCAAATTATTAAAATGAAAGGCAATCACACCGGTTAAACATGTACATATTGTACACATCACAAAACAATGTATATATTAGATGCTACTATTTATAATTGAAGAATATGAATGACATATTATTAATTTAAAATTGAAAGAAATTGTAATCACGGTTAACCACGAATGAAGAAATATGAAGAAGCATGATATTGTCGACCTAGTAAAATACGCCAACGACATTGTAACTAAACTTTTTCATTATATATATATATATATATATATATATATATATATATAAGTCAATGATATCATAACATTTATGACCTATTTATTAATAGTCCATATTTAAATAAAAAGGCTCATCGAACGAATGTGAAGGAAACTTTAATAATATTAATTTTTTAAAAACTCTTGGAAACTTGTTTTGAAATATATATTTTTGAAGTTTACAGTCACGTATTAATAAAAACACAGGCAAATACTTCTAGATTTGTTCCATAATTTTAAGATAATTGAAATAATTACCTGAAATATTATATATACCTTGAAATATTAACCTTTGACGTTAATATCAGTCGACCGCAAGCTAAATTTTCGGAAGATGTTACGTCACTGACTATTCTCAAAGCCCTTCTTATCTCTGTCAATCTTTCATTAAGAAGGGATAAGCGGAAATAGCGAGACGCCATATTGTATTTACTTTTCACATTTCACTTGATACCTTTGCCCCATTAAAGCACAAAGTCTCACTTTTGTCAGTGAAATCCAACCAAATCCGATTCACTTACGTCGTAAGTCTTTTAAATATCAATCTGCAAACCATTCGTTAATTTGAAAAAGTATTATGTAAAACAGTTGTTGCTTTAATTAAAAATATATATTTATAGACGTTTGCAAGCAAATATTCTTCTAGAAAATAATCGTATTCCTTGTCAGTTAAGTCAAGACTATTTATTTATAATTTTTATTTAATCTCAGTTGGTGTTTACAATGCGTAATCATTTCCTGTGAATTCAAGGTCAGGCAGTCACTTAAAATAATAACATTGAATTTTTTTGTGTATCTGCATTTATTTATTTATTTCCAATGGACTTTTGTAACTATAACGTATCTATAACGTATATATATATATATATATATATATATATATATATATATATATATATAATTTTGCAATTGAAATAAATTCACGTTTATCGTATTCCTATTTCGAATATGTTTCTAGTAGCACTGCAAGCAACTGAAATCAAAGACCTCGTTTATTAATGCTGTTACAGTCAAATAGTTATAAATCTTAGTTATTAACTGACCTTTAAAACATAATTCATTATAATCGGACATACAATAATACGGACGATTTCATCCCTATGTATGCTTGAATTAAACCAATTAAAGTATACCTAATTCTTTAAGTTCGCTCTACCCTTGCTTACCGCAATGCATGTACGTATACAATATTTTATGCCTATTTTTTCACTTAAGATTAATTCCATTTTAACGCTATACTATAACGATATTTTTATCTGTATAACTCACTTTTAATAAGATCTGGAAAATATACATGAATAATACGTAATAAGGGATAAGAAAAGAAATTGGAAGTAGAACTTCGATACTAACAATATATTAATATGAGGCTCATGAATTTATGACTTGGTATAATTTGTTTCTAACACTAAAAGAATTAATTTTAAATCATGAATAAAAAGGCAATACAGAAAAAGTAATCAGGTAATTGAAATATCAAGTAATGGAAAAATATGGCCAAAATATTTGAGAAAATATTAAGTAATGTTGAAAAAAAGCAAAAACCGTGTAGAAATTCTTAGATCAAAGTTTAAAATCAAAATGAATAAAAACCCTGTTGATCGTTTCTGAGATGAGGATACGTGTTTCAAAATAAATAGTAATCTCATTTGCCCAAATGACATTCAAGCAAACTATGTTTTTAGAAATAATTAAAATTTTATGGTCTCATCTATAAAAAATAAATACTCAACTTTTAACTAATAGCGGGTAAATAAAAGCAGATGTAAAGTTTGCTCATCCATACAATGCATTTAGTAATAATAGGTCACGAGTATGATATTTATGTAAATTAAAGGCTTTTCAGTAAACCGCAACGGTTTTTAATATGTTTATTAACATTACCATTAAAAAGTGAAAAGTGAAATTAAGAAAGTAGCCGTGCTTTTTAAAGTAGAAATGAAAACAAAGATTTCCAATTTACTTGATACGACATTCGATTTCCAACGAAATAAACTTGATATTACCCAGCTAAATCTTCTATAGTGCATGTAATAATAGTGTGTAATCTAACGTTAGAAGTCGCAAGCTTATTTACAGAATGCATCTGGTCATTGCTGACTTCATTTTGAGACTTAATTAGAGTGGCTCAATTATCCATTTTTAAGTAGTTAAAATTTATCCTACTCATGTCATGTCAAAAAAACTGCTCCTGTCAACAAAAACATTGAAATACGCAAATTTTATGTAATGGAATTTTCTATCTAAAATTATGTTTTCCTCATTGATTTAGTCTAGAAATATAGAATTCTAGGTCTCATTGGGGTTAATAGTCTACTTCTAAAATGAGATTAAGAGTACTTTAAATATTTTAATGACACGAGGTAAGCAATAATTTAACCTTTGAAGTAATTATTATTTGAACGAGTTTATCATATATATCTCTTCTTCCCTCTTTAATAAAAATATACATTTTACTAGAAATGTACTATTAATTATGAGAAAAAATAACACTCATTTACATCTACTCGAGAAATGAAAGAGACAATTGACACAGGTTTCTTCAAAATTGCTCTTGATTGGGTGTACTTTCACTTTCGTGCCTTTATTAGGTTGAAAATAATCATATTTCTAAACACAAGGCGCGTTTGGAAAAGCTGTAGATTTATAATCGACATCATTTTATGCACTTACTTCATTACGATATTAAAAAAAAATACGCAACTACTAAAATTTTCCATTTGTACAATATTATGCTCATAGCTTTTGATTGAAAGTCATTTGCTGCTCTTTCTTTTTCTCTGCTGCTCTGTCTTTTGACTGAAAGTCACTTGTTTTTCTCCTGCAGTATTTATTCTCGCAATATACATTTTATTAAAATTATTTGTGCGGCATACAAGTAATTATAAGTTATAAAACGTTCAAAAGCACCACCTTTTCCAGTAACTAAATTCTATTACAGAAGCCTATAAAGTTAAAGAATATAATTCTATCTTTTGTATAAACTTGTTATATCATTATTTATATTTTGTTTTTCAATAAATTCTGCAAAGTACACGCTATATTTTATATCGATAAATAAGAAATATTTGTTTCGACATTTGCTTTACATATCAACGCTGAAATGTAAGTGGAATATATAAAATGTAATATAATAATTAATTGGGGTTTAGTTAAAAGAGAACAAATATAAAAAAAAAGCTTTTTATTAGGTAATAGTGCTGCAGATTTTTCATAATAAAATCGTAAATATAATATTGTATATACTTAATGTAACAAATGTATTGTACAATACATTGAACCAACAACTTATAATAAAAAAGTAATGAAAGTTTTAAAAAACCTAATATACAATTATTGCAAAGACAAAAATCGTTGTACCTTCCATTTTATGACCTGAAAGCTTCTACATTAAATTCACATGACTGAATATAAAAAGTTTATAGACTGGCCAAAGTGTCCACTAAATACAATATTTGAAGTTATATTATATTGAAGTTCAACTTATTTTATCACGGTAGAATAAATTCATATATTAACAAATGCAACAGGTGACTAAAAATTAAATATAAATTTACAAACGATATATTGTAAGAGTAACTGCTAGGATAAAAGTACGGTAACAGGAGTTTATTTAAATAAGAGCGTAACTCTTTGAGTGTCGCATCAATTAACTTAAGTATCAATTTATTGGTATGCTGTATATATATGTATCGTCGCTAAGTAGAGCCACTTCAACCACTTGGGCAATTGTTCTTGTATAATCTGGCAAAATATTGCTTCTTTGAATCAGTAGCTTAATTTTAAAATAATTTAAATTTAATTTTATATGAAATCATAATAATTTCTAAATAGCGCCGGTTGTCAGTTTGGCAACGTGTAAGGTATTGTCAATTATCAAATATCAGATGAATTGTCATTACAAAAAAAAGTAAAAATATGTGCGCTTATTTTGATACAGTTGTGATGTATTTCATTGCATGACATCTATATTTGTGTTTGTTAATTAGTTTATGCACGAGTACGCAATAATTAAAATTTAAATAATTTTGTTTGAGATTGTATTTACTTATTTAACTTAAATCGGTTTCAGCACGGATAACCTAATCTAAGACCTTCGCCAGTATTACTGTTGCATTTGGCATACACTAAAATCAAGTCTAAATATTCGCTCGCACTGAAAAACGACATATTCATTAATTTCACTTACTCGAGGATATATTACAAAAATTAAACAAAAACCACTTATACACGTTATGCGCACTGCCCCTCTAAAAACAACAGATAATAAGTCTCCCTTCAAAAAGATTCAAACGTTCCGATTGGTTGAAATATACATTGTCTTTATATTAAACAATAAATAAAAATGCAGGTTTTATAATCGTAATTAAAACTAGACTAATATTATTAGTAAGATGCAAATAATAACTTGCCTAAATGATAAATCAAACAATATCGTATGAATACTTATTCTACTAATTTTATTTTGAACATCGTTGATAGTATTTTTTATTATCTTTGATATTTGGGTGACGTTTAAGATTTTCAAATAGCAATAATTTTTATTTACGAATTTTAAACAACCCTGCCCTTTAAATGAACTGACAATGAAATTGAATTTTGTTACCATTTTCTTTTTTTAACCTCTTTTTGTGAAATTTTGCAAATGAAAGGAATAGTTGGAAAAGCCAAATTCACCGTCGGTCGCAAAGAAGAGTATTTATGCACTATTGTCGTATTTCTTACATTTATCGAAATGAAATATATAGGATGACGCAGTTTCATGTTAATGACTTTTGACAATTTTTTTAAATTTCGGATTAAAGTGGCATTATTTTAAAAAAATACAGGCCAATTGGAACCTACTCCCAATTCACTATTACGGTTTGAAGTACTATATTTATTGATGATACGTACTCTGTATTGATTATTTGTAAAGTTTTATTTAACTTTATTAAATTTTATACAGTCTTAGTACGAAAATATATTTCCTAGTATATCTTTTGTAGCTAAGAAAAATAACTTGATTATTTATACCTATTTAATTTATTAATGTACGTAGACTATATATATTTTGTATTGAACTATTTTATAAATGATTTTTTTTAGTTTTCAGATTAATCTTTGTTTTTGACTGAAATGTCAACTGAGATACCTTCCTAGTAAATAAGCGAAAATCTTAAAAACACGGAGGTTTGTAACCACTATGTTTTTAAGATTTTTCGAAATAAAATTCAGTAACAAGACAAAGTACATAGGACAATAGCGAGGTATCAAATATGTATATATAAGTAATGCCATTTGTAATTTCATAAATATATAATTTATTTTGTGACTCACAGATATGTGTTTAATATGAAAACCAAAAAAACAAAATAAAAGATAACTGAACAGTCAAAAACAAGTCATGATATGAAAAAGGCAAAACCCAACTTATCTTCCAGTCGATAGCATGTCGACAAAAAAGGATGGAAGATTGACAAAACATAACTTATTGACAATTCACCATCAACTGTTTAAAAGATAAAGTAGATTTTACAGAAAACAGAGGTAACACAAAATAAATCTGGTCACGATTTAAAAATACATATAAATTATGATATCCTTTAAATCTCTTATATTTAAAGGTTACCTCGTCCATTGTTGTAACACATCTCGTTACATAATTTCAAGATTAATTAATTTTAATTAAATATATACGAAGAGAAGAGCATAAAAACAAATTACGTTCTCTAATTTCCATTAAAGAAAAACATAACATAATTCTAGTGAAAAGTCGAAATTCGAGTTGAACTTTCAAATATGATACAAATTATTATCAGTCTAAACTAAGTGAATCGACATAACATATTTTCTTTTGAAACTACGTGTATCTTATAAAAGTTTTTGGTAGAATATAACCAATAAAACTGCTTTGATGGTGGTTTCACCTTCAAAGGGTTTTGGGTGATAATATGAGTCTGTAGTACGAGCATTGTAATCAATAAAATCAATAAAAAGTTATTATGTCATTTTATAAATACTGCATGCCTTGTCTGCATAAAAAGAAATCAATTGATAATATCAATTGATGCGAACTAAATCTGAGGTTTTTTGTGTTTAGAAAAGATATTGTGACATAAATATTTCAACAAAATACTCACGTTTTCATTATTTTATGCTTTTCACTGCGCATCTCGTTTTAATTTTACATTTTTATTGTCTGGGATATCCTAAATTACCCAGAGTCTTATCATGAATTCAATATGATAATATTTTGCAACGTTTGCGACGTTAAATGAAACTAAATATATCCAAGTACACCTACATTTACACATGTTTGTATACACACATACATACATGCGTAGCTAAAGCAATGCATATGTACATACAGACACATAAATCACATCGATTTAACACACACACACACACACATATATATATATATATATATATATATATATATATATAATTTATTTATTTATTTATCTACCTACATATAAAAGTTTAGCTACTACTTGTTTATACCTTGACTTATTTGTCAACCGACTTATTGATGACTTGTTTGCTTCATACTCTTGCATGTACATATATGTAACTTACCTATCTATTTACTTTGTCGCTATCTTGCTTATGAAACGAGTACAAACTTGTTGAGTTTACTCCTCGTAAGCAGAGTTAATAATACCAACTTTCGGCTCTATAGTTGAATCATGATCTTCCTGAAGCGTAGATTTATATCGCCCTTAGCCGTATCAAAATTTTAAATATTTTATTTATGGATTATCGTAATAACTTTGTTATACAAACTCCGACTTAAAACACTTTGAATCTGTCTACTGTTTTGTAACTTTAAATCCCGTAGTCAAATTGTAACCAAATTATGATAATATTATATTTGGGGGATTTACTTAAAAAAATAGTCACAAATATTGGTTGATAAAGACCGGAGATCTTTTTTTCGATTTTGCAAGTCGATTAAAAACTATAATAATAACGTCCTTTTTTTGTTTACAATTAAAAAATAACATTAGTTAAGGTAAAAAAAGGGGCTTGGTGCTTTTGGATATATATATATATATATATATATATATATATATATATATATATATATAAACATATATATATATATATATATATATATATTTATGTATAACTGTTTGTGTATATGTGTATATAAATAATATTTCAACTGGTCCAAAATTATAGAACTATAAGGAATCAATTATTCCGCAGCTATCTACTAGAAACAGGCAGTTTCAATAAACTATTTCTTCTTAAAACTTAAATTTGGATTCCATTTACTAATAGCCTCTCGTGAGAAATTTAAACTATTTTCATGAAACTGAAGTAAATTAAGCTGGATATCATAATTTTCGAATAACAACTAGTGGTTTCGAATAACAACTAGTGGAGAATAGCAACTCTGTACCCAGCCAATCATTAATTAATAGATTGAAGTCACAATCATACTTTTCGTTGTAAAAATTGTAAGAGTATGTACTTTTTACTAGTGAAATACTCGTAACCAGACAACATAATCTAAAGCGAAACCAATAAGTTAGCTATTACTAGTAAGCTATTACTGTAAAAAATATAGATTACAATTTCATTATTTTGTGCATCTTAAAAGAAATGGGCAAAAGATTTCGCCTCAAAATGTAATGATATATTTAAAGGTTCGCATGCTCTTTGGTCCGCAAAATAATTAGAAAAACCTTTCATTCATTGTCATTTTGTCAACAAAAAACACTAAAGCCTAGGTATTGAATTTTGCATCCAATTTTGTGAATATTCTTCCTTTAGTTCGATTCTACTTTCTGTTTTATTTCTACTATACGTCTAACGTTTGATATAGTACCACTATCGATAATTTATGCTAATAAATTACCCATTTATATTATACGACCTAATATAAAAGTAAAAGTAGAAATCGAAGAACTTGCGTCATACAAATTCCGCATAAACTTTAACTAATATTTGTAATAAATATTTAACCGTACATAATAAGTCAATTACATATATTAAGTTAATAACAAATATTAATATTGTTAACTATTCACTTGTAGGGCCTATTACAATATCACGGGCATAAAAATATTGTTAATTTTTCAAACAATTAAGGGATTTATTATCATCGCTATTTTTTTTGTAAACTTTAAGTAGAATTGTGGTAAGACATACTCGTATATTTTTTAGTTATACACAAAGTTTCCGTTCTTTTCTTTAGATATACTGAAACTAAAAAAAAAATATGTTCTTCCATTATTTTCCGACTTTTCTGCCCCGTTTTGTATTTAAATAACATGATACTAAAAATTCCGAAACGAAGAATTGTAATTCCTCTATTTAACTCCAATTCTAAATTCAGCCTAAAATAAAATATACTCAAGAAAATCGTATTTCATCTCAATTGTATTTCATTCGGTCTGTGTGAAACGCAGTCCCCATATATCTACGAGACAAACAAAATAATATATGGAGATATTTATCTGCGTTTTAAACGATTACATCCAATGGAAACGTAAATCACACTACAAACAAAATCGGTATTGTTAGAGCAAGTCAAATTTTCGGTCCAATTATTCATTGTATTTATAAGATATTTATTTTATATTAAATGAACCGAAGAGAACTTTCATGTAGTTATTTTTTAGTTATGGGGAAAAGATTATAACTAGACGGATTTTGATATTCCTTTAAATAATAGGTGTTGTGTAATGGCTTAAATTGGAACCGAGGTATTTAATTACATAAGTATGATTAGACAATCGTTAACGAAAAATTTTTAATTAATCAGTGAAGTAAAAAATAATACAAGTTTCGAGTAACATAGCTTGAAGAGAGTAGTGAAGGTTATAACGTAATAGCTTACATAACTTTAGAGAGAATAAATATATAATTTTGATAAATGATATGAAAATGCCCTCAAGAAATATAATTTGTGGGAAACAACTTAGTTTTAAAATTTCTATAAATTATTCGACAATTAATACAATTTTATATGACAATGACACCCTTAATTTATTTTTTCCTAAATCGTTCTTGAAAAATGGCTGATACATATATTTTATAATATATTTTTATCAAAGTACATATTTATGATAAGTAAAGATTATAAATCGTATACGATATGTAATGAACGCCAAGGTAAATATAAACTGTATATACATGCTGCACTCCCTTCCTTGCCAAACTCAACTTTGAATTTAAAAAATATTTGCTTTTTTTAACTTATAAAGAGCTTAATATTCCCTTCCACCTACCTTGCGCTCCTCTCTTTTCGCCACCTACCTTACCCTCGTCATGCTAATAATACTTTGCTTCACTTTGTATCAAAAAGAGAGTTACAATTTTTTCTCGAGAATAATGACTTATGGCATATTATTTAACTTACATATTATTAACGATCTTGAGAGTTTGAAAGAAATGATTTAATAAATTTTTGAAATAAAAATGTTCTTATTTTTTACAACAGATTACCGCAATATTGAAATTGAAAAAAATTCATACATAAAAAAATCCACGATGCCAAATTCATTATAGAAAGTTATTAGTTTAAACGCTAGCCCGCGTAACGAATACACGTTGAGACATTTCTTCTGAAATTTCTTTTCCATTAGTTATTGATATGCTAATTTAAATCTTTTTTCATCAACATTTCGATCTTTACGTCTATAAAAATATTTTCTTAACTCATTTAGTTGGTTTAAAATCTTAGAACTTCTAATATTAAGAACTCAAACATTTATCCTCAGAACATAATAAATGAACAATATTTTATAAACATTTATGATTTTGACATAGGTTTATGAAAAATTTCAAATAATTTTGTACTCTCATTAAACTTTACGATGCATTGTATCACATAATCATTGCATAGTATACGTTACAATTTTATAATTTCTAGTTTCTTCGCAATAAAAACAAGGAACATGTTGTAGCATTTAATTTATGTTTATGTTTATTTATCGTCCAAAGATTAGAATAACCCGTTGGAAAATCTATCATCCAGAAGTTGTAACAGGCAAATAACCAAATCTTATGTCGTCAATCAATGCAGTTGAAGAGGAATAAACGTACTACTTTCACCGTTCAATCCTTGAATACACTGACCATTCTGGATTCAAGGAAATTATAACCAATTATGAATGATGTAAAATACATCATTCATAGTTGGTTATAAATCCCTTGTATGTAATAGATTTCAAATATTCATTTCATCGCCAGATTGAATTGAAATTACTAAAAGAAATCATTTTTATTTGACCGAAATTTCAATTCACGCCCTTGTAACCCTTTTTTAAATTACTAAGCTAAAACACTGCTAAATCATACATCCAAATAAATTATTTACGAAAACTTTTATTTTTTGTTAAGCAATTAAATATCAATAAGGATCAGTTCAATATTTAATGCATTGTTATAAAAATATTTCACACTGGAGTTGGAAAACAATTTCCTTAGTAAAAATTTATTCAGAAATTTACTTACCTATGCCATGTTCACCATCTGGTAAATTCCACCTACGGAATATCAAATTCGGTCATAAATCAATTTTTATGTGGACTACGTCGCAAAAAACAACTAGGATAACCATAAATATTTTTGCCGTAGCAAGTGGCCAATAATGGAGTGCGTAGAAATTTTGCCTTGAGAGGCATATTACGTAGGAAAATTTTATAGCTGAAGGAGAAAATATCCTTTCGTTTGATTTCGACCAAAAGTACCAAATTAAAAGAAATCGAGGAATTTATTCTAACGAATGAATTTGACCTCATTTGAATCAGTTTTCGCTGACAAGCTACGTGATGTTCCGGGTAAAGCGACGAAAAGCATTCACTCTTGCGTACGTAATTTTAGTCATTGGTAAACTTGGCTTACTTATTTTAGAATCAATTGAATTTGGCAAGGTTCAATGTGAAATTAATTTATTACTTGTAATAATGAAATTGTATTTATAATTCCTGATATATCTTAACATCAATATAGGCAATATTTTAAACGATAAACCAATGTAAAAAAATTATTGATGGACGTACTAATATATAATAAATGACACAATACATCGTTTTTTATAGAAAAAAGTGCAGTCTTGTAATAATCATGGCGGGAAATTTGTAGAGATATCTTCTTTACAAATTGTACACTTGAAAATGTTGTCATACAATGAAACCTAAGTTGTGGTTAAGGATTTAAATAAAGTAGAAATATTACGACATCACGTAGTTTCATTTAAATGTGAATAAAAATAAAGTTATAACAAACTTCTACAAAATTAACGCCAAATATATTCAAAATAACATATTAATTTAATATTCATGAATATGTCAATATTAGTAATGACGTAATTTTAACATTATCGTAAAATTTCTTTTTTCCGATCTTTTTCTTTTTATATGTGTAAAGAAAAACCTCAATGTATGTTATCTACGGGAAAAATGAGATCAAATTTATAAAATGTATATGTTCATTGATCCCACGAAGGAAGTTAAAGCCTGTTGACTATATATTGAATTCAAGGAAGTATATTTAAATAAAAATAATTTACATTATATTTCTTTATTTGATGCAGGAAAAAAAATTTGAAATAATTTAAGAATTTATCTTAACCGTTATTTTTAATTATACAACACAACATGTAATCACATAACGCTAGAAATCTTTTAATTTCAATCTAATTTTCTTACCTATCAGTACTTTTTAACATGCACACAAATATTTCCGAGTATTCGAATGCATACAAAACCTGCCCTTTTTTGCGAAGGAGTTTATTTCAATTCACCTTTTTATTAATTCAATCTTTTTACCATCTATACACAAAGTTTCACAAAAAGTACGTCCATTTTTTTGACGCCATCTAGTAACAGATATCCAAAGACACTTATCATGGTTATAGTGTTCAAATGGCCAAAGTCACAAGTAAAAGACATATTTTCTGTTTCGTCGTGAATATAACATAAAAGAAGAGAGATATTGCGCTAAAAAATTTAAAATTGTAAATTAACATTCAACAGTTATACCTAACATCCAACTATGTGCAGAATAGGATAAACTTGCTCGTTAAATCGTAGAAATAAACTTCATTATCAAATTATTTAAATAATTTCATTATCACTAGAAATTAAGTATTGTTTGATAACCGATTTATTTAATAGTATTTGTAATTCCCATATAAATTGCAAAATAAAAAAGTGGTAGATTTCTTTCTCAAAAGAAGCGAAATGAACATACTATACGACTTTACTTTAATTCTTCAAATTGACTTCCAATTCCACGTACAGTACGTAGAATGGTCGCCGCCATATTTTAGCATTTTAATTACGAGAGAGTGGTTAACTTGCATGACCTACGAAGCAACAACTTAAAACTTTAAACTTTATTTCTCAAAGTATTATAATCGATAGAACCATTTGCAGTTCCACTCCATAATAACGTGTTTATCAAGTGCGTCTTCAGTCATCAATAAGCAAACCATAAAACGCAAAACTAAAAATTTTGAAAAAAACCCACGACAGATGTGGTCGTTGTAATTGAAGAAACGATTGAATAACATTTTTGAAAACCCGCGACTAAAAGAATGTAAGAATCTAATAATATAATTACAAACCCACGAAAATCCGTCAGTGCTGCCATTGTCATTTCCTGTCCCAAAATCAATTGCATTGTAGCAGCATAGAAAAGCTATTTGTGCACCTAAGACAATTTCAATTGGTCATGAACTAATGAAACTGCAAAACTTTATTTGGGCAGTTTTCAAAAAAATATTTAATTGTTTTTGAATTACAACGACCACATCCGCCGTGCGTTTTGTAAAAATATTTAATTTTGCTTTTTAATTTTATACTTTTTGAAGACAAATGGAAACATTCGCGTGCAACAAAATGTTGTAGCGCACCCTGCACCTAACACCATAGTACCTATATAAGAACCATCGCCGATTGTCTTAAATGTTTTGTAGGAAACGGTATCTAAAACAGTTAAACCATTTTGGAGATAAATGAAAATATTCCAACAAAATGTTGCAGCGTCCCCTGGTGAGCTAACTCCATTACACCTATCTAAGAACCATCGTCGGTTAGTCATAAAATATTTTGCAGAAAACCGTATCTAAATCGGTCAAGCCGTTTGGGAACTTTCGTTGGCAACAAAACGTTTATTGCGGCACCCCCTGGTGACTAATCACTCTAACATCTATCTAAAAACCATTAGTTTTAAATATTTTGAAGAAAACCGTATCTAAATCGGTCAAAGTATTTGGGAGATGAATGGAAACATGCGTTTGCAACAAAATATTTATAGCGGCACCACCTGGTGTGTAATCATCGTAGCAACTATCTAAGAACCATTGGCAATTAATCACAAACATTTTGCAGAAAACCGTATCTAAATCGGTTCAACTGTTTTGGAGACAAATGGGAACATTGGATTGCACACACAAACGAACAAAGAAACAACCTCTCACCCTAAACGCATATACCTTCTCCGTTCTTTCGTGGGTAATAAAGAATAATAAACTCTTATAGAGTTTAATTATTACCATTTTATTACAGTATATTTACTCTACCATATTTTACATTAAAAAAATATGATGGCCTTGAGCAATGTGAAGTTAATTTTAAATTACGGACAAGTGACAATCCTTGCTAGAACGTGTCATAAGCTATATTTCATTTAAATTATTTTTTCAACCACATTTATATTGCCTTTATTGACCTTCATCTCTGTCTTTTAGAATTCACATTTAATAGATCTTTTAAGGGTTTAATACTGACTACCTAATCTCAAAGAAAGATTATACTTGTAACTAAATTATGTAGATTTCCTAGCAACGTGGCATTCATAATTAAAATTTGACATTATTTATAGTTTTAAGCAATAAATTAGCCTCGAAATATTAAACCTTTCATATATTAGCCAGATTTTAATTAAAGTGAATATAACACTATATAAATGAAATGCTTTGTTACGAGAAAACGTACCAACACGCAATAGAGTGTCCTTTAAAGTTATAAGTAAAAATAACAGACAACAACTACTGTCGGATTGACATTCGTATTCAAGCATTACCACAAATAGATTATTAATTTCTTTTTATAAATCTTATAAGTAAGTCGATATGTATGTAAATAAAACATCACAGAAAATTATTTTGGTCTACTCTAAAATGTATTAAAATTGTTTCAAAATATAAAATAGTTAAATATCATATGGGTAATAAAATGTTTTCTGTGAATAACATTGAATTGCAAAACCAATGAACATTTCTTCAGAGAGTTGTATAATTTTTGTTTGTTTTGTGGAATTTTAAAATACAGACTTTTTATCAATGAAATTTGTAGGTGTATTTAAAATGACTTTTTCCTATTCCCAGTCAAATAAAATATTTGGTTACGACTAAGTTTAAAAATAAAATTAAAATAAATAGCAGTGTCTTAAATTGACCCAAGCGGTAGACAAGTTCAAAAACGAACGATTGAATTCGATGCACAAAGTGCTATGGACGCGACAGTCAACGCGTCCCTGGTACTCCTTCTGGAGCAGCTGAACGACAGCAGTGTGACTCCAGGTGAAACGGCCGCGAACGTGACGAAGCTGACGGTAGTCGATACCGTTACAAATGTCACTGCGGTAACCAGCGGCGTCACAAGCCGCTCGGAAACATTTACGTGGCGATACATCCTACCACTGTACTGTGTCATTCTGGCGCTATCAGTAACGGGAAACAGCATCGTAATTATCACACTAGCACAGAACCGCCGTATCAGGACTGTAACCAACGTGTATCTGCTCAATTTGGTAAGTAATATTCACTTATTTTTTTGTTTAATTCATATACTTTTTAAAATTATCCGTAGCTTTGGTTAAATATTTATTTAGAATCCTAAACAAAGAATTAAATATTATGACGTAAGCAAAGTAAATCAAGCGGAATTCCACACAATTTCTACTTCTGAAATCGTAGCAGATGAAAATCGATAGAAAAACATCCCTTGCTCAAGTTCAAAAACACTGGAAAAATAAAAATACCAAGTCTGATATTTTCTTAATTTGTGATACATTTTAAAGTTTGATTTTTTGTTTAAACTAAATTTAATAGAAAGACGAGCTTTAAAATTTTGTGCAATGATAGATTATTAGTGAGAAAAGTACATAAGCTCTCAACATTATGGTATTTGATGCCTTAAGACCCATTAAACCAGACTGGTATAATTTATAATCGTCAATTCAAACCCACTATATATAATCGGTTAGGAGATGTGGTGACGGATGTCATGTGATCATATTTAAATTTGTCTATTTTCTTGCACGGTCAGTAACAAAGTGTTACTGAAAAGCTTTAGGCACCCTTGTCTATCCAATGAATGACGGTCTTCTAGTCTGTCAACATATTTTAAACCACATCTGATACATTTAATCCATGAAGCTGATTTAATTAGTAATAATGAAACTATATTTATAAAAAATTATGCCTTTGTACGCATTATATTTACAGTTTCGTTCTTCTTTGTATCTGGATAAAATATATCGAGAAAATAATTTTCGAAACTTTTGTTTATAAAAGACTAAAAATATTTCTTTTAAGATAGTTTTCGAAATAATTGGTATGAAAGAATGATTATATTTAAAAATAGTAGCCCTGGAAATAAACCACCTCAAGAAAGTAATCACTTCTTAGGTGTTTTTTTTTCCACGTTCATTAGTATTGAACCGAAAATATAATAAAATAGAAAATATAATAATATATTCATTTTGTATACTCATTTCATTTAAAATTACTAAAAGAAGACGATTGAATACGAGTATAGCTACTACCATGAGGATTTCATACCATTGAGATACATATAAAAGTTTAATCATTCAAGATTAAGTAGTTTTTGTAGTAAAATTTTTAATATTTATTAACACTATTTTTACTCACCATTATATTGCCTAGTATATGTTCCAATGGTGAAAAGAAATAACTTGGTTGTTTATAACCCTTTAATTTAAATAAAATTAATCTATATTGCCACCTTTTCGTTTAATCAATACCTACGGTTATTTTAGTAGTATTTTTACATCAACTTTGATTTGGAATTTTGAAAAATATTTTTAACCAAAAGTAGACGTAATTATATTAAATAAAACAGGAAGAATTTTTTTTTAAAAATTAAAAGAAAGTAAATGTCATTATATTATATAAAATCATTCTCTTTATTAAACACATGAAAGTCTAGTGCTTTTGTAAATAAAAGGATCTAATAGCAAATGCGTAATACAATAAAATAGTAGCATAATTAACCATGATTTGTGTACACAAAATTATTTTTATAACCAGGAAATTTACTTTAATCTTTTTTAAAATTAATTTTTGAAGTAAATTTTCAAGTGCGGTTGGTACTAATAGAAATAGAAAATATAGTTTGCGTCCGTGGTGTATCGAGCGAAAGCTCCGCCAGCGACACTGGTTATCGTTTTTTATTGGTGATGCAACCAGATTAAGCAATTATATTGATTCGAATAAATGGAACGTGCACATAGTGTTTATGCATAAAAATAGTCTCAAATCAATCTTACGTCGGAATGATGAATTTGATATATCAATTAACATGTTGATTTGGTTAAGTTAAGGATATTTATTATTTTGGTTTGCAGTTTTATTCGCTCGAACTTCATTTAGTTAGTTATTTTGGTTTGATTAAATGTGACATAGATTCAATCTAGACTAAAATAACATTTTAATAGTTTTAGGTTTTATTCTATTTATAATTGATGGGTTAGCATTTAGATTTAAATCGGTTTTGAATAGATTTTGTTTCGTATTTCTGATTTAGATTTAAATGAGTCATATTATTTAGTTAAATTAAAGTTGTATTTATTTGTATTTATTTTCTTTTTAATGGTTTAGGCAGAGCAAGCAAAATGAGAATTGTTTAATAAATTGCATATCTAATTGATCCGAATCTGCTCATATTTTTTAAAATTTCTTCAAAATGAAAAACCCATTGTAATAAAACTCCTGTGTTACTACTGTACAGAATCTTGCAACTGTTATATGTTTATTATGTAAAATATATTTGCAATACTATTTGAAAGCAACTATTCACCGAATGCAACATTGTCATTTGACACAAGACACGCGCCCCAAAATTTGTTTGAAATCGAAGGAACAAAGAAATAAATGTGGCAAATAAGGATAATGACAAACTGACCAAGAAAACTTACCAGAGAAAAAATTTCTTAAAACGCGCATAGATAACCGCGAAAGTATAAAAATATATATCATAATAAAGAGTATTTAACGATTTTAAATAAAGGGTGTTAAAACATTCTTCTGTCTAGCTTTTTTTATTCGGTTTTAGAAAAAATGTTTTCTCTTTTATTTATATACATTTATCGTGTTTGTATATATAAAAAAATATTTCCAATTCGATTTTAATATATCACTGATACAACATATATAATTTAAAAAAGTTTTGGTTTAAAATACATACACTTTCATTATCAGGAGCTAAATTTACTACAAGTAGAGAAAATATGAAATCGTTTGATGATTTACGTGTATATTTATTTTTCCTATCCATATTACCTTTTCCATTAGTCTCAGAGTAATATATTAATATGATAATAGCAAAGGAAATCTTGCCTTGTACTTCTAGTGTATCAACTTTCATTCTAGTATATCTTCTGTTCCAGGCCCACGTATTTATTTTAAATAAGTGGGCTTAAACACGTTTACGAACATTTTTACAATTTTTTGTACTAAATCTACTTTCTTCACATAATTTTTGTGCCTAGGAAAAAACCTTAAAGCACGTTTATTACTGAAGTTTGTTCATTAATTGAAACACTCATTTCTAACTTCATTATTTCATCTATTGAAACAAAATTGTTCAATTGTATTGTTATATTGGCAAAAAACCTTATTACTATAGTTTCAGGCGGTTTCGACTTTATTTTCAACTTTGTTTCATCGTTACTAACTTTTTGCTCCGAGTGTCTACAGAACTAGTTAATGAGGTAACATTCGGATCGGAAGCAATAGAATTAATAGCGTATCTACCGTTTTTAGAGCTTAAAAAGAACCAAAGCCTTATTTTGTACCGCTTGTATAAAGTAACTACTGTAAAGAGAGTTGCATTAAAAAAAACGTGAATTATTCAGTTAGATTTTATTAGTAAACTTACCGAAATGTAAACAAAAATGCACACAGATAATTGTTCGACTGATTTCCAAATCAAAATACCGTGGTTGTGGTGGAAATTATGTTTAAAATTGTTATTCGATTCGGAGAAAAATCGACTAACGGTTCATATCTAAATACCCACTAAAAATCCTGCATAAATTACAAAATTACAGTCTATTTCAACATTTCTTAGGATATAGGGTCTTATGACAACAAGTAGGCAGTCGATGTAATGTTAACAATATTCTAACCTTTTAGGTATATTAAAGTCAAAGTACAACTTCCATTTATAATTCTTATATCTTTTTAATGGAATTGGTACTTGATCACCAATTACAACCGCTATTAATAACTTAATAGATTGATCGATTGTATGAAAGTATTGCTTTTCTACATATATAGAACCACCTTCGTACACTATAAAGTTGGGTATTATGGAACCACCCTCGTGAAGACAATAATTGATGGATGGTACTCTTTTTCATCATTATCGCTTAGATATATGTATTTTTAACCCCGATATAAAATGGAAGGAATTTAAAAGTCTGCTTTTGTATCTCTTCTTTTGGCTTCGTATTTAAGCAATTATGGCTCTATTTTGATATTCTCATACTTTTTGAAAGTGTATACTGTAAGGAATATTTCTAGTTGTGTTTGATTAAAACCAGTTTGTTGCATTCAAGATCTTTAAATTTCTTCGATATTTTCGATAATGACTCAGTAACGTTACCGTCAAAAACTAGGTAGCTAAATTTTCAGCTTATGGTAATTGTACTGGTAAACGGTATATCAGCATAATGATTTATTTATTTAGTATGGAAATTGAATATATACTCATATAAACGAATGAAATAATAAAATATATAAAAAAAAGATTTCAAAAATATACTGACTTCAAAATTCTTCATTTAGTTAGTTCATGGCTAGTTCTAACAAAGAATAGATTTTTATTTTATCAATTATATCTACTCTTTATATTCTTTATTATTTTCTTATACATTAACGAGTCGGAGGCTACCATAATATTTGCATAAACAAAACACTGAGTAGGTGCATAGGAGAACAGATTAAAGTATTTAAGCGTAATATTTATCAGTATAATTTTTTAAAATTTGTAATTTATTTTATTACTCAACGCAAAATTGCAAGAATATACTCGAGTTATGAGGTGACTTTGAAATTCGGTTGAATTATTTTTTGTTTCAGAGAAATGTTCTGCCATTGGAAGAGTTTTTTATAGTTTAATTTTTTTTACTATTCTAACGTTACGATTTCTTAAAGTTTTTGTGTAATCTTAACTAGAACTACAAAATTACGGTTACATAGACAATGCTAACATGGACAAGAATAAATGTCACAATATGCATCAAAATTTTTAGTCGAAGAATATTTTAAAATAAAATATGAAAAAGAGGCAATTAATACTTTCAAAAATGAATAAATATTAAATATTATACTGCTAAATTTGTTTTGAACATAAAAGTTTATGATCTGCTGCAATCAGCAATAAAAAGAAAAAAAGTCCTAACTTTTGGATTTTTGTAATTGTTATATTTAATTTAGTGCAAAAATAATGCCATATTATTTATATACCTTTTAAATCGTAATATATACTGCTAAAATCAAGATTCACCGAGATTGTTTAACCGACAACAAAATTCTCAATAATCATTACGGATTCTCGTTTAAGCCATTAACAACGAAGTAAACCAGTTAATGTTATTTTTTATTATATTTATTCTTAAGGAAATTTAAGTTAATTTGAAAACATCGCCATAGGCACGTTGAACACCCATTACTGAATATGGTGGAGCAAGTCCTATAAGGTGGCAATCATGAGCGCGACATTGGGGCCAAAGTTGCCATTTCAAACGTGTAAGTCGAAACTACAAAATTAAAAATGTTGCAACACACAACGATATTCTATATTAATTTACACACAACGTACAACGAATTTTTATTATTATTTATACAATTAATATTATTCAATTTATGATTCTTTCAGAGATGCCACTGCGTCATGGGATTCCTAGGAAATCTTTCACAAAACACTAGCCAATTATGACAATAAATGTATAATATTCCGCACCCCGGAATAATCGACGTTTAACGTGATACACTTCAATTGATAGAGAATACTTTATATTTTTTTCTTAACAGATGAAATAAATTGTTTAAAATAGATACATATAGGAAAAATCACATTTTTTTAATATATAATACGGCATAGTATAACTCTGTGTTTGCCACAATAAGTTCCAGAGAGTTGCATACAGTGCAAATTTATTCAGGAAATGTAATCCCATGCTGAAGTACTTAAGGTCTAGGTTGGATGACTGTAAATTTTCTTTTCTGTATCTTATAAAAACACTTCTCTTTATTTAAAGTATGTTTCATTAGATCCTTTTCTATTTCAACAAATTTACTTGCAAAAATTTCAATGAAATATTAATTGTAATTTTATCCTCAAGTTAAAAATATAATAAACTTGGAGCAAAAAATATCACTGCTTTATTAATACTTGGGAGAGCTGAAAGTTATTGACAAAGATAAGAGTGCATTTAATATAATTAATTAAATAAGAAACAAGTTTATAAATTAATTTTTCTCCAACCCCAATAATTTATAATGTTTTTATTGCCTGTTCAACCAAAGAAAACAAATAATTTCAAACATTCATTAAAGACTCATTGCAGTAAAAATAGTATATAACTATGAATTCACATTTTTTGTACTAATAACTTTATATTGAATTATATTATTAAGAAATAAGTCAATGTAAAATCAAAAACATACCGAATAAACTCTACAAATTCTAAGCTAAAATATTCGCTAAATAACTCTCTATATAGTTTGTCTAAGAATTATTAGAAATTTCATCAATAAATACACCTTTCTACAGATTTAACCCCAATTTTTATAGAGATGGGGATTATTAACTCTTATTGTTATTCATTTAAGGCATTAGATTAAATTAAAAATTAAAAAAATACAATAGCAGGAACCTCACCATGATTTCGTTATAAATGTTTACTTACAAACACAGTGACGAATATTTGATTGTAAATAATTTAAAATGGAGGACGTGACAATAATATAGAATATAGAAGATATCTATGTATAGTATGACCAGTACTTTGGTCAAAACGAGACCTTCAAAATACCTAAATGGCATCCTACTGGCTTTGCCAATGCTGACTCCTCATATTTGCGAATGTAAAATTGTAAAGTGAGTGCAATCAACCGCGTATGTTATGCCAACCAGAATAGCTGACTCTACATCCTGCATTCTCGGTGTTGAAACAGCAGTATGATGTTTCTAGCTAAAATAAACACATTACAGAATCATCGTCTAAACTACAACATCCTAGCCGAGGATATAAAGAGGGACCCTTACCACATAACCAGCTGGCTACTTATTAACATTCGAGCGTAGTCTGCGGATCTGCTTGCCGCAACACGACACTTATTCGTTATCTTTATATCTATTTGCCAAAGTATTAAACGTTAATATTTCATTAGATAACTTATTCAGTATGTTTTAAACATTATATTATACTGCAATATTAAAATAAATAAAGTATGCTTTGACTTCCGGATTCGAGGGAAGAAATATTTTATTTTTAAAAAAGGTTCTCACGGCGAGACGAAACCTAACTTGCTCAAGCGAACGACACAATCCGGACCATTGCGATTCGCACAGTAACATCTGTGTTATTTCGAAATACTGCCACCGATATTAGTGACGCTCTGATCATTGTTAATTTTATGAATAGAACAATAGCAATGCCAGCATTTAGGTAATTTGAAGTGTAATAATTACATGAGGATGTATTATATATTTTACCTACTCGTAATTTATTGGAATATTGCTTGTATATATATTTGCCGAAACGATTCAAAAGTAGTTTTATGGAACATAAATATTAAAGGCTTATGGAATAAAACTTTTCCTAAATATAATATAAAAAAATATTTCGTAGGTTACGGAAGAATAATTATGCAATCGGCTGACTTATACTTTTACGTACATATGTACAAGTGCTGCCTTCGAAACGCATCCTAGATATTTATAATTATGAAAATGATTCTTACATAAAATATCAATAATTTTCCACATAAAAATATCTATGGTAAATTTTACATTAAGCACATAATACTGCTTTATTTCGCAGTCAAATTAAATACTGATCAATCTACGTAATGAAAATCACCTCCTGACATTCTCATTACAGCCATAACTTTTTTTAATTTATCTTTTTGTTCATAAACGGTAAAATTGTCATAAAAATGGAAATAATATTTCATCATTGCAGTTTTTACATTTTGATAATTTATTAAAAAATTATGTATTTATAATTATATATTTATAATTTATTTGCGACTTGAAGTTGGTATTTAAGTTGATACACGATCCTATAAAAGTACCGAATTTAGAGTGAAATAAGGACAAAGTTTTGTCAATTCGATTACTTGAGGTTCACTAAATATTTTATATGCCAAAAGTATGTTAAAGGTAATTATTTGATACTTATTGGCTTTTTTGATAGTTGGTGGGGCTTTTTACTGTGACATATGGTTTCGAAATTATTTTACAACCACAATTATTTATTTTAGTACATAAATGTATTTTTTACGGTTATTCTTTTTGATTAGAATCATATCATAGTAAAATTGATAAGATAGTTAGGATTTATTATTCTTCACAGTTTTCGATCCAACCTGATCTTGTATAAAGGCAAATGAATAATAAATAACATTCTGACTATACAAAACTAACATATAATAAAGTATTTTTATTAATCATGATAAAAATAAATAAATGCTTATTTTTTATTTTTATCCGTTTTATTGTATGAAACGGACAAAACAAAAACCAAATTTAATTTATTTTAACTCTAAAATACAGAAAAAATAAATAAACTTAAAATAATAACATTTTATAGTACGTAATAAGATCATATTCAAAGAATAAAGGTTTACATTATTGTTTAGTTTCGTGTCAATTAAGGGAGTAATGGAAATATAGCAAAAACGAGCCTTAAAATATATTGTAATTGATAGCATTTGAACATAAGATGGTATGGCAATGAATACTTAGTGTGGCCTCACATCTAGAACGTTTAAAGCAAACATTCAGCAAATGCTTTGTAAAGCCCATATATTCGCGTGCGTTGACACATAACGTATATTTTTATGAAATTCTCTTTTTTGTTTTTTTTTAATCTCCTAATAACATGACAGTTTTCAGTTTTCCATTATCGGAAGTTCCTGTTCTATGTTTTGTATGTATATGTACGTTTTTATAATTTTCTATTTCCCTATTAGGCCATTAAGCTGTGATGATGAAGCCTATACTTCTCTGTCTTGACTTATTTCTTATATATGTTTTCGTACACGGTCGTACATTTTTATGGTTCCATACTTCATTAATTTTTAAATTATTCCCGAATCGGATTTAGTCATGTCTTTTTGTGTAATTGACGTCTTTTTTCATAGCTTTTTTTCTTCCGCCTATATATGTTGTCGTCTTTCTTATAATTAAGTTCAATATAGCGGAATAAAATCTTCATCTCCACCATCATAGTTCCGTTATTATCATATTCTCATAAAATATCTGCATTTTTATTTCTATCAGTTTATTATTCAATCTAGGGTGTTATCTCTTTAAAACAAGCCGCAAATATTACAAGGAAAATGGTTTCTAAATTATATAAGGTCCAAAATAAATAATAAAAAACTATAATATTCCGTTCTTGAATTAAGCAAATGAATGTAATGACAAACGCACCAGTTATTTTTTTTTGCATTTTATAGATATATAAGTTACGTGCCTTTTTGATTAACGTGATACCTGTCCCAAAGAAACTATCGCAACACTTCCCCAAAAATAATATTAAACTAAACATTTACGCATTTTACACTATCCTTTGTTATGTTATATACTATCGTTGTTGTTATTAAGTAACATTAAAAGTCTGTTCAGCCGTTAAGGCATAAATAAGTAACAAAAGTTTAGGCATACCTTTTGATGTATTAATAACTCACATGTGTTAATAATTTGGAGAGCATTCGTCATTTGTTTGTAGAGTTATTAAGTAGCCGATTAATAAAGAAAAATTCTTTCATAATTATAATTTTATTGCTTAAAAGTTTCGCTAGAAATAGTGCCAGAAGATTTTTTTAAATTTTCTACATCTCAATTTTTAAACAACTTTTAAGACTTCAAACTACTTTACAGCTATAAATTTAGTTTCAATGTTAATAAAATTGATGTTAGCTTACAGCGCATAATCGATATTAGATTAAAAATTCCACAAAAATTAATAGGATGCATTAAATATTTCAATACAACATTTTTTGACGGTATTCTGACCATATATTAAGACTGTAGAGAAATCAATATTCGTTCCAGTAAAACTTTAATTAAAGTTACAATATTTTCATTCAGTTTTTCCTTTCACCGCCCACATAAAACAAAATTGTTCTTTCGTATATATGAAATAAATAGAAATAATTTAATGAATTAATTTTTTTTTCTTTTACTTAATTACATTTAGTGTTATCCATATATTGCAGGCTGTCTCCGATCTAATGCTGGGTGTATTCTGCGTTCCCTTCACTCTCCTGGGGCAGCTACTGCGACGTTTCGTGTTTGGAGCCGCCCTGTGCAAACTTATTCCCTTTCTGCAAGGTACGTTTCCTCAGTTTACAGGTCTACTTCATAACGTTACTTGAGTTCTACTAAAATTCCATAGAAGTTACAGAAAAATAACTTTGTTAAAAAGTAAAATTACTTGCTTACTATTTAATATTTAACTTGGTGAGTTTTCATTCTTTCAGTAGTTTCATCAAAATTATAAAAGTATTGCGTTAGCTTCCAGAAAGGGATACACAAAAGTAAGAGGAAAAAGGGTTTTCAAATATTAATGGATAAGTACGAAACACATCGAAGTCTATGGGGATGAATACATGCAAGTAAATGCGCTTTCCAAGGCTTGTAAAATCTGAATGGGGAGTCGAAATACAGACTTTATTATTTCAAAATGTACAAGATAAATTTGAAACTTATGTCCCACAAAAACAAAAGAAAAACTATTTGGATCAAAACCGCATAAATTGCAGGCTGTTGTAATGGTCCATAGGTATCTGTACCTATTGATTTCAGTTTAGAAAAACATTTCAGGACGTACAGGAAAGAATAACTTTTATAAAAATAAATTGTATGTAGTTCGATTACTGTCACGTTAAGGCCGTTGCTGTGTTTACGTTGTTCGGTAACGAAGAAGTTATCCTTTATTACTCACGTATCGCCGCAGTCTGTATAAGTCACATATCGCCGCATCTTGTAAAAAGCATTGTTTGGGCTTATTTTATATTAGTCGTTTCCGTAGAAGATTATTTATTTAAGAAGATTATTATATTAGTCGTTTAGTAGAAGATTATACATAAATGACATTTGTGTGAAAACTTGCCGATTTAAATATTGGGTAGTAAGAAATATTGTTACCTTTCAAATATTATAATTGTACTGGAAAATTAAGAATTTTTCAAAGAAATTGACATTATTTTCATCTCAATTTTTAATTGACGAAGCCACAAAACTTACTTGTTCTTGTTAGTTAAATTGGCCCATTATTCACTTTTTGCAGTTTTTTATATCTTCACGTTACCTAATTTTTTTTTAATTTAGACCATACTATTTTCTGTTATTTATTATTTCCATGTGCACATTTTCTTACACTGTTTAAACTTTAGAGAGCTTTGCCATTTATTGTTTAAAACGTTTTATGTTTTATACGTTTACTAATTCAGTTGAAAAAAAAGGTATTCTGTCGATTTTCAATCTCAACACACGCGTTTTCTGATTTTATTTATATCCGATATATCCGATCCGATAGATCCAATATATCCGGTATATCCGATGACCTTACTAGTTTCAACCACTAAATCAGTCTAAAAGGTTCTAGGTTTTTGATGAGTTAGTCAGTGAGTCAATAACAGAGGTAGCAACTTGCGGACATCATAATCCTACAAACTTATAAAAGTTTATAAAATTTATAGTGACCTCAAAAAAATCTGTGGAAAAATAGATTTTAAATTTTAAGAGAGTTGAAAGTAGGTCAAAATAGTTCGTTAAAATTTCAATGCTTGTCCTTTTTTCTTTTTTGATGTTGGCTGACATTGCCGTGTATTTAAATGAAACGGAAACAAACAACAGTGTTATTTTTATCTTATTTTATATTGTAAAATTATTTAAAGCATGCCCGGGTCAATTTTCTTAGAAATAATGTTAATAACCCTTTTTGAATTTCTCATACGAAATTTTTCAATCGTAATTTTTTTCCGTCGAAAATGTCATTGGAACCATTAAAAACTACGTGTAGTTAGCCACTGAGAGTTGCATGCATATGCATGGCAATACTATTTTTAAATATGATCCAAACAATCAACATAACAGTTTGGTAATATTCATACGCTCGTAATAGAATGTTTTTTCCTCGAATATGTAACTTAATATTTTCAACATCAGTGATTATACTTTTAGTGAAAAACGTATTTGCATTATATGAAATAAGTAGAAATAGTATAAAACAGTATGAAAATAAGTGAAAGATTGAAGAAAAAATTATTCATAGTATCAGAGATTTGATAAAAATAAGAATGGGGAACTTTAATATTAGATTTCTCTATTTAAGTAAATGAAACACAAATCTTAATAAATTTATATAGTTAGTCTAAATTAGCCTTAATAAAAAAAACACTCTGGGTAATTGTTTTTATCTAGATTAAAAGATGCACCTTTAAATCTATAAACTTTCACATGTTCTCAAAATATATTCAAAAGCCTCACAGTACGAGTTCTGCTCGTACCCACTATTTCATGTCATTTCTGACTTCACTATATCCAGTAAATACTATTGCAAATGTGCTTTTTAATTTATCTATTTACAAATAAATGGTGGACTCAAACCATATAAAGCTCTGTTACCAATTATATGAAATATATATATATATATATATATATATATATATATATATATATATATATATTCGATTAATTAATCACAACTTAATAAGAAAAAATAAGTGATTAACTCGACGATATACAAAGGGACACTGGTTGCTGACGAATTATCTGACTAAGCGTAGAAGTAAAACCTACCTTTATTTGCAAATACATATTTTGGCCGTTTAGACACAAAATTAATTTCCGTTTATGCAACATCGCGTGAAGCTACAAGTATTAAATAACGATTAGAATTTAAAGATGGTAAATATAATAAACTTGAATTTCATGACGTAATAAATTACTCAGGATACGTGTATTATTCAGATAATGCTTCATCTCATCGAATGACATAGTATAATTAATCATAAGTAGGTTAACGGGCTGCGATTTTTCCCATAATTGTCATTACTGATAACAGGAAAAAATCCAAAATGGTATGGTAAACACGTAAATATTTTAATGACAGGACGCATCGATTCAAAGTGGCGTTGTGCGAATTACGTTAAATGTTAAACAAGTTAACTCCTTCAACAAATTATTATTTTGGGTCAATTTTTCCAAGTGACTAGTTCCTCCAGAGTAGCACGAAAAAGAGTTTCAGCTTAGAGAATGTGGTTATATCCTCTGGAATCTTTAATAATTTAAAATAAATATAAATTGCGGAAAAAACACACAACACGTGTTATTTTAAAGGAAAACAATTACAAAAATTGCAATTTCTGTTATATTTTCATGATTTATTTGAGACAAAGTTCTGGAAACAAGACTTAATTTTTCTACATAGATGTAACGTGTGTTAACACCAAATATATTCAATACATAGATGTAAATAATATCGTACAAACAAATGGATATTATCGATACTTCTAACAACAATAGAACTTACAACATTATACAACAAATTGCTACTGTTAATAGTCACTAACTTATAATTTAAAAACTGTAAAAATTTTTTACAAAATCTAAAATAAGCAAAACATCACCTTTATTACATTGAAATTCAATTTTTCTTCTACTTATACTTCAATGGTTAGATACAGTTTTCAGAGTTTGAATAAAGTTTAAGCATATTTTTTCCGATTTTTTTAAATATTCACATTTATTCGACTGTTTTTCGATAGATTTCTTTTCTAAACTTTATGACGCACCGATTGAAATTTTTTCAATCAGTAGTCTTATAACTTTCATTATTATACACAGAAACATACATACATTATCAAATACTACCACACTCCCACATTATTCTCGATCGTGAAAGTATTTCTCATGAGGTTAGGAAAATACTTTTTCTCTTATTTTGTCCTTAATTCGTTTTTAAGTCATTCAAATTTTAAATCGGTTACGCATGCAAAATTATGCAGGTCATTTATAAACGCCAAATGCATTTGTGTTATAATTATTTAAGATACCATTTCCTTAGTTACACTTTTACTAATTTTTACATGTATCATTAATTTTCTACCAAAAGTTAATGGGATAAAATAGAATATTCAATAGAAAGTCTTGCAATCGTCCATTTCATTTTTTTTCAATAATTGGCAATAATTCTTAAATATTCAATTTTTTAAATGAAATTAATTTCTTTATCTTAAAAAACAAAACATATTTTAAACCCTTAAATTTTGCATGTTTCACTCAGCTTATGATAAGGATAAATCTCGTGGAACCATATCTATATCATTCGTATTGATTCTGATACTTCCAATCTAAAGGTTCTGCAAGTTTCTATGACTTTTGTTAAAAAACATTGTGTAAGATGGCGGTTACGTAAGACTCGAATGCGAGATTACTTTATGAGTCTTCTGATAAAAAATTATTGCAACTCTGTTTAACTCCAGTGCAAAATGAGGTGGAGGGGGAGGGGTATGTTCAAAATTTCCCATGTTGTATTCAATCATGGCTGTTTGGACAGTGTGTGCTGTCAACTTGGTGGTGCATTGCCGTGTCTTCCATTTTCAGTGATAATTTTTATTTGATTTACATACGCATATCCATGTGTGTAGCTTTCTTATCAGCTACGCCTATAATTCACTAGAGCTAAAACATTTCATTGATTTTAAGAAATATAAGTTTACATTACTAATATTTTTCGCAATAATTATCATAATTTCTAAAAAATTATATAAATACTAGATAAATTAGCCCAAATAGTTGGGCAAGGAAATGGTTTTATTAAGTAAATACACCAAAATAAGCAATGGGGAAAGTACCTACTTATTAGAATTAGCATTATTTTTGATCGTATGAAATCCACCAATGTATAGCGCTTTGTCGATTCTTTAACTAAACTTGTTGTACATACATTTATCATTACGTTAACTAATGATTTAGTAAACACAGAAGCACACGATAATAAAAAAGACAAACAGAGAAATATTAATGGAATGTAAAGAGATAGATATAAAAAAATGTCTTTCCTACTATAGCCGTATCCGTCTGCGTGGACGTGTGGACCTTGGTTGCAATCTCACTGGAGCGCTACTTCGCCATCTGCAGGCCATTGGCATCGCGTCGCTGGCAGACGCAGGGTCACGCCGCACATGTCATCGCGCTCGTATGGTCGCTGGCTGCACTCGCCTGTGCGCCCATACTTCTTGCCTCCCAGCTGCAAAGGATTGCATCCAGGAATCACTGTATGTACTAGTATAAATTTTTCAAGTTATTATGGCATCTCCGCCAAAGTTACTCCGCGGAAGTTCTAGGTGTATACGTTAAACCTATAAGCCAATAAGCGTGAAGAAGTGCGAGGTGACATATGTGGAAAGAAATATGCGATAACTGCCTCTTTCACGTTTTTTACTGTCATTCATATTTGTCTCTTTCATACTCTTTCATCTGTGGAATTAACGTTAATTTAATATAACAACGCGTTTCTAATAGTGTGTTTCTCTTATGAGAATCGCTACGCTCTCCCTTGCTATTGCGTAGCTTAAAAAAGAATAGTAAAGGATGCTATCGTGTCTTGAAAAATATGTATATATGTCCAGTCCGTTACTATGCCATGTTGTAGAACTAAATAAACAAGATCCAAATTTTTATATTGTAAACGAGCATGCCTAATATATCTAGTTACAAACATTTTAGGCGATATACTGTTTCATTTGGAATGGAAATCCATTTCCCGCCTGCCGCACAAAATTGTTTTTCCTTCTTTATTAATCGAAACAATTTCAATTGTTACATACTTTTTGCATCGATATATACGCATTTGATAGCAAAACGTTGTGGAAAAATTACACATATTTTTTTTGTTTTTAACGACTCTGAATAAAAGAGAATGAATATTATCGATTTCCTCAGAAATTTTCTTTACTTAATAATTTTGATTTATTCTAGACAATTCCCCACATATTATCTTTTCGTCGTGTATTGATCCTCTTTGTCTACGCATAATGTGCGGTTTTGTTTTCTATAAAATTGAAAACGTGTTTTACTGAAAGTAGTAAAGAAACTAAATTCTTCAAAACATTCACATTATATTTTTCGACCGCTTAATTTTTTTTCCGTTATTTCTTTTTAACTCAGAATAATGTTCAATTGACTTTTAGTTTCCACTTAAAAAATTGGTATACAATTTATTTACTTTTTTACTCAACTAGTCTAGTTTATTGAATGCTGCCAGTATGTGTCATTAAAACACATTTAATAATATGCAATTTCATAGGCAAAATTAACAATAGACACGTTTTGTTATAATCTGTATATTTATCTATATAAGTATTCTCAAACGCACAGAAACCATTAGGTGTGTTTAAATTGTCATTATTTTCTAGTTAAATACATTCTAAGGTTTATAAAACGTATCAATTTTCGAATATTAAATGAATCAAAATCTATGTTTCTCTTTTTGGACTTACATGATAATTAAGTTATAGCATAAATTTCTTCTTTTTCAAAGACTCGACGGCCGGGATGAGTCTGCCCTCCTCAAGGAGTTTCTTCAAAGTGACATTTTCTTGGATGGGTATTCTAGTTTTTTGACCCAAAAATGCATGTTCTTTTCGAAGCAGTAAATATCACAGTAAATAACACTATCACAGTATGGTTTTGTTTTAGTTCTGTAATAGACCGGAATTATCAGTTTCTTTTTTCGTTATTTAAATTTTTATTAATTCGAGTTAATTATCCGGTTCAATTATTCGTCGTGCTTTAATATGTTTAGTTATATTTGGCTTTTAATATTAGCTCTATATTTTAAAACTTGAATTTATCCATAATATTCTATGCGTCTGTGTGCCGTCAAAACAGCTTCTCATGGTTTTCCTTAATTTTAGTTTAAAGTCCATCTTTCCGAAAGTTGTATTTGTACAGATCCTATTAAGATTACGTAAAGCAGTAGTTTAATTAAAAAAAATTAGATATTTCTCATTTCATGAAAATTTTTGTCGGTCGCTGAAATTCATCCCTGTATTCCCCGTGTCGAGGTATTAATTGTCCTGATTTAAGGATATCAGTTTATGACATGAAAAGTGTACAAATATTTTTATAGAAACAAAAGGTATAGCTCTGGATGCATTAAAATACATATATTTCATATAACTAGACGTTTAAAAAATTTTAAAAAATTACATTCTGGAAATGTCACCACCATAAGCGAAATTATTTGCAGCATACAAATGTCGCGAAATGTGGAGCAGCGTGTGGCTGGAGCGCGCTTTCAACCTATTTTTGGATGTGGTGCTTCTTCCAGTTCCTTTCTCAATAATGCTCATCGCTTACTGTCTCATCGCACGCAAGCTTTCAACCGGCATGAAACATGAAATGAAACACTGTCAGCGTCAATGTAAGTATAATAATTAAGGATTCTGTCTCACATATAACAGGTAGAAAGTGATATATACTGATATAGACACGTATTTACTTACATAGTAGACAGATAAATGGAAGGAGACAAGTACTGAATTATCTGTGAAGCCTCAAGTTACGTGAATGCGAATTAAACATCGGCTTGTGCTTATACAATATCAGTGGCTTATATAATAATTTATTACACGTAATTATAAGGTAACTAATTTTATGGTAATAATTTTAGTATTAATTTTCTATTTAATTAACGAATGTTTATGTCTAAGATCAAAATAAAGAAAATAAAAACTCCGAAAATAACTAATTGACATCCCACTCGATATATTATTTTTTCCCCAATTTACATATTTATATATGTACAACAGAATTTTTCCCTATATTTTGCTACACCTTAATTGAGGTTTATATATGAAGCATCTACTTGCATGCACTTAGATATAAAACTACTAGGCTTTGCGTAGTCAAAGGAGTGAAACGAGCGAATAAATTACTTGATTACTTTTAATTTCATGTGTGGACTTGTTGGTATCATTTGGAAGAGCAGTTCATAATAAATTCCTGCAATATTTATTTTGAAACTATTCTGAATATATTCAGAAACCCGTTTATATCTGAATGGTTAAAACTCAAGTTTCTTCAGATCAACATTTAGAAAAGACATATAAAAATTCGATATTCTATCATTTAATGTATCGTTTGAGATCAGTTGGATGAGCAAATTATGAGGTTAACAAACCTATTTTATTTTAAAATTTTGCTTGAAATGTACCTTGAGATATTATTCGAAAAGATCAACAAAATCCTTTCCCCTTTTCTATTTCTAAAAAGTCAAAAATATGAAAAATAGCGTCACCTGACCATGAAGAGATAGATTTTAAGGACGAATTTAATTAATTTCTTAATTTCTTAATCATTTACGTGCCTAATACATTATACATTGCGTCATTAGAATCTAACACCTATTTGTTAAACCGTGCATCTTAGATACATATTCTGTGTTCATAGATATTTTATATATAAAGTAACTGAATGAATATTATTATATTTATGCGGTCATTATACTACTCTAATATCCAAAAACAAATTACCAGTTTAGACGTTCAATATGATGGAATTGATTTCGTTATTTAACTTTTGCTGCGTGTGTCAACTTACATGCAGCCAAACTAAAAAATGTTTATAGATAACTACTATTGAAATTACGTTTGTCAAAGTTGAAATTATACACGTTTGTCAATCCATTTATTATCTACAAGACGTAGAAAAACGACATAACAGATATAATAGACTTAGTTTTGGGGCAACAATTTTAGAAATGTTTTTTTTCCTCCAGTTAAAGTTAAAAATAATAAGAAAGGAAGTTTATGTCATGGTGAAGTTAATCACACAGATACTGTCGATAATCCTTCAAATGCCCTATTTTTAAAGTAATAGAAGGTATCTAAGTCAATAGAAGGTTCCCGAATTTATAGCTAAAACTGAAATAAATTAATGCCGCTAGAAGCGTAGCCTTCTCTGGTATTGAAAATATATACGTACGGAAAACGACATTTTAATTTATTAATATTATTCCTATATATTTCTATATAATCACACAATATAGCGTATAATAGATTATGATATATTATGTACTATAAAATCATGTTTTATACTATAGTACTTCCTATGGTTTGACATAGTAAATTCAGATAAATTAATTCTTACATTCTATTGCAATTGTAATAATATAATTTATTCGTTTTAAGAAAATATTTTTCAATACGTATTTTTGCTTTATCATACGTATTAGCAATTTGACAATACAAAAATTTACTAATTATAACCGTACATACTGAAATTATATTAAATGAATTTGTTTATTTATCCACACAAATCCATCTTATGTTAATCTCATAAAGAAGCCAAAAAGGCTAAGTTGAATCAGAATAAAGAAGTGTCGCTTTTCACCCTCGGTATTTAGCTTGTGTAGGCGGAAATAGCAGAACGTTACAAAGATATATATAACTATGATGAAATTTGGTAACACATTTTAATTGTTTTCGAATTATTTATATCAAAACTAATTATTTCGTATTGGAACTGGTTTGATAAATTAGTTTCTCTAGTACGTTTAGACCGTTATTTATTTGGTTGGAAGCTCGCAATCCTAAATTTTATATAAAATGGTTCCTCTAACTAGAAAAATACAGCAAATTAAAACAAATCACCTAGTTTCTTGAAGTATCATATTGCATTTTTTATTTCAAAATTATGTGAAAAAGTGTTTTATTTTCAAAGACACATGTTAATTATAGTGGACAGGACACTTAGCTGCTCTAGCCAACACGGGCAGGCTTATCACTCAAACGGCGGCTCCCAGTACTGGCTGGCTAGAAACCTCATGCAGGTAAGCTCAAACGCTCTTTTTACAACCTTTCAAATTAATTATGTAATAAATGACTTCACGACGAGTGGTAACGACGTAGCGCGTTTGGCCACAGGTGAGCGAGAGCGCGGGCGCGTCCGGTGAAGTGCGGGCGGTGCTACTTGCACCCAACAGCTGCGGCGCGTGCGGCTGCCGTGAGATGTCACGAAGACTAGCGCCAACGCACACGATGAGATCGACTCACACAATCAAAAGCATCGAAGCAAAAAAAAAGGTATGTGTGCATAATCAATTGATCATGTTCACAGCATCTTTTGTGCCTAATAACAAAATTCATTTACTTTTTTATTTGTCGATCGTATTTCATATTATTTTAAATCTTTTTGACGTATAGATAGGAAATTTTAAACGCGTATAATTCGCGGTGACTTAAATCAAATTCTGAGGCTACAATAGATCAACTATTTTTTTATGCTAATATAAAAATGTCAATATAAAATTGTAAGAAATTAAAGAATTTCCGAATCGATAGTGAAAGTAAAAATAAATATATATTACAAGAATAATAGTGAACCAGTGAGGAACTGAAAATAAAATGTTATACAATAATTTATAATGGGTAAATAAATGACGACAGTAGTAATAAAATCTATCAAGCAATACAAGCTAGTGATCGAAGAATCCGGAAGGGCTTCGTATAATAGAATAAAAAAAAGAAACGAGGAAAGAGGTGAGTTAAAGACTATGATTCTGAAGAATAGGTAACTTTCTTTAAATATTTACATGTTAAACGAATAGTAAAAGTACGAATGTAAAATAGAAAGATATAAAAAATCTGATTCATTATTGCGCAAAAACTTGCTAAGTTAAATTCAGAATATATTTAATGTTAGATTATTACTACTATGACTTTTTCGTCTCTGTCTATCCTACCCTAACAGATGATGTTATAATACAAATATATTATTAGACATCTTTATAATTAAATGTTCTCTATTAAATACTTTCGTTTATAAAGATTACTTAATGTCATTTTTTCTAAATTTCGGTGTATTTTAGTCAAGAGATATTAAAACTCTTTTAATTATTTTTTACTTATTTTTAATTTGTCGTGGCTTTGCCTGTTAAAACATTTATTCTTTTTCTAAAAATTTGATTTAAAATTTGATTTTAGCAACCCCAGAATAAAGCATTTAACAAGATAACATTTTTAGTTTTTTAGCAAAGACTTTATTAAAGAGATATACGGAAGAACAAACATGCGTAAAAGTCAACAAATTATATACTCGGTCGCATATCCTCAGTTATAATATAATTTATGAACTTAACTTCATCCAAATTTGCGACAAACAACAAACTATTGGGTGGGAGGGTCCCACAGATGAGAAGTGAATTTACGCAATGTGTGCAGAACACATTAGTGACCGGACTAGTGAGATGTGGCTCGAATGAGTGTTGACCTCTGCCCTTATTCAATTACAGATCCCACATTATGCGTTGATATTTTAGCGAATATCTGTACTGGCATGGTGCTAAATGGAGCACTATTATCAGTAAATTATTACGTAACGTTTTAGTACCAGCCTGGCAGTAACAAGATTAATTAGTAGTGGAGAAATTTCTGTGTAATTGTATATTGCGTACTTACAGTAACTTTCAGTGAAATTATCTGAGAAAAGCTAATTTTTTTTCCACTTTTCCCGTTTTGAGTTTCCGCGATTTTTGAGTCAACCGACTTTTAATATAAATTCTTTAATCACAATTTTTTTTTGCAAAATGATGCTTTATGCAATTTGAAATATTATCGATTTAAACTTTATTAAATTGCTTAGAATTTGTATTCAATTTATTATAGGAGGAAAATCATCACATCAGTCACAATATAAAGACAAAGCTAATGTTAAATTAAAGCTAAATATTAGTTTGTCAATTATCAATTATAGTTATGTTGGTTCATTAATACAGCAAGTTTCTTCTGTTTTTATTGAAAATACGTGACGAAAATAATTTATAACATTCTTTAATGAGAGCATATATATCAAAAAGAAATTATTTATTCCCCAGAAAAATATTATTCTCAAACACAATACCATTAAAATATTTTGTTAATACAAGCAGAAGTGCGATTAAGCGATTAAAAAAACCTGAACTGCCAATATAATAAATATTCTTTTTTGTAGGATGATAGTCATGCCATGTTACGATAAGGAGTTCGCCGCGTTATACCGTACCACTTTAATAAAGTCGGCTTGTTGTATAAATTTAAAAATGTCTTCTATAAATAGACTGATAACAGATGAAACAATTTTGTAACATCCAAAAAATTGAGTTGTTTTGTTTATTTTTAAAGAAATTAGATGTACATAAATATTAAATGGTCACTTATAAATTGACATGAGCTATTTGTGTAATATTATCGTTTAGCAAAAATGATAGGTTTTAAGAAAAAGTAAATTATGCGTAGGTACGTACATACTCCCATAACGCGAAGAATAATTAACAACATTTTTCACTGATATAAAGTCACGAAATATAATGAATAATATAAAATCATATCAGAATTTAAACGGGTTACTGTAACCTGTTCAAATTCTGATATAATCCACGTATCACGTAACCTGTTAAATTCTGTTATGATCCACGTGTTAAATTCTGATATGATCCACGTCCACCAATTTGTCCAAAACAAAATGTTTACCAATTTAATATAATAGGTAAATTTAAGTCGCAAAGATCTTCGATTATTTTATTACGGTTTCGTCTATTCCAGGTGATTCGTATGCTGTGTGTCATCATGATAGCCTTCTTTGTCTGCTGGGTTCCCATCCACGTCATAAATACGGTAAGTTTTGGTTATGTACGTCATTTGAACGTTTGGTTTTTATGAATATTACGAACACATTTGTGATATATAATTTTACATTTAATAGAAAAAAATTGAAAGAAAGGAAAAAAATGCAAATTAAAATATTACAAAGGCCTCAAATTGAACGTAAAGAAGTAGCCCTATCCATAGGTTGCTCAAAAATGAACCTAGCTATTAAATGTTAAATTAAATATAATAAGAATTTTAAATATCCAGGGAGCAACAGACGTCGTATTTACATTAGAATAATACCTTTATATACTAAAATAAAAAAAATAAAAAATATGTATATATATATATATATATATATATATATCAATTAAAAATTTATAACTATATAGAAAATACCAAAAATGCAATTGAATACGATAAAAATATCACGCGTAAGATTTCAATACTAAACATAAATATAAATTTTAATTAAGTTTAAATGTGTCTGCTCCATTTTAAATTCAATAATATATAATTTACAGCTATTCAGGAAAAAAATCCTAATTTACTTTAAATTAAAAATATCCCGTCAAACCGTCACCAAAAAAGTTCACTCCGCAAGGATTCAATAAAAATTTCTATATATACAAAAGTTTAAACATTTAAGGATTCATAGTATTTGTGTTACACTATTGAAACATAGTAACAATTTTTTTATGTTAATATATTGCTTAGCCCATTTTTTACAAGCTTAAGAGAATGAAGAAGAAAAACTGTTTCTCTTGAACCACGGAAATTTTCGCAAAGAAAACTTATTTATCATTATTACCATAAAATATACCAATTATTTGTTTTTTTCACATTTTTTAGGAGATGGAGGAATAAAGGCTTCTAAATGTTCACATATTTTTGCATGAAGGTATTTAACTGAAAACTATTTAAATAAATTTCCATCTCTGTCTAAAACGCCCTTGCCGTGGATGTACACCTTATTACTTGTTTGTATTCGAGACATGACACATCCAAAAACTTTTGTTATATTTCAGTGAATCCATTTACATTTTCGAAAAGAGAGATAAGACAAGAAAATTTTGGACAATTTGCTCTAGAAAATTGAATTTAAAATGTAAGCATATTTAGGAGAAAAATTTTACTGTTGATTTTATACATGCTGTGTCAAACTTTTCGACGACGACGTTGTTATACATTGTTTTCATGTATCTCTCACAATTTAAGCAGCGTGCGCCAAGACACCTTTCGAATAATAATTTGATAAACTATTCAAAAGTTATTTTTAAATAAACTAATAGAAATACAATTTTCTCTTTCTCATCATACATACTTTGGATTGTTTTGAAAGGCAATACTATTTTGATAAGACACGGGTGGAAAATACATTGAATTTTAATAAATTTTTCTTATTAATGAAAGTGAAAAAAAAATTTTAATTACAGAATTCTTTGTTCTTTTAATAAAAATTTCTCTTTATGTAATTATGTTATTTAACTATACTGATTATATCCATGACATACCGACAAAGAGACGAACACAATGAAAATATATGAATACTGTTTTTATCAATTGATTATGGAGCCATGAAAAAAATAAGTAGAAAAACATAGATGTTGAGCAGAGAGTTATTATACAATTGAATTCACATAAAATTCACTTTTTTTTTAGAAGTTTGTTCCTTGCCACACAAATGCTTAAAAGCAGAAAAAGTCTCAAAAGACAACATGTGTATACTAAGAGGTAACACAAAAACATCAAACTTTTTAAAGGACATAATTGTATATAATGCAAACCAAAAAATAACTGTACATTCAAATCATATATTAATTAAGGGAAAAGAAAAAATCAAGGCATGCCCGGCCTTTATTTTTTCCTGTTCATTTTACAACACAGCAGATTATTATAATCAATTTCTAAAATGTTGGTCTACGTTTTTAACAGGTAAAATAAATCATGAATTCGCCAAGCACAAATTATTATCTATTATCAAAATTTTGCGATGATAATTGATCGCTTCGAAGAAAAATTGAAACGTTTGAGCTGAAAGAATTTATATACAACGCGGACTTATTAAAATCTAAAATAAGTAACAAATATATATAACATCCATAGAGTGTATGATAGAAATCTATTAATCTCTTGTTATTACTCTAGTGTAATAACTTACTGCGTATATTAATAAATTTCTACGTCATTTGCTATACCATATAATAGGATCTACTAAATCATAACTTTTACATAACTCTTGTTCAAGCAGTAGACATTTGAGAACTATTTGCGGCGGCCAACTTCAATGTTTTGTTAGATATACTATTCAATAAACGTAGGCACAAAACCATAACTCATTCCTTCATCCTTCCAAGAGACTTAGTTACTTTTTTCTCACTACTTTTATGGCTATTTTATTATGCACGACTTGGTGTTTTTTTGGCTTTTTAATGGTCTGACAACTATTACACACAGGATGTATTTATTATTTTTTTTCTGTAGTTTAATTTTTTTTTATTCAAGCTGTTCAGGATTTAGCATTCGAAATTGTTTACTTCTTTTTAATGTAATCAAAACAAAATAAATAGAAACCATCATGTATCGTCACCTTAGACAGTTCGCTTTAAAGAGTAATTATCGATTTTTTCTGAAAAAAAAATAACATGAAAATCAATTATATGCTAAATGGGATCGAATGGCTAGAGACACGATTGATAAAACTGTCCTCGATAGAATTTATTGCTGAAATAACTCTGTTTTCAAAATATATTTAGTAATTTTTACGCTATTTTGATGCCTATGTTATAGAAACCTGTACTAAAATAAAGGCTTTAATATTATGTAATAGCTGAACAAAAGATTTTTAAAAATATGGATTGGTTATCGAAATATTGAGGAAAACATATTCTTTATACTTTTGCTCCTAATTTTACCGCCACAACCGGATCCTTATAGGGCCAGACGATCTCAATTACTCGCCCGTGGGCCTTTGAAAGGAGAGGTTGTGTCGCAGCGCGTAGCACCAAAACATCGTAAAATATCACTAAATTTCTTTTTCGGCGAGATATTAAAGCAACTAAGTCGTTTAGGTACAGTCTAATAAAAAATAATAGATATCTCAGATGAGATGTTAGGTTTAGTTTCTGAAATTTTGCCTTTACTTTTATTATGTTATCGTATCAATATATTTATATAAACATATACACACACACACACGTGTGTGTATATATATATATATATATATATATATATATATGTACATATAGTCAAATATGTGTCAATTTTTTTATATTTGCCTGTGAGATATTTGAGACAACGATCAGCAAATATTATGATTTTTTTGAAAATCGGATGAAATTTATACAAATTAGGTTTTAGAATTTTTGCCTGTTTCTCTGATTGTTGAATTGCATGTTCATCAGTCACGCAAAAACTAATGGACTATTTTGATGTTTGGTATGATGATAACTTATCATCAGGGTTGTAATCAAAAATATTTTTTACGGCGGAAAGATCTCTCATCTTCACATAAAAAAAACCGGTTCTAGTAAGCATTATACGAAACTGTAATTTTAAGAATATTGATTGTAATTCTAAGAATATTGACAAACATTTGTAAAGCAACAAATAATTTAAAAATAATTTTCGTTGGAGTATACAATTTTAGGTCATCGACTGCTATTCGTGTTTGCGTGAGCGTTGAAAATAAATATTTTGCGTTTATTAAAAATAAGACCTAAAGACTTGAAATTCGGAATTATTATGGTAAATATTAGTGGGAATAAACAAAATTTATGGTTAAATATTTTTTGAAGAAAATAATCCCTCGGAGAAATTTGCGGGCGTGTCGAAAAAAATATTCGTCTTTTCAGAAAATAAAACCTGCAGAGTTTATATTTAAAATTAATTGAATTTTAAATAACCGAAAATACCAAAGGAATAATTTTAATTGTTAAACGGATACTTAGAGTTGTTACAAAAAGAAATATAATTTATATTACGTATTTTTTTAACGATACACTTATAGACTTTATATTCAGTGTAATTTCCGTTGAAATAAGAGAAAAGTGTTTGTTGACGTACATTTTTTACGCGCGTAAAACATAAAATATTCTTAGAATTAATTATCAGCCAGGGCGTAAATAAATTTAAAACTAATCGTATAGTTATATAGTGTTGCACCACGTTCAGTAAAACGAGCAGCTAATGGTTATATATTGCACAAAATATAATACACTATCGTTTTATTTTTGAAAGGAGATATAAAAAGTCTTATGTGCTGCATAAATCTATAATCACAGAAAATATTATGGGGATTTAACTGATAATTACAAATAGGTTGGTGAATTTGAATATTTTTACAAAATTAAATAAATTTCACATATTTATTAATTATCGAAAAGACAATAACTAAAGTTAATACATTTCGATCATGTGTTGATATTTTATTAAAAAACTTGGATATTTATTTTAAATATAAAAATAAGTAAACATTGGTTATTTTGGATAAATAAAAAAAAATTAAAATAAGCATGCAATTTGAAACTTATTAGTGTGTACAAATAAGTTTAAAATATTATACCCATTTTTTGGCATCACTGTAGTTGAAACAAAGATTCTAATGATATATTTATTGATATTGAATTAATTAATTAAATTGACACCCTGTTTGCAAAAGCATTTTATTGATTATTATCATCAAACATATTTTAGTTTAAAATATTAAGTTGCAATGCTAATCTTTTAAGCATGATATCGTTTAGTTTTATCTGTTATATATTAATACAGAATAATTTGATTTATTAATTTGCGTTGCTGATATTTTTAAGCGCGCTATTTTGTAGTTTTATCAATTAACATAAATTTAAATTATAAAAGTACTCTGCTAGATCTTTTAAGAGCGCTTTTGTTCCCTTTAAAAAGAACATAGCTATTCGATCAACTGAAATATGCCGCTGATTTTGTTAAGTGATATCTTTTATTTTAACAATTATATATTAATGTGATTAATTGAATTTAGTCATTTTTTAAGACTAAAGATAAATAAATAAAAATTAATTAGTATTTTGGCTAATTTTAAATACAGCCTTATTTTAAATAAATTATTGAGATGATAATTATTTAGTTTAATCGTTAAATATTCATTTTGTGTTTACGTTTTAGCTATTGATAATTTTGTCATAAGAAATTTTGTTTATAAGAAAAGTACTTTGTTTTGAAAGAAAATACCTAAACAGAAGAAAAGTAAGTCGTTGTCAAAAATTTAGAAAATTTCAATACAGCAAAAATCGATATTTGAACAAGTAACAAACTGACATTAAAATGTTTTTGAACATTATAAGCCTATGATGAAAATAAAGGGTAGAAATTCATTTTTTAAATTACTTTGTGCTCATTTTTACGCTTTGTTTTCTTTTCACGTTCAAAATTAAGTCATATTAATTTAGTGTCAGGTCAAATTTCTGTATTCTTAATTTATTTTTGGCTCTGTTGCACAAAATTCATATTAATAAAAGCAGTTGGTTCATTATTTTACATGATACAAGCAAGTTTAACGATAGAAAATAACTACTTAAAATGGAACCTTTTATAATATATGCCTAATTAAAATAGAAGCTTTTGTACCATTAGTATATTAGATTTAGCGATATGGTGCGTTCTCATTCTTTAACATGGCAGGTCCCCAAAAAGCCTAAATCATGAAACCCCACTCCTTTCCGTGTAAAAAGTATCGCTTTCAAATTTTTTGCGAAAATTTCAATAAAACGAATATGTCATATATTTTCAAACGTAATATTAACAAATTCCAATTCAAACACCTGGCATAGCTAAATGTAATGTACTAATGGCACAAAATGTTCTCTTTTAATTAGGCATATATTATAAAAGGTTTCATTTTAAGTAGTTATTTTCTATTGTAAAACTTTCATGTATCCTTGATCCAACTGCTTTCATTAATGTGAATTTTGTGTAACAGAGCCAAAAATAAATTTTCAATCGCATATTTTCCATCATCGCGACTGTCGTCATAACTCATTTATAGCGCGGTAGAGATCTACTGAATGTGTATAAAATCATTTTCTTTCAAAACCAAAGCATTACTTTTGAAAATGAAAATCTCTATTGCTTTTACAAGAAATCGCCAGAAACTAACAACACAAACAACGACGTAAATTATACAGTTATTAAGCAAATCTAAAAACCCGAATGAGTAAATATATGATTTATTTACTTAATGCATATTTTCCATCATCGCAACAACACAACAAACGAGGGACCTTCATGTTTTAAGGATCTATCATTGAGTGTGGAGTGACGATTATTTCGGTCAAATATCTCAGAATATATTACATGCAGAAATTCTGAATTTGGAAACAGTCAATTTAACTATTTTTTCCGCTGTCACATAAAACTCAGACTTCGAGCGTTCTCTGAAACTAGATTATGGGGATATCAATTAGCTGCAAAGCATTTTATGCAAAGGATGCGGTGTCCGTTACTCTGACACTCAATACTGGCTGGCGCACCACACTGGGCCCAGCAAAAGGTCAAACTATAGGCTGATTCTATATTTTGAGAAAGCTGCCATTTTTAGTACCCCGTATGCTCTGACTCGTTAGTGATTTGACCCGGAAGTAGCCGTCATTTTACATATACTGTGTCAATCAGTTTTTCGGCTCCGTGCTTGCTATCGGAAATCTCATAAAAAGTAAGGAACTTTTTTGAACAAAATTAAATTATTTACCACATTTTTGAAGAAAATGTTCTCATATAGCATCAACAATAATTTCATATACCGAATAGGATCAAGAATTTTGTGAAAAGTCTCTGAAGCTTTTTAAAGCATATTTCGTTGACGTATATTTGCAATTTTCCATAAAATCGAATGTTCAATTTTATGGAAAAGTGCATAAGAATATTTATCATATAATCACACAAAATATTTGGTTTAATGATAAATTTAATGAGTTATTAGTTTATTTTAAAAAATAATTGGATTACTTGGAAATTCAAATTTGACACACACACACGCATACACGTCATTTGTTTTGAGTGTCGGCTGTACACTCGTTATTTTTTCAATATTTTTAGTATTTGTTTGTTTGGCCGAATAAAGATACTTTAACATTAACAGAATTATGGAATGATCAGTCGACTATGCTTTTTGGGGCGTGCCTATTGATGCATTCAAGGATATAAAATACAGGATATTATACGAAATACGATAGATGTAGGAGACCGTGTCGTTTTTGGTTAGATACCATGACGTCCCCACTCTACCGCAAGAGTTACGATGCGACGTATTTACCCATATATGCCCAGAACTTTTTTTGATTGCGATTTTTGTAAAATTTACATATATTGGTCTTTAATAGTTTTGATTACATGTCGCATATGTGCTTTTGAGATTCTGTATGAGGAAGGTTGTTTTTTTTATGGGTCGTTAACGACCCTTTGGGCTAATAAGCTGAGTTCGATATATTATGGTGAAAGAAAATAAATACAATATTTACATTATTTGTAGTTTGTTTATTTTCAAATCAACTTGAAATGTAACAGAGAGTCTCATAAGGATAACATTATAATTATTATTACTTGTCATGAAAATCAATGAAACATTTATCATGAAGATAAACCTGGCACTTGCGGCACATCTTCACAGTTTTGTTCTTACATAAGGCACATTGTCTTCTGTTCTTGCTGGTAGGAATCAGATGCTGTGCGGAATATTTCCTCACTGATGTGGGAATATGGCTGTTAATCCTTGGTTGTGGTCCTGCCGCTTTTCTGACAGTCCCGTATTTAACTGTCAAAGATCGAGCAATGGCTCGTCTAAACTCTAATGTGTCAACCGTTCACCCATAAGATTTAGCTAATAAAGTTCCATTATCTACAGCAACGTCCACCAGCCACAACAGAATAGGCGTATACCATTTATTTCCTCTAATAGCAATGCGGTAGACTCCAACATTGGCATCCAAGCGGTCCACACCTCCCATAAATCTGTTGTACTGGTGCACAACGTTTGGTTGATCAATATATACTTTTTTCTTTGCAGCTACAGAGTATCTGCGGGATTTCTGGATAGGATGAACTCCAAACTCATTAGACAGTAATGTCACAATGCTATTGTCATGTCAACGCACGGCACAAATTTTGTCACGAGTATCCAGTCTATAATAATAAAAGCCGCGTGGCTGTTTCTTGCATGCCTTAACATCTATCGATGGACATTTGTCTATTCTATTTTGACGAGCAGTCCCAGTCACTTTGACGCCTTTTTCTTGCATAGCAGACAGCAATGTCGGTGAAGTAAAGAAGTTGTCACAGTAGACTGAAAACTGGACATCAGGGTAAACTTCTTGGATTTTTTGAGTCAATTTATTAACGACGTGTTCACCAAGATTGGTTTCACGGTTTTATGATTTACCTTCGTACAGATCAACATACAAACAATACCCCAGACGAGTAGCTGAAACCCATGTTTTAAATCCGAAACGTATCGGCTTCCCGTGTATATGCTGTTTGCAACCATGACGCCCAAAGTACAGTATCATAGACTCATCGATGCTTACATTCTTTTCAATGGGTGCATACTTCAGAAACTGTTTATTCATGTGGTCAAACAATGGTCGAACCTTAGCCATTTTGTCCCCTTGAGGCAAGTTTTCATTGTCAGCAACATGCACGTACTTAAATATTTCTTTGAATCTATTGCGGCGCGTAGCATTACACATCAGTATATTTTTGGTATCATCATTATTTTCCCAGAACATTTTGCTTCTAGGCAGAGGAACATAGCCACTAAGAATCAATATTCCTAAAAAGCAATAGATATCATTGCCAGACAGGATAAAATGTGTGTTGTGGTGTTGACTTACAGCGTAAATAACAGAATTCCTCACTATATGACGTACAATCGTCCCATTAAAAAACAGTTCAAAGAAATCTACAGGATCGCTGTTTTCAGACAGAGAAGTTACTGCTCTAGGAAGAGGTGGTGACCATTCTGCTTGATTTTGAAGCAAATCGCGTTTCAACCATTTACGCGGTCTCTTTAAAGTCGTGACACGGCTGCGAGTACTTCGGGTGCCAGAAGAGGTCGTCTCTGCGTTAATGGTATTTGGGTTCAAGTCAGCGCTTGTTTTTGATGATTTTCGACGTGATCCACCCGAAGATGATGACGATTGTGGATCAGTTATTTCATCGGCGCCAGATGAGGACAACTGTCTGGCAATGGCACCTTCGTTCAAGCCAGAGTTTGCCTTTGACTTACCCGAAGTAGATGCAGGTTGTAGATGAGAGATGTCACCTGATTCGTCTATGTCGTCGCCTTGGTCCGCATCACCTGACTTTCGCAACACTAACTCTGCTGAATCTAAAAGTTGGTGCCGATTCATGCGATCTATGTCAAAGCAGTCTTCAACTCCGGAGTCACCGTCAAATATTCTACCGTTATTTGGTGGTTCGATGAACACATCTATACTGTAAGCCTCCTCGACCAGTATTTCTTCCAAAGCTTCAACTATCTCGTGTGTTTTCAGTACTTGACGATGACGAGACCTTTAAAGAGATTAACATAATGTATCATGCCTATATAATTAGTACCTATGCTTGGATAAAAAAACAATATTTAAACTTTTTGTTGCATTCCCATTGAGAAAATCTTTAGTACAAACAATGTATTTGTAATCAACAAAACTGACCTTATATGCCCAAAGAGTCGTTTTCTCCCTAAAAAGAATCACGTTCCTTTGATTACTTAAAACTTTCTTCAAACTATCACTTTTGTTTTGCATAGTTGCAAACACTAATATTCTTCAAAAATAAAGTAGTTTAAATGTGATCAAAACATTAAAACAAAGAATACTTACATTTTTGATCGCGAAATCGTTCTGTTTTCTCAATTTGCAACAAGTGTCAACTTGTGACAGTAATAAGTTCCACAAAAAACCGCTTACTTAAGAACATAGCGAATGTCAATTCAAGATAATTTATCTAATCATCGGGAGATGGCGTTACTTTTTTCTTTAATTGTGCATAGGGTCGGCACACGAACATAGATCTAACTTTGGGGTCGTTTTTGTATCGTTGGGCATATATGGGTTAATTAGAAAAACTGTAGACTGCTCACGAATTTATAAGAACAAATTAAAATATTTTTTTTATTTTCCGATAATTTTTTTTAATATTTAGAAGAAAATATTTTGAATATTCTACTTTGCAGTATTTTAATTCATATAAAATTTAGACATTGTGATATTCTAAATTATAACGAAAAATCCGTAATAACTAATAACTGCACATATTGATTTTGAGTCCAGTTAGACAATGTAAGACAAAAATTGTACTCCCATTTTCATACGTATTATGCACATAAATAAAAATTTAGCTAATTATCAGTAAATTGTGCTTCACTTATATATATATATATATATATATATATATATATATATATATATATATATATATATACATATATATGTGGGAATAAATAGTGACCTTTCGGGTTTTTAATTTATTATTTCTATTAACGCTATGAAAAATTTATCCATTCTTCATGACGTATGCAACGTCATGAAGAATAAAATCCTTAGTTGCAAAAAAATCGAAATTAGTAATAAAATAATAACGCTATCAAACTCATCACTTTCCAAGAGTGCCTTACAAATTAACCTATACATATTTCGGTGACTTGGCGCTTTAGTATGTGCATACTTTATTCCAATGACAATATTGACCGTAAAAATAAAAAATTATTTTTAACTTTTTTTCGACAGATCCCGACAACATAAAAGTGACTCTCAATATAGAATGCTTTATATGCCACAAAAATTACTTCATAAATATGTCACAAAAATTACTTCACAGTTTCAAAAACTAATAAAACAAGCGCACACACATTCGCGCACACGCTCATAGTCCCATAAGCACGCGTACACACACGCGCGCATACAAGCGGACATACACATATACGCGCGGCGCGCACGCATTAACACGCACACACACACACACACGCACACGCACACACACATATGCCTACGAATCATATACCCTACAAATGAAATCAATTTAAGCGTCTTAAAGTTCAGGAGGGTGATTTCGATGAATAACTGAGGGATACTAAATCAATGGAGAAGTGCTAGAACAAAAAAAATAGACACTGTTAAATACGAGTAGAATTCGCGCTACGAGAGTTCCATATGTACTTACGTATATACAAATAAAAGTTGAACAGAATTTTAGATTCCTTACAAATGTTAGTATAATTGTTTCACAATGTAAATATATGGTATTTTACCATCATATCACCATGTATTTATTTGCCAGGAGTAAAATTATCGTGAATTTATATACATACCTATATATTATTTTTTTATCTCGCTTAAACTTCGCTAAATTCTAAATGCGCTCATTTGGGAAAATCTTGAAGCACTTTCAAATATATATATATATATATATATGTATGTATATGTATATGTATATATATATATATATATATATGTATATAAATATATATATAAATATATATATATATATATATATATGTATATATATATTCATTAGGCTCGCTGTCGTTAAACTTTTCTCAACCGTCCCTAAAGTACAAAATAAAGGGGATTGATTAGGTCAACCACTCCACGCCACTTTCCAGAGATACAGTTTTAGAAATTATATACACGTACGTATACATTTAAAACCTTCCCCTGTGGTTTTAACTTTTGTACGTAATTAAAACTTATTCAGGTACATTTTGAATAAACTACCTGTTATATTAATTGCACGTGATTCGCACGAATTTTACTGGTAACTTCAAACAAATTATTTTAAAAGGATATTTAGAGAGATTAATTACACAAATAAAACTTTTAACTCAATTAAAGTATAGGTGTTTGGCATTTATTGTAATACATTAATTTGATTACTTTTTAATATTTTATTAAATAATACTAGCGTGACCCGTGCGAAGTCTTCGCATTATTTATTCCGTTATGAAGCTCAGATGATAGATCAAACAAATATTTTACTAAAATTGACATATAGAGGCGCAAGTATCAAAAGCATTGAGCTAAAGCGCCACTTTATTTATACGTGAGTGGATTTGAAATTAAACAAAAATTTTACCGACCGTCAATCATATTGACGTTGTGCCGTTAGAATGCAGCATTGCTGTTTTGTGTATATAATTTTAATAATTAATTAATTTGCAAAAACAATAGCAATAATAAATTTTTTAGTTGTGGATGCCGGTAGAGCAAGCAATTATCTATAAAATGATATATAATTTATGTGGATTAGTTGGGAGGTTTTTTCTAAAAAGGGAGTGTAACATCTTAACCTTAGCGTATTAATATATATGATGATGATGATGATACAAAGCTATTTAAAAGAATAATTGAAAAAAGGATATTTAGCTATGAAACACACTTTTTACACTTATTTTTATTAAACTTATTAATATTATATTAGTGTAGATGTATTATGAATAGGATTACAATGATTTTCTTTCTCTGTTACGTAATAACGGCACAGTTAAGTAACAGATGGATACCAAATTGGGTATGCGTATAATTTCTGTTAAGGAAACGTGTATATCATTACCGGTTCTCCACAGATGTGCTTACTAATTAATTCTTGTAGTTTGAAATGGAACGAACTTATTCAATAATAAATATTTTGTATTAAAACATGCAATGGATGACATAATGTGTATAAGAAATTGGAAAAACTATTAACATTATCTATAGAAGAGTGTTGCATTCGTCTTATAGCGTCAGAAACAAATCCTCTCGTCTTAATCAAAAATTCATTCCTAGTTATCAATAGTAACAACAAATGGTATTGTTAAGGGCTATAGAAATGACAGTGTGAAATTTTGTTGAAGTTTTTCTGACTATTTGCCTATCATTAAATATGAGTTACCAAATTCATGGGTAAATAATAACAGGAGAGATCCGTCATTATGGCACCTGTAAAAAGGCAATAGTGAAAGAACTAACGCTATACGCAATAACTGGACATTCATCGAAACAGTGATAGGAACTAGTTCTACCATACCATCCTTAAGGGTAGGTTGTACGTCTTGATTTTTCGTAGGTTTACGATAACTTAAAATTCAACGAAAACAACTCTAACCATAAATTAATTGTTATATAATTCATAATTAAGTGTGTGTGTTAAAGAAAATTTGACATCGACAGGTATACCTCTATAATCCCGAGGGCCTCTACAGCGCGTTGGGCTCGCGCGGCATCACGCTCCTGCAGCTGTTGGCATACATGAGTTCCTGCTGCAATCCAATCACATACTGCTTCATGAATCGCCGGTTCCGTCAGGCCTGTCTTGCCATTTTTCGTTGCTGTCTGCCAACTAGGTATGAAATATTCTCTAAATCTGCCATAATATAATATAATTTTTTATTGAAAAAATAAAATGCTATTCCTTCACGCGGACAGATTCCTCATGGAAATACTTTACGCCAGAATATTTCTAACTAGAATATATAATAAAAATTATATTATTTTTTGTCCTATTTTATTAGATCTATAAGAGAAAAATTCGATTCTTAACAAATTTCAAAATGTCGATTCTTAACAAATTTCGCACAAATATAGGACGTATTAGGGACTAACAAATGCTGTTAAAAATTTGCCCAGGAAAAATTCACATTTTCTTAAGGACGAGACCTTTTCTTATCAATGGCAATTCTGTTGCTATACAAACGAAGGATAACGGTCAATCAGATAAAGATATAACTATTTTCAAATCATATTCTTAATTTCACTGTTAAAAGCTTTTTGAAGGTTGATCTTCTTGTGCCTCTAATAGGGAATCATATGGTACCCATTCCTGATATGTACTTGGTATTTTTGTCGTTATTCATCAACAGTTTGTAATCTAACACATACCAGTAGTTTATACTTATTAAAAAAATGTTTAACTATAAAGTATGACTCTATTAACAATAAAGAATATTTTCCAGTCAAGAAATAAGAAATAAGTGTTCAGTAATCTGATACATAATACATAGGTATGTCGCGGCGTAATATCTCATCACTACATTTTGAGGGACTTAATTTAGCAGCTTTCAAAATTTCACTGTATATTGGTTATTGAATCAGAGAACTTATATTAAAAACCTTGCATTGAATCAAAATAATATGCGGTCACAATTACTTTTTAATAAAAATCTCATATAAAAGGAAAACCGAAACCCTTATAGGATCATTTCCGGTTCTATCCGTGTCTATATCACAGCCGTTTTTTCAAAAACCTTTAAATATAGAAACTTGAAATTTGGCTCACAAATAAAACATATTAGATCTGCATTCAGATCCTTGATAATGTCGAAAACGACTTAGAAATGTTAAAGGTTACCAACTGAAAATTTAAAGCATCTAATAGACTCGTTGAGACGGCCCTAGCCTGCTCTAGCCTATAGTGCCAAATAAAAGAAGAATAAAACACATTAATTCGCGTATACTTCAATAGCTTAAAATTATTAATTCATGAATTTTATTGGGGAGCAAATTAGGTACTCGACATTTTTTGTCACTCCGTTTATATTGTTGGCCATCGTTTGAAAGTGCCCAAAACAGGGATCTCAAAAATATAATTGATTATAATTGTTAAGTATAATATCTTGACATATATACTGAAAAATATGAAAAAAATATGCCACTCCGCCTTTTTTGAAACCACTCAATTTAAAGCTATGACAAAAAAATATTCATTTTTAGAAGCCTCCCCAAAGGTTGTAGGTAAATTTTTAGGGATAAGTAGAGATGTCATCATTTTTTAATATTCACGGTATTTTTACACCGATGAAAGATGACAACATATTTTCTCAGAAACTATGCAATATAGAAACTTGTGATTTGGCATAGTGAGACAACTTATTAATCCACATATTTTATTCGAGATGACCTAAGCTAACTTTTTTAGAGTAACCATAAAATAATTAAAGGTTGTATAAATAAAAATATAATTTTTTTTTCAAATTCTTGCATCATGAGGTTTATTTTCTAAGGATGGTTATGAGGAATACAATAATATATTTCTTCAATAGCAACTTCCAACATTTAAAAAAGATAATAGAGCACACTGCCCCCCTTACTTACGAAACTACTAAGCCAAAAATAATAAAAAAACAGCGTGGACAAAATCTAACTGAATTAAAGGAAATAAAGATTATCCTAGATCGTTAACTTTATAAAAATGTACTATGTTTGGACGCCTATGAAATACATAGTAGGCAATATATTTATGTTGTGAAAAATTAACATTTGCAAATAATTTAACATAAATATTATGTCCCCTTAAATACCATCAAAATTATTCTTTAACATACTACCCCGCTGTACTCGTTCTACTCACGTTTGAGCGGTTTTATTACGTATATTATTTCATTTAAACAAACAAGAATTGTGTTTACCTATGACAATTTCACTTTTTTATGGCAGTTATGCCATTTTAAGAAATATATACATGATATAATATGTATGCAAATATGCATTTAACTTTGTTCATATACTTACACGTAAATGTACAATTATTGCAATATTTAATTTTAATAAAATTGATATCAACATTTTTTCACTCTTTTCCTAATTTAAGAAGCGCCACATTGAGAGCATTATAATCTAAAAAAATATATATTACTTATTTCTTTAAAATAAATTCGAAATACGAGACTTGTGTATTCGATTTTTAAGGACTACTTTCAAATTTAATACATAAATGGACAATAATATTTTCATGGCCAACCTCCCGTTAATTTTATTTCTTTTTTTTAATGGTAAAAATACGAATAACAACTGTCTCTTGCCAGCTCAATTCTAACAAGTATTTCCCTCAATTCAAAACTGATTTTCGAAATTTCAATTTAGCCGTCTAAATTGAAAATCAAATTTATAATTTAGCTATCGCTAAAATTAATATAAAATAAATACATTCAAATGAAATTACTTAGTAACAACAGTAAATTCAATTTAATTGAATGAGACACTTTTAGAAACTATTAAACTTTTTATAGTATAATATTTCTTGAAACAATTGAATTAATTTTACGCAGCAAAAATAAAATGAAAATTTCAAACTTATGTTGTCACAATATTTTCACCGTAATGGAAGAAATCTCAAATTGATATTTCTAAGAACAAAAGGTTTATTTTAATTATTCTGTATAGATACGAGCCAGACTATACACTACATTGCTTTAGATAGATAATAAATATGACTTGTACTTGCCGATTTTTGCGGAACCAACCTTTTGTGACATACTTGCTAACGGTTTTTAAATCAGGTTACAAAGACATCGTTCTCACAAGGACACCATTATTAAAATTTGTTTAATTTTTTATTTTTGTTTCAATTCTGCTTGAAAAATATAACCACGAAGAATAAATATTTAAGTTATTTCGTTTAAATTTATCTTGTATATTTTCTAAATTTTCATACGCTTTATTTAATGTGTATTAATTCATATTGGACTAATATTAGAAATTAAACCTCAATTGTTCAATAAATTGAAATATTCTACTACGGGTAAATATGTTAAGCGTGAATATCTATTCTATCTCCGTTGAAACTACTTTCACATAAACGAATTTTAATTTTCCGCGAACATTTTTATATCCCTCTTTTAGTGTCATAAATATGATGAAGTGTAAATGAGAATCACGAACAAAGACAATTATTATAAAACAAAGTTTTTCAATCATGTGAAATAATAAATCGGGAACGTTTATAAAGTTCACACCAATTCTATATAAAGCCGTTATAACAACTCGTTAGTTTTACCGTCGTGCACTGTCAGTTCAATGCTCCCATCTGTATACCAGGCAATGATGTTACTAACCTATAAAACTAGCACGCATGAGAATATCTCAATAAATGTCTCAATTTTTTTTGAGTTGAAATACGCTAACATCGATTGATCGCCATACACAATATATAATTTGCCAATAATATAGGATGATATAGTGCCATATTATCCGAGTCATGAACACACACTCACTCTTTATGTGTATTTTTCAGAGAGCAGAGGTTATACGTTATATATATATATATATATATATATATATATATATATATATATATATATATACTGATACTCCATAACCACCTTACAGGTTTAGGTAAAGTGTTAGGTACATAAGAACAACAACCAATAGGATACGAAAGAATTAAAAACAAGAAATAAGATAGGAACGAATAGTAGACTGAATGCTTCTAGCAATACTTCATTAAACAATGCGAATACACAAAAAGGTGAACGCTATAGCATATCCGTGTGCGTTCTAGGTAGAAGAAACAAATTATAACATCATCCTCTCACAGACCAATCAAGAGCACTAAGAACTACTAAACTTGAGATCGAGGGGTTATCAACATAATAATATAATTATTTGAAGAAATGCATGATCAAAAACAATTCCCGTCAGATTTGAATAGAAGTCGACTATGCCCATTATACATGCGAACGTGGCCGAATAAAGATAATTTCCATACATTTAGCAATACAAGAACTGATTGAATTTTTTAAATATTTTCTTTAGCATCAAGTTAAAACTAGCTTCAAAAAGAGGCCAGATGACTATCTCCGTTTCAATATGCTACGGACCAAATAATTTAATAACACGACTATTTATCATAAGGCATTAACATATTGAAAATTATATATTAATATTTAAATACTGCTAACTAACAGCTAACTATCAAATAGGTTATTAAAACGTAAGAAAAGTTTTAAATAATCGGCAAATAGAACGCAAAGAGCAGTGCCGATAACTGAAGGAATCATTTACCATAAGGAATAAAAAAGTGGAATTAAGTTCCCAACTTAATTGACAACATATTGAGTAAAATAAGGCCGAAATTCAAAATACCCAAACCGGGCGTATTATTTGCTAAACCGGATATAATTGACGAAAAATTTTACTGTAACGTAAGATATTCCTACCTCTAACAATTTGGTCAATTGAATATAACTTTCGACTCAGTCCGATGCCTTTTTAAAATTAAAATATGCTATTTCATATTTGAATTGTTTTTATTAGTAAAGGTGGAATGTTTTCGACGTAAAATATGCTAGCAGTCTGTCAGCTGGAATTGGATTTGCAAATAGATAGGGTGATGCAGAACAGTTTCCAATACTTTGGCAAATGAAGATAACAGAAGCCTATATTTTTTACATCGGGCTTAGAACTAGATTTGAAAACAGGAGTCAATCATTAAATCTTTCAAACAAATAGATAATTTTCAAAACTAAGAGGAAGGTTTATGTTAGATGCAAGTAGTTCGATAAATATTTCGGAACATGTCTTGATCGCATGCAGAGTTAAACTACCAGGACCGTGGGCTTGTTGTGACAAGAGCTGTTTCACTACGAGTTCAACTTTGGCACAATACACCCTACCGATATGCAATAGATATAAGTCATCCTTAACAGCGAACCGTTCTGCCATTTCAAAGTCGAGTCTTGATTCATATTAAAAAAAACTGAATTAAAATACTCAGTAAAGTAATTCGAAATAGCGTCACTCGAGTACGTGATTCCGTTGTGTGTCATGATTGCGCGAACCTGCCTCTCTGGGTGCTTATATTTTATGTAGACTTAACACTAGCTTCGACAATCCAAAAGTACGCGTTATGCATGGCTTGTATGTCATGCTTCACTTGTTTACCCCAAAAACTAAAAATTTCTCGTTCAGAACCTAAACCACATTTTCAAAGCATCTATGGGAAAAGAATTCGATCTGAATTTTGAGAATAAGTTTAGTATTAAACCCAGTTGGATAATGATATCGACGGTTTACACCAATTCGCTTTTTATTAGAAATAAATTCCGGTACCCGATTATAAAATACCACTCCAGCCCCGTTCAACGAGTGGTCGAGAGGTCGATCCCGAGTACCCGCGGTACACTGAGATGTTAAAGGCCGTTAGTGTTGTGATTAACCATACATACCACAGCAACGGCATGAAATATCAACAATAATTTCAATTACTTTTTGTTTCCATTAATTTTATTAATTGTTTCTGTTTACTTATTAGTTTTAGGGGGTTTGGTTTTACGAATTCTTTTTTGTTCCTAACTAACTTACCCAAGGCATCAGCGTGAAATTTTGAGTTGAAAAATGATTTAACAAGGGAAGTAATTAAATAATAAAAAAAATTACAATTTTCAGGAGGAAAACACCTTGGTAGTTAATAATAAACTAACACTAATCGATTGATCAATTAATTAGCCAAATGTAACATAATGAAAATAAATTTGATGTTATTATAAAACATAAAAACTATTAAGTATAAACAGGTATTAATGTTGTAATTACATATGAGCATTATATAGGTTATAATGTTTCATTTAGTCATAATGAAACAAATTAGAACCCTGTTTCATAACTCGGAACCTATGCGGAACCAATTACTTGTTATGTGCAGAGTAAATGTCATATCAAAAAGACAAATAATGTTTTTAAAAAACATGTTATCTAAACCTTTGACGATATAGCTACCTTCCATTTGTGTTCCATTAGGAAACTAAATTTTACCTTTTGGCAAATGGATGAGAGGTCCAATAAAATTTGTACTTTAGTTCTTCGCATACGACTTTTTATCTCGGAGCAATGTCTAACTTTTTAACATATCGTATTGGGTCTAATTATACAAAACAACCATAAAATTAACCACGTTCCTACAATATTGAACTGTTTAACCACAAAAAAGCATCACAGGATGTTTAGATTTCCATTGATATTACAGTTTTTGCATTGAATATAAATTGTGTAAAATCGTTTAGTACACTAACAATTAACGACTTTAAATTATGACTTACACGTATCTTAATACTAATAACTTAACAAGTAATAATTACATTTTAAAGGCTAATTTCATCAATAAATGCATGTACCGAACCATTGACAAATTTTCATTGTTTGTTGCAGTGGATCGTCCACACTGGAAGCGGCGCGCGCGCGACGCCGCACCCAAAACAACTCTTCACAGGATAACAACGCGCGTGCTGTTCGCACCGGTAACAAAACTTGACAATTTGCACTCCACTTAATTGTTTAACACCTATAGACTCTTTTCTTACTTAATTGTACAGTTATTTGATTGTATGTAGCCGAACAAAAGTAATATGTAGTGATCGATCTCTTTTCTTTAGTCTTAAAATAAAATTAAAAGGTAAAATGATATTATAAGTAAATTAACAATGAAACAAAATAATATAATTAGAAATACCAACAGTTTAACTGACTGAAAATTTAAGATTACCACAGAATAAATTAAATGTATAATTAAAAATAAGTGATCACTTCGATTGACTAAAACTAATAATTTACTTTTCTGGTCTGAATACTTGGCGACTATAGGTTGTTGCCCAGACATTGGTTATTTTCTTTTTAAAATCATATTACTACTCAATTTTATATCTATAGCATTATTTATCATCACTATCAGACAAACAAACATAACAGATATGACTGTTATAATACTGATTAAAATTTACTACTTTTTGAAGATGCTTCAGATAAGGCACGAATGTCCTCTCTCACTTTATGTAAGAAAGCGTACTCTTCTCACTGTCTAAGTTATTCTCATTTTCAAAATGTCATTCTTATGAACCACATGTTTTTGAAAAATATAAAATAAATGCTGACTTCAAATATATTATTGCACGCTATATTTGTTTACATAAAGTTAATTTAATATATTTTAAATAATAGTATATACTCACCACTTGTTTTATGATATTTTAATTACAATAACTGATTTCTTATTTTCTCTCAAGGCCACGACGAAGTACTACTCACAACCCAAATATCTTGTGGATTAGATGACCTGTATTACATACATATTTGACTATTATCTATCATTTGTTCTATATCTTTACTCATGCTTGACCGAAATGTTCTTTCCTTTGCTAAATTTCTGCTTCTATTATTATCTTAATGACTAATATGAATGTATTGTAACATTTTTTTCCTTGTAATTATGGAACAGTTAGATTTTTATATTTGAACATAATTTCATTTTCTATTTAAATTTCCAGCGGATAATTTCAAAGTATTCGAATTAATATATGTTTCTGGTTAACGTTTCCTCATAAGCATATTTTATTAGTATCTGTAGACTTTTATCTTTACCAATTTCCATATTAATTAATTATAATTTTGATTGAAATACAGAAGGAAATGTTAAGAACAAATTTTCTTTTATAAATTTTTCATTATCTACTCTTTTCATCTACATATATGGAGCCTGAGCAGCGTATTTGGTTTATAAATTTTTGTTCCTGGAATATAAGACGTCCATGTCATAGTACTGTAAAGTTACCAAAATTTTTTGTAATTTATTTAGTATTCGACTCACTGATTTTTTCAACAAACTAAATATTTGTGGTCAGTCTTCACGTTAACTTTATTGTCATAAACGTATTGGTAACATTTTTGACGAACAAATATATTGCAAACAGTCCTTTCTCTACTTAAGCATACCTTTTTTGACAATCTTTCGGAGTTTTTGATGTATAAACAATTGCTTGTCCTGATTGTAAAAAGACTATACATAATGCTCACTCCGAATAATCAAAACTTAAATTGAGGGTTTTATATAGTAATAGCGACCTAAAACAGGAGCTGAATAATAAGTTTTTTAAGTATTACAAAAATATATACACTATGGGAGGTAGGAGTACTAAAAGAACACGAGTATGAATTGTTTGAACCAAATTATATTTCCAGAAATCTAAATTTGCATGAAGATTTCAAATTACTTTTGCACCACTTGACCTATTTTTGATAAGTTTTTATTTATGGTAATGGAAAAAGCGATCTTTGTATTATCTCATTCAAATTTCTGCCTAGACATATTCTTAGCTGATTGGTTTGGAGATTAATAACCCAAGTGGTTGGTTTTAAGATAGATTCCACTGCACCTAATTCTGACATTTGATTTAATTTTAATTTTAACTTAATTCGAATTACAAAAGTAACTTTACTTTTGTGTTTATATAAGACACATATCGACAAATATCCGAGATTCTAAAGAACATTTTTATAACTAGTTACAACAGTTTCTTTTTCTTTCATTTAATTTCACTTTATTGCAAATATTTTTGTACAAAAAACTGATTGACACGCAATATCTGCCACTCTGTGAATTTAATAGTATGATATTTATTTTTGATCGAACACGTTATAAATGCATCTATTTAAAATTTATATTGTGTTTCCCCAAATGATGCTAAATTAACAGTACATAGTGTAATACTAGAACTATTCTTATTTCGTTTCTTGAATAATTTTTAAGAAATACAACGTGTTTTAGCACTTATATCAATTATAAAACTAAGTTTGCTTCGCATATGCACTGATTGACTATCGTGTTGTGAACTTAATTTACTTTTTAATTGTACTAACTTGTTACTATTACTGCTAATATTATAGTTAACCGGGTAATACCTTGCCGATTTGATGACATGTTTCTTGTCAATTATCTGGATATGTTTTTGACGGTTTCAAGGAAACCTATTTATAGATATGAAGAAAATGATTCTCCGTTCGTTTTCATTGCCTTGTAAATTAATATCATTTCGTCCAATTAAATAAAATTTTCAGTCATTTATCCCGTATTTTGCTATGACGCTTATCATTTTATGAATAAAAACAACATATATGAGAAAATCTTTCAAAGCAGGTAACTCACATATACAGGCTAATTTATTTAATGTTATTAGGAAGAAACCATGAAATCCTAGTTTTACGTTTCGGAAAAATTCCTCGCTCTTCATTGACAGATGTTCTTTTGGTATGAAAAAACTATCAAATGTCCCATTATACCATACCATTTACTCTCTTCCTCTGCGAATTCGTTGTTAACTGCAATGAAATACAGAAAAATGTAATTCTCCTTAAATTTTCTTTTTTGTCATAATTTTATTGTAATAGCAATAATCTTGAATGACTGCTTCGATTTTGCATAGTTTTATATCCGAATTAACAAAATCCAATGTTTAATAAAATGTTAATACAAATTTAAATTACTAATCGTATTTTTATTATATTACAAATGACGATCAGCTTTAATTACTTTATTATTATGAATTAATTTCAGTTAGCACTTTAAAACCTCTTGATTTTGAGTAAAAGAACCTTTTGATTGAATATCATTCATTTTTTTGTACCGATCCTTCATTTGTCATCTTTCCCGCTCTTCCGGAAGAGAGAACTTGCTTCCTTTTCCCGAATTGCCAATTCGCCCAGTTGTTTCACCGACAACGGGATTCTTTATTTATAAATCATTAATGCATAATAAACTGCAGGGACGCTGACCAACGAATGGAAGCACAGAACAATATTACCCAATTCTAAAAGCTCATTTTTGACGAAGCTTAAAATACTATGGCATTTCTACAGAAATATAAATAATATTAATAGTAAATCAATATAACTAGTTTTTATGTTACTAATCATTCGAAAATTTAGGAAAAGCAAAATATTTACCGTAACATCAAATTTAGTACGATGATTATAAACACTAGACTTTGTATAAAAGTCATTACCAGCATTTTTTATATTGGTATATATGCATTTCGTTAATGAAAGGAAGGAACTATTACAGACACAGTGACAAATTTTAATACAAATATTAGTAATTTTTCAATCCACCAGCCCCTCTCTTTTAGATCGAGTCTTACAATTTCCAAGGCTCACTGTATACTGAATAAAAGTAATAAAACTAAATACGTATATGTGTGTGTGTGTGTGTGTCTTTCTTTCTCCCTATCTTTCTCTCTGTGTATGTATGTTTGTGGGTGTGTTAGGCATATCTACATACATGAAACACAAAAAATTACCTATGATTAGAATTCAATATATTTCAATAATGCCATTTCGGTATCCAGCGCTCATATGTCATGTCAAATATCCATGACGAATGAGAGGACCCTTTTTGACTTAATTATAAAGGTTAATTAGAAGGCTGATTATATTTTTTCTGCATGGGTTGCGCTTTTCAAACAGCTCTCTCTTTTAATATTATAATATTACTAATAGGTACTGCCTACACCTTATACATTACAACCTCTTAAGTAATCAAGGTAATATATACCTAACAAAATGCATTGGCAAGTTAGTTAATAACAACAAAAATTTCGTGAAAGGCCAAAAAATAATAACTAGTTACATAAAATATCATACAATTGAATATTATTTATTTGAAGAAAGAAAGAAATTGACAAAAAATTTAAGTATAGACTGCAAACCTGTAATGCTTAAAATAAATGTTAAATACTGTTTAATTGAAGACCATATTCAGAAGTAAATAAAAACAGAAAGATAATGATATTACGACAGGCTCTATTGTAGACAAACAGGGAAATTTTTGAGTGGCATGGGCCCATCATATAATATCTAAACGAGATATTTGGAGCCACTTCCGACAACTATCTAATTCAAAAGTTTTTACGTTCCTAATATAAAAGGTGGACAAAAATCGCTAGCTTGGACACTGGACTTAGTTTCACTAATCATCAAAACCTCTGTTGTTTTTGCAGTTCAATTAAAAAATTTGACATTCAGTATGTAGCTGGGGTTTTATTTATGAAAAAAGTCAGAAATTGGTAAAGAGTTAACTACTTTCTTTGACAATGTAAATAAAGCAATTTTGTACAGAAAATTGGAGATAAAATTTGTTTATATATAATTTCTTAAAATTTGTGCTTACATATACAAATTATTCGTATGCTGAATTATCAAAGATGTTTTTTTTTCTTATTTAATTTTACATTAAATGAAATTTTTAGTGGCGTTTGTAATTATTTAAAACATTGCATGTTGTAACTTTTCTCTTAGCTATGAAAAGAAAAATGTTAATGTTTGCTTCGTTGATCTGAATTCATAGGTATTTTTTTACTAACTTACACAAAAGTGTATATTTATAACATCGAATGGTGTTTTTGGGGAATAATTCTCACAAGAAGCTCATTGCAGCTTTGAACGACTTCTTTTTTAATTTTGTGTTAAATGACACATAAACACTTAACTCGGATGCTTTAATGGAATCGAACATGGGCCCAAAATGATAATATATATGTTGAAATTAAAGGACACTCGATTTTGTCCAATTTCAATATGACAAAAGTGTATTTGTCTTCAAAAACATTTAAAACTTTTATAGTAAGAATATAATTATGGTAAACATATGCCTTAAGCGTCAATAACAGCATGGATGACGTCATAGGTGTGTGGGTATGTTTTGGTGTATAATTTTAGACGTATCTTTTTTAACTGCACTTTCTTGGGAATCACATACTTCCGTTTCTTGTAACTAACAATAACTAAGTTAGATGCAAATTCTGTCGAATATATAGAATAAAATATCTGCATATTCCGAATTGTTGCGTTTAAAGAAAACACACACGATACAATTTATGTTCAGCTCATTATAATATTTAACATGTGTGTCGTTTCCCGGTTGCTGGAAAGTTGCACACATAATACCAGAATATAAATTTGGCAGCCTAAAATCTATCGAAAATTATCGACCGCTATCCATTTTATCAACAATATCTAAGGTATTTAAAAAAGTGTTTCACAATAGGATTTATCCGACATTGCATCGGCATATTGTTGAGAAGCAGCATGGATTCGTACTGAACCGATCAACATTAACCACCTGTTATTATATATGCAATAAACTCAAATTTTATCCAACATAAATTATTCTATCCGCACTCAAGTGTCATTATACAAATCTCCTTATTTGAATTTTTTTTTTAATTTTACAAACTGATTTTTTTAAAATTCAGTTCAGGTTCCAAATGCACGATGACTAATCCGTCAATGTAATGAAATATTATTAAACATAAAAAAATAATCAAATAACATTTTTTTCACACGAGTAAGCAGATACGGAAAATTAAGAGAAAACTTAAGGAAAAGGAGAAAAATGAGTGAAAGGTGATAAACGCGAGTTTACACACATGCTTGCAGATGCTCTCGCGTAGCACGTTTACCTTTGTTTATTCATGTACTGCCATCGGGTTCATAATTTTAAATCATATTTATATTTCACTACTTAAAATAACCTTCATTACAAGTGTCCTAACCTTAATTACCGATTCTCTGCTGAATGAAAATAAAGCTGTTCCCTGGATGATCGATCACATAGCGTTGCTGTGTTTGGTCGGTCTTCATTATCTTATTAATTTACGGTTTTTGCATACCACAATAACAAGGAAATAGAAGGAAATTATCTCGTTCTATTTCCTTCCAGAATAAACAGAAATTAATTGTAACGCCCCCTCAGAACAAAAATGCAATCTCTTTAGATACTTTCTGGCGGTTTTTGATAAGTCGATACAGCAAAAATGTAGAAAAAAAGCAAGAAGTTCCTGATAAAGGTAAACGTGATAGGACTGACTGAGATGAATTTGAATTCATTACAAAGATTTCAATACATGACCGCAATTTAAAATGGTTTTTGGTGTTGTCCTTTGTCTATTGATAAAAAACTAAAGTTAAATAAATTACATTCCTGCCAAGAATCGAAAAAAAACTGCTTTCAAAATGACCCAGTAATATTACAATTACTATCTCGAAAATTAATAAGCGTCCAATTCATTAAAGACACAAAACTCTTCCAAATACACTAATATCGATTTGGTTTGGCTTTTTTTAAATTTTGGATTATACACGAAAATATTCTATCAAATACTGCCATATTTGTGGTTATATAACCGTTTCTGCCTTTACTCCCATAATATGCGTATATGGAAGACATACGCACCACGATATATAACGTTTTAAACTTTTAATGATACGTTTATTTACCCGTGTCTTTCCTACTCTCCTGACATAGCCAGCAACTTCCTTTCCTAGTAGCCACGAAAAGTAAACAATTTGATATGATTTGGTATGGAAGTGGTAAAAGTAACATGTTGTAGGTAATTAAGCGTGACGAATTTTAGTCTAAATAAAAAAAGCAAATAAACAAATTTCATCTATTCATCCGCTCCGGTTTTTTAAACAGGATTGGTGTTTATCGTACTAAAATTAAATTTGATGTTATTAAAAACAAGAAGCCAGCTATTTTTGACTGTCCTCTTAATTATTTTAATTTTATGGAATAAATGCTCTAAATTCGCTTGCATATATGCAAATTTGAGCGCAATTGTCGGTACCTCATCACAGCTCATCATCTGGTTTTGATCCTGCATAGTTTGTAACTGAACCACTTAATCCAATAATCTTGTTCATCTTTAATATATGTACGTGTCCAACTTTAATAGTACACGTCCTTTGGTTTTCATTTTAACGATAACTTGTTTAAAAAGTCATTCAGACTTATAAAATATTCTACTTTAATAAATACTTCAAGTTTTTCAACAGATTTTGTCCAAGTATAAATAATAAATTGAAATTGTGCATGTTGATACATAACATAGCCCATTCTACATAACATAGCCCATTCTTGCCAAGGGTGGTTTTACGTAATAATTTATTTTGCCATAGTGAAGATTTACCATAGTGAAGAAACAAATTATTCGAAATACGCTATTCGCTTGAAAATTAATAACATCAATAGTGTATGGAAAAATAGCCGATGTATAACAAAAACCAAAATTACATCATGATATGTCAATGCCATAACTTTATTTGGTAATGAAAAATGGCGTTCAATTTTCTATTATTAATATATCTTAAATTATATATATTTTATTTCCTAAAATATATCTAAATTGTCTTTAGTAAAGAGTTAAGTTCTATTGTCAATATAAAAAGAATACTTTTCAAGTATACTTTATATTTTAAGTGACTCATTAAATAATGATAATTTAATACAAAGACAGTAGATATGTTAATCACATTCATCCGAATTACTAAAACCTAATACTAATATTTGGAAAAGAAATTTGTAAAGATTTTCTTCTCTTTCAATATTAATCCTATTTAATTTCAATCGGGAGCTTAACTTTCGCAGTTTGACAATGAAAGTAATATTTAGTTTATTATGTTCAGGTTTTGATTTAGTTATTTTAATCAATATGGATAAATTCTGGAGAAAGACTCTTACCAATTTATTAGAATTTAAAATTACACCTCGATTAGATCCGTTATCGTCCGATTCCTGTCTTTTTATTGGTCAGGCTAGTAAAACCGCAATACAGAATAAGGTTCGCAAAAATTGCAAGTAAAGACAATTTTAAAGAAATACCGCAATTTTTTACACTTCTGGGACAAACTTATTACTTTCCTGGTCACGGGAAAACATCAAAAATTTTGATGAGGAACACGTTTAATATTAATATACTTAAATTATTACTTACACCCATGACATATGCAACGTCATCAGCCATCCCGCTTTCGGAGAAAATGTTCTATTGTTCCCCGGACATAAAGGGGGGGGGGATGACAAAATCTTATAAAAGCAAGCGTCCACTTATAACTCTCGTACAAAAAATGACGCAAAGTGCATGAAATCTTACGTTTATAAAGACATTGATAGAGCAATACATTAGTTGAAAGTTTTTGATAAGTACAATACACAGTAAAAAAATTGGTGGTGGAACGTGTAGAATATTGAAAAGAAAGCTTAAAATAAATGAAGTTATGGTGTGAAGTATGTAAATATCTTAAGAGTAATCGTCTCTCTATACAACGTATAAATTGTCGAAGAGTAACGTAGCAAAATTGATCGAATTTCCTCAGAAATGAATTAAAGGTAGAAGTTAGAAACGAATTAATAATAGTTACGAAAAAGTATTTATTGTTATGATGTACTGGGTATTTTTCCACGTTAGAACGGGAAACGTATATTTTTAGAGGGAAAATATTATTTTTTTTGTTTCGTCTTTTATCCATTTGTAATGTTTCGTTAAAACAAAGCCGTTTGATGCAATTTTTAATTACCAAAAATAAAAATTTCTTGGGTTTGCATTGGGTTTTTGAAAGTAAATTGTATTTTCTAGAAACTTTGTTCTGTAGAAACGCCATTTTCGAGAAATTTTCTTATAATTTTTTTAAATCACTAGTAGGGAAGAGAAAGGTAAAACACGATTAAAAAAGCAATTCTTTTTTTTATATAGGGACGGTTAATCACAATTTTTTTTTAAATTGTTATACAAAACCTTCAACTAGTGAGTACAAATGGATACAAATACAATAGCTCTGACAGTGTTACAAAAAGTTATTTTTTTGCAAATTCCGAGTCTAAACTATGTACCGATTCTTGGTATCCATAATTTTTTTATTTGGCTTGAAGCTTTATTAATTGAACTTACACCGTAAAAGTTTCTCTTATAAAATTAGTTTTATTGTATTTGATGGTAATTTTTTTAATGGCGACAGTTTATTTATTGTCTACTTATGGAAAATGTAATTTAAATAAAATATAAATCTAAAAAATCTCTTGATGATTTTCTTCATTAAAATTGCTTTACACAGTATAAATCTAGTAAAATCTACAATTTTAGTAAGAAAATATGTGCATTAACTTTTTGTTTACATAATTTTTTCATGACCATGTCATCCATTTGACACAATATAATGTGTGTATATATATATATATATATATATATATATATATATATATATATATATATATATATATATTTATACACACACACACTAGTATTACAATATATATTAAATACGCCTTAAAATTATATTTAACTTTCGAAAATGATTTAAATAAACTCTATAAAATTTAAGTCCGTATAAAAGAACATTTATTTCATGTACTCCAATCTTTCAGAAGGGCCAATTCAAAAAGTTCCCTTTCCTTCAAACGCTGGTGGCAAATTGGTGTTTTCATTTGTGTGACAGCCGTGTGTCGATTCAACATGCCCATGGTCTTATAATTGGGTTAGTCCTTCTCCTTACCTATCTTTTGTTTACCTTTTTTTTATTTTTGACTAATCAAAAAGGTTACCTCACTTTGATGGAATTATTTTCTTGCAAATAAGTAGAACATACCTACTTCCAAACTGCTATTTTAAGTCAATATCTGTCAATGAAAAACTGAAATTAAATACCACATGATATGTCATTGATGGTTCACACAATTGGAAAAATATTAGCATTAAATCTGCATTGAAAGACATTTATGCATTAATTCTAACTGTTGGACTTAAGACTCCGAAAATAAAAATCACCAAGGGAATTGTTCTTTTGGAAGTAAAATGTACCTTCTATAAATTTTGTCCAATGCAATATATTTCTAAATTGTTAAACATTCCCTCTCCAGACATATAACCATATAACCTATTAGCCCAAAACTCATATTTGCGGAAGCGGGATTCCCATCTCGGAATTCTCATTTTTTTTATTATCATTAATGACTAGAGGTTTTACACAGGTCCTTAACCCATAAGGTTAGTAATCTCTTCTTTTAGGAGCGAAAGAAGCAGAAAAATATAAGTAAATTAATAACAAAGTTACTAAACCAATGTATTTTATGCGTTTAATATGTCAATAAAATAGAGGCATTAAAACACAAAATTAACGGGCTTAACGAATTTATGTTTTTTTCATACAGAGTTGGAGGTGCTGGAGAGCGAGGACTGTGTTTAGCGACGGGCCTTCGTCCAGCGGTGTTCGCCATACTCAGGTGAATATATTAGTAAGCAAATAAAAGACATAGGTAACAAATGACCTCTAACCCTTGAAAATACATTCTTCATATTCGTAATCGTGTTATAACAAATACATTCAACATTTAAAATACATTTTTAAACTTACATATCTTCGTCCTTGGTACTAACGAATTTTCTCACGCTTTCTTAACAGTATAAAGTTAAACTTTCATTTTTAAAAGGTGTATTTATTCTATATTTTTTGTGCCATACTTGTGTGATAACGAATGACTGAGTATTCCATTTAATCATATCTCTAATAATCACGTAACAAAACAGACAACTGCCTTCGCGTTGTTTTAAGTGACTGCATTGACTAATAAGTCTTATTTGATATGCAACAGCCACGCGAGGTATGCCATAATTACAATTTTTCAAATTTATACCTACTATTTTGGGTAACTAATTAAATTGGTTCAATGAAATACAGATATAATTCTAACAGCAAAAATATGTATACAAATGGTAGTTACAAAGTTGCACAACTTCTTTTACTGGTAATTTAATAATTGCTGACTGTGGTTTTTCGAAAATTTGCTTATGTGAACTTATGTATGTAACAAGTGGACTAATATATTTATCGAAATAATGTGTATAAATGAAAATACAATGCACAGGTATTTATACAAATATAGTAAGAAAACGATAATACCCAAATACCACAATATTAATTTCTGGCCACAAATATATTTGTGAAATTTTTTTTAATTCTCTATAATATAAAATTATGGCTCCATTAAATGTTCCAGAAATTTCTTTTAATATATTACCTTTTAGTTGAGTTAGTTTCAAAGGTTTTTCCCCATATATTCTATATTGTAAATAATCTCAGAAAAATAAATCCACCTAAGTAGCAAATCCGCTGGGAGGCTTAATAAGAGGCGTTCTTCAAAAAATTTTATTCGGAAACATTTGTTTCAACAATGGTAGAGACTTGCATAAGATATAGTATGTAGCTTTGCATTGCTAAATCGAAGTATCCTGATTATAGCCTGCAATATTCTGCACCTATTGCATCATTAACTCCCATAACATTTTTCGAAAGAATATGGTCAAATGATATCGTAGTTTTAGGGGTGTTTCCTCCTACTGTATAGAAAATGTGGTTTCGTGACATGTTCATTTAGGTGAAAATGTGTTTTTTTCTCTAAAGAAGATGTTGCCAAAACTGTTGAACAGAGCCCCGATTGTTTCAGCAAAAGGGTACAATAAATTAAAATCTTTATTCAATTTCCATATTCACTGAATCTTGTATTATTGTAATCTTAAATCCAATCTTGAATCCTAAATATTTGTAACTTATGTAAGTTAAAACTTATTATAAAGTTGAGTTACTCATCGAAATTGAGTTGCTCAGTTACCCATTGTAATGGCAGTATGCTCATTATAATGCATGTTTAGTAGCTAAACATTATGGCTATTATCTTATAAAATTATATAACCATTTTCCATAATTGCAAACAAAAACATCAAATGGAATGTAAGTACTGGAATAACAGTGTGTAATGGAAAACTCGAAGAAGTAAAATAGAAATTAAATCGATTCAAGCAGCATCACAAAAGTACGTATGCAGAAAAGCGACAGAGGTAGGAAAAACGCTACAATAAGTAGAGTCTGAAAATTTGGAACGCTTCTTGATTATACGAATGTCGTATAGATCAATTTTGGTGCACAGTAGCCACGCTATTCATTTCTCTATTTTTCTAATTTTATTTAAATACATATTATAACATTACCAAAGCGAATACAATTAATGACTTTTACGAGCCGTTCATTCACTAAATGAAGTAATTTTTTAATTTGTTTTTCTTTAGCGCCTTTTTTTAGGGTTACTACGATTAACTTTAGCATTGAAAGTTTAGATTAAGAGATACTGTTACTCAAAACTAAATTTTTAATATCGTAAAAATTATTATAAATATTTGTAAACATTCGATTCTAAAACTGTGTCCGTTTTTTTGTATATTAGCGAAAACCTCTCTCCACCCTTTTTCCTTATCTAAGGAAGCGGAAAGTTAAATCGTTATTTGTAATCAAGGTGTTGGTAATATCCATATTGATCTAAAACATATATCATTTATACTATGATCGGGGAACACTATTAACGATACAACATTTTCAAAAAAGGAGTAAGTGGAAAACTCAAAATTGTGGTATATCTCGTAAACAGTAATATTTCTAATTAAAAACGTTTTATTTCATACAATTAATATTTTTTTTTAATTACGGCGTGTTACAAATTTTCAAAGTTGTTTTTGTAATGTAACTCGTAAATGAATGATCGATAATGAAATTTTAATGTGCTATAATTTTCCGCCATTCTTTCGAAAACATTGTACAATTTCGAAAAAAAATGTTCACCAGGTATCCATTACTATCACCTATTGAACCTATAGAGCATAAATTAACCGAGAATTGATGGTTAACGATTAGAAGGAAAATAAGAAGCTAAATGTTTAAGTTCTTGCGATAAAGTTAACTTGTTCTGGTTAAGATTCTATCCATTGTACAATATCCTTGGTGTTATTAACTACCACCTATATTTTTTAAAATTAATCTTCATGTAATATTATTATTTAATATATATATATATATATATATATATATATGATTTCAATTCTGTCACTAATAAGGAATTTGTTTCTTAAACCATATTATATTATATCTACAATATGTATATATATATATATATATATATATATTTATATATATATATGTATATATATATACATTGTAGATATAATTACAACTTATAACAATAACCCGTCTTTCCAACATCCGACAGGTGGTAGAATCGGGCGCGGACCGCGACGCCTTCTTGTATCGCATCAGTTGGGGACGCGCTGCCCTACGCACGGAACCACGCTATGAGTGAGTCCAAGCGACATCACTTCGACCACTTCATAGTTCACTTATTACAAACAACACACGCCTTCGTCGCTAATTGCAGTAAAGCTGCAACAAGTTTGCTAAATGGACATGCTGCTTTCAGATCTATGCATACATGACATTTTTGCCGTAGATCCATATAAAAAGTATACTTGTTCTTAGAGATCCCTTGCAAATATCTCTATGTGAGTTATTTTATTTATATTTCCATTTCTATGGCTAATACATGGATTGATGGCAACCAGTGGCAGTGAATAACATATATTATGAAGAGGGAACATTTTAAACCTCATGGGATTTTCTCCTTTTTAAATAAGGACGAAAACAGTGATTACGGACAGATTTAAATACAATCATTCTTTTTCTCTTTATCGTCTATAATAACAATTAGTTTTAAGAAATGTTGTGCTTTAAAAGTTTTTCTGTAAAAGTTTTTTTAATTTTTTTAGAACTATTTTAATAAGGTATTACTATACGACGATGCCAATTTTGAAAAAGCGATAAAACAAATGTTTAGCTAAATTGAAAGTAGAACAAATATCACTGATTCTATAAATTCGATGGTTTCAAAAATTTTATTAGCTTAAATTTTTTGATTCGCGATACAAATCTTTTAAATCTAAATAACAACATGTCGATGTCCATTTGATGGATACAAACTATCTTCTCATGCACCATATTATGAAATACCGAAAATCTATTCAATTGCTAACGCGCAACGAAGTGAAATTTTTAAATCTCAAACTACTCCTTGCTATGGTGTTCTAATAAAAACAAAAATGGTATTTGACACGAATATTGTCCAAATATCCAATTTTCATTCATATCAATATTCAGTACTAATTTTTTTTCTTTACTTTACTGCATGACTTTCAAGGTGACACTAAGATCTAAAATACAGAATATGGCGTATAATATGATTATTTTCATACACTGCCGCATATGGACCTTACCATTATTTTGAATCAGATCAATTTGAAAATAAAAATGCAATATACTGGATTCCTGCAATTAAAATAAAAATTATTTTAACCCATTTATTAAATCTCTATTGAAAACCAATATCAAATCGTCAATTTATCGACAAGTTCACATCTGCTAAAATCGCATATTGGAAAATTTTCGGTGTGTCGCAGGTTCATGTTCAATTCAAAATATTTTTAACAAATATATCTTATTACATCGTATTTACAAACAAAAGGAAAGCACGCCCTAATTAGATTGGGAGACTTGAATTTTATCTAAAATGAAATTTTCTCTATAGTAAACAGGAGCATTGCATAATTTTTTTTCCTTTTGAATAACAAATTAGGGGACATTACTCAGTTTTGACTAAAAAATTGCATAATAAATATATTCCAAATTGTGGTAAATTTTTGAGAACATTATGACCTATATTTTTGGTATACTGGAAGTCATTATGGGATAAACTCGAACACTCCCTTGTTTATTCAAATTTATTTATAACAAAAAGATGTGTTCATTTTCTTCAAGTAATACAATATAATAAATAACATATAAAGTTCTTAATAGTTGAATAATACGACTCAAGAAGAAATTTATGGAAGGTTCAAGAAGATTTTCTCAAAGTAAAAATAAATGTTTTTCTAAACGAATTTCAACAAAACTTTTTTCTAAAACAGACGCGATTAATCATTTCCTGTGCTCTTCAGAATATTGTACTTTGAACTACAATTTTGAATCTATATTTTAAAATATAAACAGTTTACTTATATAGTACTTTATTTTCCTTTATCCTGGTATAATGAGAGCCTTTTAAATATTATATATACGTTCAATTATTACGAGAGATATTAAATCCATTTTTAATTCTATATTAAGATTACGAATATTTTTTGAAGACAGTTCTAAATATATAAACATATTTCATACTTATACATAAAAATATTTTCTTTTATTAATTGAATTATGATCCCTGTTTGGTTAATTTTTCAAAGTTTTCTTCTTTGTTTCTTATATCTGTAAACTTGTGTATATATATATATATGTATATATATATATATATATATGTGTACATATATATGTATATATATATGTATATATGTATATATATATATATATATATATATATATATATATATACTCTCTGTATTCGAATTGCCATACATATGTTAAAGATAAAAATATCACATTTTGCGCATTGCCAGTTATTGTTATTATAAAACGAATATTGTTATCTGTTTGTCTTAAGATCTGTGTCCTGTTTTGTATAAATTTAATAGCTTTGTTTGTTCATTGAAATAAGATTCTAATACATGATTCATAAACTATTTTTATACAAAGATGTATTTTTATTTTCTACATAGTGAAGTGAAAGTTAGAAATCAATTTTACATGGGTAAGTATTTTAACTGTTAAAATCTATGAACTATGTTTTCCCTGAAATAATTTACCTCCTCATGCTTTTTCACGCATATAAACATATGTTTTTAAAATACCGAATGAAATGACATATCGTCAAAAAATAATTTAATATAGAATTTCGCTGCAATAACAACGCAGTATTAAACAATTAACAAAAAACGGACCCACCGATCTTGAGTCATTAGTCTTGAGTCAATAAGTGAATTACGTATTTAACTCGTTAAAGATAAAATCAATGATAATTTCATATTAAAACTTCTCACTTAGATATTTTCATGGTTTTTATCAAGAAAATTGTAATATACTAATCTTAAAAATATTTTCTCTTTCACACTGGAAGAAAGGAAGCATGAAATTTGTTAGCATCGTACTTGCAAAATATTTATTTATATTGCTAAATATAACATTTATAAAAAATTAAGCAAATCGTAAGAATATCACAAAGGTAATATAATAAGGTTAATACGGGCAATGAAGAAAAAGTGTCCATTCTTTTTATGAATAAAGTTATATGCACACCGCAATATACAAATAACTTTTCTTAAAAACTATATTATAATTTCATAAACTCAATGTTGTCTATCCTTTGGGTACAATATAACTTTGCACTCTGTGCAAGGTAGACAATTGAATTCTATTTTTTTCATATATTTATATATCGATTCATTCGTGCCTGTAGGCATGAACCCTAATGTAAACCTTTTTTCACAGACGTCTTAATAAAATTATAGACTTATTTCACTGGAGAGACGAAAAAAAGTAAGAGCGACCGCGATAATGCGTAATAACAATGTTAGAAAGAGTTAGCGAAATAAAAATCGCTAGCATCCTTTTTTGAATCACAGTCGGAACTTATAATCACGCAGTGAACTCCGTTCGCTCTTCTTATGAGATTTTGAATTTATTCGTTATTGTATTAAAGCAAATGTTTAAAAAAAACGGTTAATCGTTTTATTTTAATTGTGACTTTACACAGAGACATAATTAATATAAAGGTACAATTTACAGGTAAATTGTAAAGGAACGACAACGCACTGTTAATTTTTATTTTCATAACTCAGCAGAGAAATTAAATTTTCTGTATGATATTTTACACGAAAACATATTTCAATCCATATAAAATAAAAGTAAACGTTAAAATATAACTTTTTACAAAAACTCGACTTCAAGTAATGATTGAATAAAAAGTGCATTGAAAGTATAAAATAATGAAAATACGAGTACCCAGTTGGAAATTTTGCGGTATAATATCGTTTCCCAACAAAAACAAATTTGCAAAATACTGTTATTCTTACAGTTTTTTTTAAATCAGTGCTAAGTCGTCGTTTCTCATCTGTCTCAAATATATGAACCCCCAGAAGCATATACCGATGAGTGATATATTTCACTTGGCACCTATCTTTAATTTCCCTGATCCGATGCTAACCATTTTCTATGTTACTACACTAGGGCAAAACAATTTAAAAAATAATCATCCAAATGGTATCTACCATATAAGTTAATATACACAAAATAATCTACACCAGTGCCGTATCTGACTGAGGAACTGGAATCCGGAGTTCAGTGGTAGAATCTCTGAGATCCACAATACTACTTTTAGTCTGATTATAATATATATGGCATGGGAACCCGGAGTTTGATGACAAAGACCCAGTATAAAAATTTAAAAATAGTACATTCTTAAGCTTGGGGAGTTGGAACTCGGAGTTTAGTGGTGGAAAGTCTGCTTGAGGCTCAAAATGCTAGTTTAAATACACGAAATTCTCATGCCTCCTGGTTTAGGTAGCCAGAAATACTGCAGCATCGGAACTGGAGAGTTGCAACCCAGAGTTCAACTCCATAACTGCACGCGTGCTATTCATTGTTGAGGAATCGTATGCTACATTTTCAACATCAATGCTCAGATTCTGATAAAATTTTTATATGACCGTACTGGGAGTATATTTATTTAAATAATGATTTATCGAAACTTTTTAAGAAATGTGAAGAGATACAAGGTTAATTAAAGAAATTTTTCTGCACATCATCATACATAAATCTAATTTAATATTGCAACCCATAAATAGTATGAAAAAAATCATCAGTTTTTTCTCTCTTAGAAATGGAATCATGTTATAAATTTTAATTAGTTTTCTTTACATATATTTGAATTTAGTAAAGCTATATCATGAGATGAGTCTAAAATCCAAAAAAAATATGTTTCCTGTTTATGTATTGATTTCTTATCTCACGCATCGCAATTCAATTTTAGAGAATTTTATGACGCATAAATTTCTTTCAGAAAAGTATCGATATTCATTGCTACTTTTTTAGGTTTACTCTTTATCTTTATCTCAAAGGCTTTTAAAAGAAATTAATGATATTCTTCTATCGTATTTGCCCCATGAAAGATAATTAAGTGCACTGTGCATTTTGCATTATAAGAATACACACGGTTTCATTAAATCTAATTGCTTTGGAAATACCGATTATAAACAGATAAATCTACGTATTTACATATGGGCTCTTCGTTTCTAAAAGATAAGAGATTTTGAAGAAGTTTTTCAGTGTGTATATAACCCAAAAATTATAAATATGTAATTAGAAAATTCAGCCGTCTTTTGAGCATAGTTTACTTTTTAAACTATACTAGTTTCAAGACCGAATAACAGGATTTCGCTACTTATATAACCTTCAAGACCTTCGATACCAAATAATAAAGTATCGCTGATACGTAACTATAATAAGAACAAATTTATTATGTATAGTTTCATGTAGTGATGAATAATGATTCGGATGAAGACATTATGCAGGAGCAAGTCACATCCTAATAGCTTAAATTTTTTCAGTTACGCCATGTCCCCTCATCCTACAATTTGGTGATGAAATATACCAAAGCAATAGTCTGCTGCTGTCCTTATCTCTCTTGATTCTTCCTTTGACTTCTCTGACTTCTTCTTTCTGACTTCCTATTATTTATTTCCTATCTATTAATTGCGTATTACATGAATTTTTATTTTCTAGCTTTTTTAAACGGGGTTTAGAGTACCTCAAAAAGAAAAGAAATAAAATGTTAATACCAGAACCATTCATGTATCCACACGTCAAGAGCGTTAAACATTTAAATATTTAAGACTCAAAAATATTCCACAAAATTTATGGAGGAGCTGAAATTTTCGTTTCAATTTTATATTTTATGTAGAATATCAAATGAAAACAAAGCTATATTTTGCCACGATATGATTAAATATAATTCGAAGAAAGTTTAAATATTGTTTTAAAAAGTCTACAAACATACCGCCTCACATCTCCGAAAATATTAAAGTATAAGTAAAAAAGGCCTTGTTAGAAATTTACTTAAAGTTTATCGGAAAACAATAAAATTGAGTGTAAATCCTAATTTTATAATATTTTTACGCTTGCGAAAGATACACGATGCAATATATTCATGTGGGGAAAACAACATTAAAAATATATGTGTCTAAGTGTGTACGATATACTATTCCTCTAAAGTTCTAAGTATCTAAGTTAACAATTTATTGAAATTTCGTAGGAAAATAAGGATTCTTATAATTTTTTCATACCTCGCCATTCTTCTATCTCTCCGTCTGACGGTCTATCATCACAACAGCATTGTTTCTATAATTCTAGGCTTAGGTAAATAAAATTTTGCAAGTATTTTATTCATGTGGATATCTAAATTAATATGTAGCAAAATATTTTAAAAAATTAAGTTAATGATTTATTAACATTTTCAGATTCATTTAAGTATCTGAGGGACACTGAAATAAACGTGGTAAACATTTTGAACAAGACATGTTTTGTTAAATGAAAACAGGGCAAAAAGAAAACTAGATAAAATGATTTTCTTCATTTCGAACCATATTTTTTGAGTGACATAATATAATTTATGGTATGTTATTTGCTTTCATTTTTAATAACGCTGTGTTTATTCCGAGGAGGTTTATTTCGACTTGTAGCGAAAATAATCCACAGGTAATGTAATGATATAATTTCGGAGAAATTTTATCACCACTCAAACTCTTCGAAAATAACATTGTACAAGTATCGTCAGATCAAGGTGTCTAATAAAAGAACATAGTTTTATTCAAATCGATTAAAATCTTTTTACAATTGGTTTCAGATTTGGTTGGTAATGCTACTAATGTTTAATACTGGAGACAACTCTCCAAATTATTAGTTTTGATTCTTTATTCAAAATATTTGTTTAGGTTCTAAAAATCCATTACCGATAGTTTAATTAAATCTTGAGCTGTTAATTGTCGGCAAAGTATCAATATTCTAAGTAAATTTAAATTATGTAATTATGTAAATTAAAAAAAATTTATTCTAAAATCTTAATAAAATTATACATTCTGTTATTTGATTACAACTTATAATTAAAATGTTTTTGTTTTCCTCACTTTAGCAACTATAAAATGTAAACAAACACAAAACCCTACTTTATGCGCGCTTCGATACGCATTTGATAGCCTTTTAGTTATGACTCTTTTTAATGCTTTAAAATTGGGTCTACAAATTTTTTCTGTCTGCTTTTTTATCAAAGCGTCATAAAACCGTTGTTTATTATTAGAGATATGAATTGCTTGTTTGCTTTTTTATCAAAGCTGTATAAAATAATTTATAGGTGTTCTAAATAAAGGAATAGCACAATTTTTAATTTACTTTCATTTAGTTAAAAAGAAATGAGAACTTATATCGTGAGTAGAATTTATTTAATAAAAATAATAGTTGTTCAATAAAAAATGTCTTCAATTTTTTAAAAATGCCGTTTTCTGATATAAAAACGTACAAGTGACGACACGAAAATAGCCATTCTCTCTTCTACATTTAAATACCATATAGACCTTTGTTTCGGTATATTTTTGAAAACTACTTCCCTATCAGTGTAACCAAAATTATTGCCTTCTCCCGCAGCAAAATCGATATGTAAACTAAACATACCGTTCAACATTCCTTACATAATCGCTGACGTATTAGTGTCTGCGGAAATATACTTAGTCGGTTTGCAAACAAAAAGGCATACTGTTCATCTGTAGACTTCATACTCTGTCGCTCGTGTTATTATGCAGCGGTTACCGATCTACAGTATTGACACATGCGGTGCTAAATGACCCCGCCGAATGTTAATACAACTTTATTCATTTACAGGTATAAATGGAGAGTTTTGACATTTAAGATTCATCAAAGTAACCCATCGAGATCGGCTGGTAATTGCTTATTGTTAATAGTAACGAATTTTTCACCGTTTTGATGTTTACTAAGGGAAGCGCGGCGTGAAGACCAGCAAGGATGCAAGGATACCTGGTAGTAATATGGAAATAACAATTTGCTGTTACTCAGTTTCAATAAATTAATTTTTATATTCCATATAGAGGATCATGCCATCTTCTATATAATTCACGAAGAGTATAGAACAATAAATGAACACCTTATTCCTCATTCAATTAATTTTCATACAAGTTTACATAAGTCTTATATTATGTGATGTATCTTTTGAAAACAACTCACCATGATTCAATAACGTGTTCAGAATGGCCGAACAAACCATAAATCTATTTACTTCACTTCAATAACATTTATACCAACATCACGTTCGCGTCATATATTTTCCGTTTGGTTATTGATTATTTGGGTAATTTGGAAAGCCAGATTATTTTAGATGATAAAAACAATCCATAACATTATTTCAACTAATATCATACGTTTTTGTTTTTTTTAACTATTTCTCAACCATAATAATATTAAATTTTTCCTTATCATAAATAAAATCTTCATGAAAAAAAAATTATGAAAAACACTTATATATGAATTATATCGATATTTCATTCTACACAATATTATTCATGTTGTTGAACTTTTGGTGCAGGGTTCACCGTGTCACATTGTATTGCTTTAGCGGCACGCAAGCATGCTTAAATGATTTGTGCCACTAGATATAGTTTTATATGTAAATAGTGTCTGATTGCGACACTGTAGTGTTATCTTCATATACAAGAAGTACAATTATTTTGTTTAAAAAAGAGAGTTCCGAATTCGATGCGTACGTATGTTTTTTTTAATATATATACAACCATGCTACAGAGACTCGTTGGTCGATTTTCATGATTTTTTATTCAGATGTGTCAAACATGGTCAATATGTTCACGACCGGACAGAGATAAATTATGAATAATTCCTCAATGGATAGTATAAAACCCTTTATAGTACCTAATACAGAGTTTAAATTCATTTTAAATATCTGTATAACTACTTTATGCCCAGATATTGGTCAGGGCTTGATGATGGAGCTTGAAGATGGTAATACTATTCCTCAAGAGCTAAGAATACAATCATCAAGTTTAGGCATATTTAACTTATACAGATCAGTACTTTGGTCACTAATAATCATTAGGTTCCAATAGTATAATCATTAGGTTAATGTTTGGGTTTGTTTGATTTGTTTTGGTGAGTTTTTTGTTCACAAGTAATGAGCAGGGTTTACTGATGGAGCTAGATGGTGGTTCAAGAAATCCTCAATGGTGAGGAATTGTTTCATCCGCTTAAGACTTCTTTTCAGGATCTCATGAGGGAAAGGAATGGTGGTGACAGAAACCCTTTACTGGTGAGACAGAAACTCTTTACTTGGTTTTGATGTAAGCAAGAAAGCCACAAAATAAATTGGTAGTTAAGTACGTATAAGTAAACATGAATCGTGAAGCAACTATGGTATTAGAAGGTAGGTAAATTAACAAAAAAATTTAATCGACTTTATATAACTATGAAAATGTATTCCAAAGCAAAAAAAAGTAAAATAAGAGCACTTCATTGGAACGGTTGCAGTACAATTTTATTTTCACTTGTAATAATTGTGGGAAACCTTGTTACAAAACGATACTTGGAGTGAGTGCAATTTGAATGTGATACTTATGTACCTGTTTCGTACATGCACGTAAGGGAGAAGCATATTGCTCTTTATAAAATAATTTCCCAAAAACCCAAAACATACTCGTAAGTTACCTGATTTATTTATTAATTGCTGGGTTGAATTAAAAATCATTTTATCTATATTGCCACAATTTTTTCACTGAAATATGTAGAAAAAAATTCTAAGCTGATTTCCAATTTTTCGTACACGCTAATTTCTTGATATGAATTTTAACATTATCAAATCTAAAGTTTGTTTCATTAAATTGACTAATAAGCTATCATATGTAAGCTTGTAATGCGTATATCACATCAGAAATACAATTTATTGAAACATATTAGATGTATCAAGATTCTCAAGAACGACACTTGTACAATAAAATGAAAACAAATTAATACTACCAATTTCCTGTAACTTTATGCTGCCCCATCGCTAAATACCCTTTTTCTATGATGTGTAGTTGATATGCAAATTTAATAAAGTAAGTTTCAATAAGTTTCGTAAGTGCTGTAATTAAATATAAAGTTTAGACGTGAATACGTTTTCAAGATCGGTACTGGACAAAAAGTAAGAAAAAATTCAAAAACGGAAACGTCAAGAGTCCTAAATTTGTTTTCAAAACGTTTTTATGATGTTTTCGTTCGATTCTGATTTTTTTTATATAAGTTATTAGATACAAAATTATTATTATCCACACCAACAGCTTTCCCTCACGGTAATTTTCTCGCAAATAACTTGGCAATGTTGCAAAAATTTAAACGAAATCACAGCAGATCAAAGCAGAAGGAGAATATAAAAAACCATGGACGAAGAGTAATACATGTAACCAAACAAGTAATATCCGAAGAAACATTATACCTTAATTTATTTACTCTATTATATTAATGAAGAATACTGGCCAATGTCTCTTACTCTCCTTCACCCCGTATGCCCTCGATTTATACATTTAGCAAGTAGTTTGTTTCACGTTGCCTCAATACATCTGAAGAGAAGTTTTCCCGGTGCGCTTTCGCGTGTAGTATCCCGGACTTTATTGCGCTTTGTCTCATTTGTCACTGCCAGCGTCATCGCTATTCACTAATTTGTCGTGCTATTTTATTACTGTAATCACTGTCATATTAAATGTTGCAACCAATTAATATACCGGCTGGATATTTGAGTAGTCGTTCAATTATGTGACCAAAATTATCATTTGGCCACATTTTACCTGTAGGGACGAAATACGTCGACTGCTTTAGCTAAAGATGAACATGCAAGTAGCATGTTCGGGACTAAAATTTGTAAAAGGGTATGGAAGATAAAAAAAGTTGCGTGGTAACTGGAGTTTCAATTCTAGTGTAATTTTTTATGATATTAGTTTGAGAACAAATTTTTGTGTTTCATTATTAATCATTTAATAAATTAATTTTAATTACATACGAGAGTAGTCGCAATTTGACGAATTCCCAATTTTATCGAAATGAAATACATGCTTTGTAAAGGTTAATATGCATATATTAATTAACATATATGAGCGAATATTTCTTTGAAAATACAAAATCATATAGAGTTAGAAACTAACTAGAAGCAGAAGTTAAATGCGTTCTAAAAAGTTACACACACACACACACACACACACACATATATATATATATATATATATATATATATATATATATATATATATATATATATGTATATATATATATATTTATATATATATATATATATATATATATATATATATATATATATTTATATATATATATATATATATATATATATATAAATTATAAAGTTGAAGTTTTTCCTAATAGCTATGAAATATAAATTTATTTAGATTCTCGGGACATTTAAGGAAAAGAATTGTAAAGAAATTATTAGTATATCTGACAATGACCTTTCATTGGCTTGTTATATGTAATATGTCGCATTATTTATTAACAAACAACTACGTTAATACGCGTGGTAAACTTTGTTGTTCATCGTAACAGGTTTTCCCATGGATCTGCTTGCATATATTTCTTGTGCGGTGAGAAGATATATATCTTAATAATTAAAAGTAATTTATTCTTAACACAATACATCAATCCCTTTCCCCTTTCCCCTTCCCCTTCTTCCCTTCACAATATATCAATCCCCTTCCCCTTCATCCTCTTCCCCTTCTCCCTAGCACTGGAGGCAGAATGAGGTATACCAGTTATTAAAGGAATTCCTCATATTTTTCACAATTTCACAAAAAAGTACTGGAAATTTGTCGTCACTCTCATCCAACACATGACATTTTATATGTATGTTTATTAGGTAGAAGCGATTGAGATGGTGAACTCGCCATTTAGTTTCGTTAAATGCCTTGAACTTATGAGACGTAGGAAATACCTATGTCAGTTCTTTAATTTAAAAACTCGGGAATATTCTACATATTTTTTTAGAGTTTTAATGACGAATGAAACAGAAATTTCTTGAATTGTGATAGACATTTTAATAAATGTACCACGGATACTCGTCCGCTTCTTTTTCTGAAATGTAATTTTTTAGTTTATCTTTTCACCGGATTTTAGATCAGTTTGAAAGAAAAATAAGATGAAATAAAAACGTAAAGTAGTTAAAAGAATAGTGTCTAATGTACAGGATAAAATATCACTGTAAAATTTGAGCACATTTTGTCATTTGTGGCAAATGCGTCTCATTATTTTTAAATAATTCTCAACAAGAAACAGCACTTTGTTTATATTACAACGCATTATAAACAATGAACACTTTTCATGTTTTTACGCGCCAATTAGAAATAAAATTCGACAATTTACATCAAACTAGTTGGAGTCGCCAAAGAGGGAAAGAGCGCAGCTAATATCTCCATATAATGAATTATTCTGTTAACTGCTACTTCAGAAAAACTAATTGATGAATTGTATTTTTCCAATTATTGTGCTAGATACAAGATTCACATTTTAAAACAATAACACATTAGAAAATTGTTGTATTTGGAAAATTAAATATTTTTTGCTCCAACTTAACATATCTAGATATAAATTAAATTATTTCGAAAATTTTTGACAAAAGAACATTATGGACCGAAATCTGGATTTGATTGGAAATAAAGAATTTGATCGAAATCAAGTTCATCAAGTTGTCCGCAAGCTAAATTGACCAGATTGAATAATCATAATGAATATTCCGGATCCAGTGCTTTTCAATCAATGAAACCCATTTCTTTAAGGAATACCGAACAATACTTCACTAATGAATTCTGGAGAATGAATTCAAGTAAAGAGTGAGGGAGAAAATGAAAGTCCACCCAATAAACATGCTAGTGAAAATCTTGAACACTGCCTAATTAAGAAATTTATTGAATGACATTTAAGGGAAAGTGTGACTACAAGAAGAAAAATTGGCAAGACCTTTTTTCACTTAATTATAATAAAGTTATGTTTCTGTTTAAAATACTTGTTGCCGTTATCTTGAAAAAATTGATGATTTCAATTTAATAATTTGTGTTAAAATTTACTCTTTGCAGAAGAAGAAAATTTAAAAATTTTCTTTGCATTTTAAGAAAGAAATATTTTAGTTTTTTTTCGGTTAAATTTTTTTTGTAAAAGGTATGTTTCACCAAATTTTATGTTTGTACTTAAATTAAAAAAAAACATGTGACTCGTGAACACACACACACACACATACGTGTATATATATATATATATATATATATATAAATATATATATACATATATGTATATATATATATATATATATAAATATATATATACATATATGTATATATATATATATATATATATATATATATATATATATATATTCATGCCCATACGTATTTAATTAATACATATTTTTAAAACATATAACATGTGTGTTCATATTCGAATAAGGTTTCAGTATTAAGTTGAATTCCAAAAATACTCATTCGGCTTTATGTATTATAAATTGTGAATCCTTCTTAATTTTACTAGTTAATTTTATTTGCTATGGTATAGTGAGAGATAATAGAAACGTAAAAAAGTATTTTCTTCAGATTAAAAATCAAAAATATTATATTTTCCTTTAATATTATTTTAAATAATGTTACACTTTATAATCAATATTAGTTATCACTTTTTTAATCAATATTTTATTCCATTTTAACCTTACGAAAATATACACGGTTAATTGAAAGAGATGTACGTATAAAAACATAATTATATTATAAAGAAAAAGTGTTAGTGTTAAGTGTTAGTGGTTACCGAATGAAACTAAAACATTTAAAAATGTGTATTTATTCTAAGTGATCTGAGTACGTCTACTTGGTATTTATTTGAAGGTATCAAATTAAAAACTGAATTCATAGTCTGTGTCTGTCCACTGCCGAATATAGCACCATCCAATATACATATCTTTGTAGGTATCGCGCTTAATAGCTACGTTGGGCAGATCGTTTCGCTATCGCACTTCTTAGCTTTTTGCACCAGTTTCACTGCCCGTCACTGTTTACATGTAATGGATTGTAACCACCACTCCATGTCCGCTCGACGAGCGACCGGCAATCGAACCCGGACTCGGTGCGGTTTGCTGCGTGCTTAAAGACCATAAACCATTTGATCAATCGACTACACCACGGCGACATTAATTAAAGGTGAGAGAACTGACACGGGATATATGGTTTCAAAATAAAAACAAACAATCTTTCACTCGCTGCTTCAATACTAGATTAAGGTTCCGATCGATTCCGATGTAAACAACCAAGTTTTGCAACATTAAACCTACGTAATATCAAAAGAAATTTTTGTTTATATTGAAACAAGATATTGACGCACGTGGTCAAATAATAAACGGATTAACGAGTTTTGGGCGTTATCTTCAAATAAATGTCACGTCGCATGTCAGTTTTCCACAAGAAGAGTGTCAAACTTGGAAAGAGAGGGAAAGTTTTTTAATAAAAACTTTTTTGGCACTTGAAGAAATTTGTATCACTTGGTGTCTTTGAGCTATAAGTGATATTTTTCCTTATGTGATGTAGAACATTGCCATATTCTTTAGAATATTAAATATTTCTTGACTTTTGTAGTTGTATGCCTAAATGATCTTATAATTTGGTTTCAGTACTAAATAGAATAAATGTAGATTTGAAAATGCTTAAAAGGCAATAGCGTCCTGCGCCTCCCTAGCTGAGGGAATATACCTTATTCGTCCCTAACGCTAGGCCGTTCAGGTGCCCTAGCGTCACTCAAACGTAATTAGTTAAAAGGAAATGAACATACGGGCAATTATACATTGCGGCAAAGAAAGCGAAGTAACTAATTAAATGGTAATACAGAGTACTGAACATTTATAATTTTCGCTGTGATTTTTGATTATGGAACGAATGTAAATGTATGTATGTTCTTTTGATTGAATCAATGAAGGATTTTCATTTTTTTGGTCAGATTAGTATTGGCATTGTTTTTGATAAATAATTAACGCTCTTTCAAAAGTGATTTTTTTTTCTTTTTATATAGACGTAAATTGGTCAAGACTGATTTAGACCTACTAAATAAATACTAGTAAATGGCACATTGCTTTTGGTTTCAATGTTATTATTATTATCATAATTATTAATTTTATATAATAAGACACATCTTGGTAATTAAAAATTAGCCGCTACGTTAAATATTTAGAAAGGAATTATAAGGTTATGATCCGTTAAATTGGTATCTGGTGTGCTACCTTGTCCGTATAATTGTAAAAAGCAAGACACATTAGTTGCAGAGGGTTAAAATGGATCGCTTTCCTAAAAAGAAATTATTAGAAACTTCATTACTCATCAATGCACTTTGAAAAGTTGAAAAATCTCATGCTATCTTTTAAATATTTATACGCACACACATATATATATATATATATATATATAAATATACACACACACACATATATATATGAATACACCAAAACTAACTTATTTTAACAATTATCCCGTATGTAAAAGTAACAAATATCTCGATGCAAAATAAAAATATAAAATAATGCACAAAGCCTTCATATTAAGTTTAAGTTTATAATAAAATATTAACTCCAAAATTGCGCCGTATGTAGTAAAACGTTGGTAACAGATTCCGACTTACATCTACTTTACTATCTAAAAATTCCTAGCAGCTAAGTTTATTTTCGCGTTATATTGCAGATGTCTAGTTATAGGCCAGTGTGTGAATTAAAAGCAGTAGAGGTTCTATTCCAACATACGTGTAGAATAGAACCAGAGGCCTAGAGTATATCAGAATCGTAAACAAAAAAATGAATTCGATGGTAATTTTGGAAGTCTTATGAGGCGCCTGCATTTCTCTAGAAATAACCATAACCAGTAATATGCTTACGTACCGGCATGACTAAATTTGCAGGAAAATATTAAATTGTATGCTGATGATAACAAAAAGGCAATAAAAGTGACAATTAGGTTTTACTATGATTTGCTGCGTAAAGTGCAATATGTTAAAGTTAATTTCGAGAATAACTATGGAGCCTACATTCGTTGCACCCGATTCCCCGTATGTGTGGAATATAATACGGTTATACATAAGAGCTAGGTACTTAGTATCACCAATGGTCTTGTTGAATCAGGTCCGATATTTTTTCGTGTGACCAAACTTACATCAGTTTGCCTGGAGATAAAGACGCTTGATGTCGTCCATTCCTTTAATTTTAATCCCAATGAAAACTAAGGCACGAAAATCGGTTATTGTCTCAAATAATCGGTTAACAAGGATTTACAGACAATTTGTTTTTATAGATATGAATTATGATTTAAAAAAATTTAAACCTGTAATAGACTATGAAATACATCAACTGCTACTAGAAACCAATATATTGAAGAGCCCGAGATTTTGGATTTTAAACCTAGATTTTTGTCGAATATTATATTGATTAAAATTCAAATTGGCCGCGATGAATTGGTTTTAGGCGTTTATCCCTTTAACAACATTTTTTGTAATTTTACGCGATTTTTATAGTACAAGGTGATAGAGCGATAAGAATTTAAATTTATAAATCCATTTATATAGTTTCAACTTACTCAACGACATTTTTCTAGCAAAACTCACTTTTCACAACTAACTGTTGAAAAAGATACGGTGCCTTATTACAGTGATATTTTACATAAGATATTATTTTATACCAGTCTTATTTTTAAAACGAGTATCACGTTTATAATAAAATATTAACTATTTTATATTAACATAAATAATTTTTTTTTTAACTAAGATAATTACCAGTAATACGTAATATTTTCGCTTATCATATTTAATGAATTTAATACCACAATTCCTACATAAAATCCTCATATTACCAGAACTCGACTTAGTTATTAGATTATATATTGATACGATATGATTTTCTCAAAATAATTTTCTTTCATACCGGAGCCAGCGCCACCAGATATTACTCACCATATTATCTTAATTATGACATCAAAAGTAGGGCTAGACCTTAATCAAACGTCAAATTTCACGGCTCTTGGAATGGAGAATTAAATCGATAAAACTGAGTTTCTACATGTATCAAATATATTTTGTTAAGATTTCAAATGAAAAGAAATATGCACCGAATTAGGAAAATTTTATATAGGTATAATATTTAGATATCTGATCTTGCTAGGTCTGAAATAAAACAAATACTTATAGAAAATTCTGTGTGTATTCTAGGTATATATATATATATATATATATATATATATATATATATATATATATTTATATATATATATATATATATATAAATATATATATATATATATATATATATATATATATATATACATATATGTTATTTACCTTTAAATAAACGCTTAGTAACGAATAGACTCCGTATTAAGATGGTAGTATCGTCACTCGGTATATTCATAATGCAATCACTCGAATCAAAATAATCGTACTGAGTGCTATTTTTACCTTAGAATGGTAAAATTTTTAATATTGGTATAAATAGTTATACCAATATTAAAAAGTTTACCATTCAGGCAGTTTTTATGAAATTCTTAACTTTGATTTTAATTAGAACACTTTTACCTCAAATATAAAAAAAAATAGAAATATGGTAACTATAACCATATATTAAATAACAGTTTATAAATATAAAATTTAATCAAAAACATTTATGGAAACATAAACCTATTTTAGAAGAAAAAAAAACCATAAGCAAAGAACTATGCAACCATAATACCTAGATCACCACCAGAGACTTTAAAAGAGCGCTATTTTATTCGAGTAGGGCAAACCATTCTTTTTCGAAGTAATAATTTCAAGCAAAAATTGGAAAACTTAAATAAAAATTTATGAATTAATTTTTTAAATATCTAGTTTATTATATAAAAACTTAACTGCCAGAAAAAATTAAGCCACATAAGCTATATCCTTATTAGCCTACTTACGCTGTGTGTAAATAAACAGGTTTGTATATTGTAACATTTTAGTTTTAATTAAAACAAATAATGAAAATTAACACGAAATAAAAATTTATTCTTTAAAAATCGTGGGACGTCCCCTAACCTTGTTAGTTTGAAATATATACAATTCAACTCTTCTTTTTTTCGGAATTGGCTGTATTCATTTACTTAATTCCTCAATGTTTTTAAAGAGAATATATCTATTTCATATATACGTAATTGCGTAATTTATATATAGGTAAATTGAATTGAATTGGTTTAGGCTGGGTTAGTTTGGGTCAGGTTTGATTTGCTTTTGTTTTTTTCATTCATTTTGGGTCTGTTAAATTAGGTTAGGTAAAGTTATGTTAGATTGGGCAAAGTTTGGTTTGACCATGTTAAATTTGACTAGATCGTGTTAAGTTAGACTAGGTAAAGTTAAGTTCAATTGGGTTTGTTTTATGAAGAACAGAGCTTTGTTATTGTGTACAGTACGGAAATTAAAAAAAAAATTCATGAAAATTTAAAAAACATTTATACTTTCTTCTCTCCTCCTTGCTTCTCTTATTTTCCGTGCCACCTTGTGAACGGACGTTATTCAGGATTATTACTTTCTGGCAAAATAGTAATAAATTATTTCTCCAATTTCTAATCTGAGCCCAAGATTTTATCAGTTCCTGTAATTGAAAGTCATATTAAAAGATTCCTTTGTTTCCATAAAAAACGTATTTTGAAATAATGAAATACTCAGTATTATTCAGTCTTAATACTCTTTATTATACTTTTCCATAAAAACACCATTATTAAGCTACTTACAAAAAACTGTCCATAGACATGTTAATACCAGGTAGGACACTTTAATGGGATTCATTAATTTTTTAATAAAATTAAGAAGGTTCCTTTGTATTAAAATAGTAAATTAAACACAATTTTAAATTATTGGTTACAATTGTAAATTGTAAATTATATATTATAATACAAAATGACATTTTACATTTTGCATTAAATTTTAATAAAGTTATGAAAAAAATAAATACCCAGAAATTATAACTTTAAAAATATAACAATTTAAAAACTTCATTCATACATCACAAATAATTTATACACATATATATATATATATATATATATATATATATATATATATATATATATATATCCATATATATATATATATATATATATATATATATATATATATATTCATATATAAATAAAAATATTACATAAATATGAGTAAAATTACACCATATCATCAACGATACCTTAATATGAGCTGAATTTAATTTTTGAACGTGTAAAAAAATTAATTCCCTGAAAAATGATATTATGTTTGAGATGAATATAAATATTGGGAAAATACAATCACGAAACAGAAATAACTGCTATTTACGCTTTTAATTAAATATACTTAAATAATACCGGCTGTTGATTTAATAATTTGTCATTTGAATATGATCTTGACTATATTATGAACCAGTCGTTACTGAACTGTCTGGTTAATGCTACTCTGAGATTCGTACCTCAGGGCGTATTTTATTGACGTGAAAATAGACTCTATTGTTCCCTCACTAAATACTGATAGGAAAATGCTCGTTAAAGGTATTGGAGGGATTATTTTCAGCCGCAATTATTTTCAAAGCGAACCGCTAAATTGTTTTATTAAATCTTAGTGGATTTGTCATATTCTTTGTCACAGTTCCATTGCTATAAAAATATTTATACAGTTTAATTGGAAACGAAGTTACAAATTTATGGATTTGGAAAAAGTTCTCTTTGCAAATGAAATTTTTAATTCTTCTTTACTTTTTATGTTGACATATATTGTTTTATCATTACATTAGATAACAAACTTCTGAATCAGAGATATTGTTTTATTTTTTACAACAGATAAAATTATAGTGAAATAGTTATTCAAAGACCATTTTAAACATTCAAAATAAAAATGTATTTACACAATTTATCTTTTCTTCAAAAGTGGGTAGATGGCTTATAATAATTATGTTATGCTTTTCTAAATAATTGAAATACTTAATTAGTGGGTACAATAAGGGACATACAATTTAAATGTTCGCTTTACGAAGGATACTGATTCTAATTTGTAATCCAAAAAACTTAATTTATTTCATAATAGTCCTTGCTTTTTCTAAACCGTTGTCAACACATCAACCAAGCTGCTATTGATGTTAACGTGATGTAATTGCACTCTATATTTAAGCTTGTAATAGGTAACTAAATTGATTTAATCAACACGTAATATGTATTTTTGTGACCATTTTTAGCCTTATGAACCGAATAAAAAAAACTGATTGGCTGGTGGAACGTATACTGGAGCTAAAAATTCTGAATACCATAGTTAATACTACAAAGTGATGACTTCATGAAACAAAATAAACTCGATTATTCTATTTGAAAAATAAACCATAAAACCCGCCATCAATTTTATTATCCGTGAATTATGTATCAATCCTTTTGAATTAATTACATTATGTGTAATAAATAGATCTTTATATTTTAATTGGTTTTCACAGATGTATTAACCACGACGTCTTTATAGACTTTCAAATCTTAATCGGTTTATAAAGACCATAAATTATATTTACGATTGGATAGGTCGTAAATACAATTTGATTAAAGAAAGACTAAACGCAGGATCAAGTTTTGGCAATTTATTAAAAGTGCGATATATATATTAAATATTTTTACTTTGAGTAATATTCTACAACTATAATTTAATTTTTAATAGATGCAATTGTAAAGCTTTAAACATGCTTTAAAAAAACTCAAGAAGGAATGGAAGTATTTTGTGAATTTTAACCGGACAAAAATACTCTCAAAATTATATACTCTCTAGCTATCTATTTCCTCTAGCTACCTATTTCCTGTATCATCCGGATAAAAAGGGCCGTGATTTATTTTGATTTATTGTTTTAAGCCCATAATTTACCGAAAAGTGTCAAATATGTGTTTTCTTATTAATTATTTTAAAATTTCTCTCCCTATTTTCATAACTTTAGTTGTTAAATTTCAAAAAATCCTTCTTTGGCAACCACTCAGAAGGGAAAAAAGTATTATTGATAAATTTTCAATTGATAGTTTTTATAGTTCTGGGGATTTGCTGATGAGTCAATAATGGATTTACACTAAAATTTTATCAGTAAAAACAAATCTGAACAAAAATAAAAGCTATCAAAATCTACTGTAAATGAAAATATATTCAATATATTTACAATTGAAAAAAATGGATTTTGTTTATTGCTTAATTGTATGTCTCACTAAGTCTTTGACAAAAAAGAAATTTAAACACAAAGCGAATAAATTTCATGCGGTGATGGTTCGATTCCATTCTCATCAATTAATGAAAATATTTTTCTTGATAGGAAAAGTTTGATTCAAGTGAAGTACATGCTGCCATTAAATATAATTTTTTCGACAAAAAAATTCCTTTTTCAGTATTTCGTCTAATACATATCGACATACGTACATAAAATTTAACCTATCGCGAGTATTTGTATAGATTTATTCAGAGATATTCGATTTTTTTTTAATTAATGTAATCAAAATGTTAACATTTTTTTTAAATTAATGTAATCAAAATGTTAACGTTACATGGAATTTATGTATCACTTTGTACTCATTCTTATATTTCTTTGAAAATTTAAATCGCTTGAAATAAACATTTAATAAAATTTTTATATCATTTCACGTTCTGTTTGTTCCTGCCATAAATTACTGACCTTTGAATGAAAATTTTGTCTGACGTATCAAATGACTGTTTTAGTGGGCAGGTTAGATATATGTTTCTCAAAAGGAAGGGAAAATATCGAAAAACTTTTTAACAGAATCGACCTCAAATAACTGTTAAAGACGAAACGCATACAATAATCTAGAATATTAAAAATATGAGTCATAATAAGAACTTTTACGGTAAACTAATGTTTCTGAGTATGAATAAATTCATCAAATACTGCTATTTATACAGATGTTCTAATAACGAAAATAGCAATATTTACTTGACATATTTGCAGTGAAAAATAATTTCCAAATATGCATCAATTCGTGAAATATTGCTTCAGTTAATGGTTTTTGGAGTGGAAGCTAAGCTTAATGTGGTATTTAAATGTATTTGGGTGTCAGTGTTTAAGCATGTTTTTTTAATATTTCATTTATTAAATTCTCTATTTAATATGTATTTTATTAAAGTCGAAACAGGCATTTGGGGCATTTAATGAAAATGAATGGATGCTAGGGTGGAGGACGTATGTCTGAAAAACATTTTCTTGTGAAATTGTGACATTTGCCTTATATAAAACTAAAAATGAATGTATTTTCTTTATTAAATTGGTGAATATATTCTGCCAAGGCATTGACCTCAAATATTGAAATTTAATCGAAAAGTTGTTGAAATTATGACTTATACAGTGAACAAAATTGAATAGTTAAGGGGTAGTAAATGATGCACAAAATGTTATGTATATAATTACAATTGCATTTTAATCAAGCAAAAGTCAATTTGCTTCAAAATCCCTTTTTATTTCAAATTCAGATATTACCTCTCGTGATTCCAATTTAGCTTTTTTTCACCTGTCAAGACTTCTTTGTAAACTGAGAAGTAAAAGTTTCAGTCGTTATCATCACAGCCCGTTTAACAGCTTGGATGTGGCACGAATGAATTAAAAAGAGCACTTCACCCTCGCCACCAGATTCCACATTGAACTGAACTGAATAGTCAGACAAATTTTGCATAATCGGTGGGTAAGGTATTTTTTCTACAAATTTATAAAATTGACGTATATTAAAATATTGAAATTTCAAACAGCCTAGGTATTGAAGGCTGAGGCATACTGTATGCCTTTCATATGCGTCGGGCTCCTAGTTCTCAAATGTGTTTTTATCACCAGTTATCATTGCAAGAAGTATGTTTTCGGGATGTGCAAAATAACTATTTCGTTGAATGATAGGATTAATTATCTTTTTAAGATTTTATGGTAAGTACCTCGTAGTTCTAATTATCTATAAAAGATGTCAAGCAACATCTTTATATGTTGATTTATTTTTAATGGAGAACAAAACTGGTGCATAAATTTGACAATAAATGTGGCCAAAGGTATCAAATTCTCCGTAGGTGTCTCTGTTGTTATATAAATACGTAGTATTTGATTGACACGTATAAAGTAACGCCCATGAGACATCTTGCCTGGAGAATTGTTTGCCAGATCATCTGGGCAATCACCTGACATTAACGATGAGACTCTTATGCAAATATTGCGGACCTGTACTTGAATTTTCGGTTATTTCTGGAAGCATGTTTCCTTCGATACACTGAAATTTGTTAACAGACAATTGTTCACAAGTTTCGAGTGCCTTTTCCAAAGAACCAGTTTAAGACTTAGGTCTAGAAGTATTCCCGTCAGGATGTAAAAACAAGTGTCTAAAAGACAGTTCATTCATGTGTAGTAAGAAAATTTCCAATGGAGTGGCTTTGGAGCCTTTTTTCCAGCAGTCTTATAATACCACTGTACTTTCCAGTATTTACATTCGTATCGCCACAACCGACAGCCATAAGATAAAAAACCTGTTATTACAGTTTCTACTCCTTTCGCTGAACTAACGTAAGGTACTACGTATCCCATGTAAATAGATCTCGGTTCTTGAGTTAATGAGATATGATCCTCATCATTTAGAGTCTTGTAGTATTTACCACTTGTTTTAATAATTTTCAGAGTTTTATCCTTCTTCCCATTAAAATATAAAGCAGATAATTCTGGAACAGCCTTCGTAATTTACACTTCGCAATTCACAGACACTGTGTCGAATAAAACAGACGACGTGATCGATGACGTAGGTAAATCGATGCATGCTTTCCTCTTTTTCTCCGAAACGCTTTCGTTTTCGGTTTTTATAAGCTTATCCGTACTTCTAACCCTTTCCAATGTTGACGATGATGACGACTAAGAAGTAGTACTAACCTCTTAAACAGCTGACGTAAATGTAATTAAGGCAGTTGTGGAGTTTGTTTTCTTTTAAGACCCTTTTGTAGCTTATTTGTTTCTGTGACTTCGATTCCGCCTATTGCCATATTACAAGTTCTTTGGTCACTTAAAAACGTTTGTTCGCGTTTGGGGACTTATCTTTAAAACAGATGCATTGAGCAAACTTTTTAGTATGTGGAAATTGCTTGTATGTGGAAATTTCAACTTACTGCTTTGTCAAAAACTTTCTAATTTATCCAGGGAGAGCCTCTTGATAGACTTGAGTAGATCTTTGAATTTCAAATCATATGCTTTCAACATCCGTACGATCCATGTATTACTGTCGAAATAGATGCAGATTGCCATATATTTTCAATCCTGGCGGTTACTGTGTCTGTTATTTCTGAGAATGTGGGCTCTTTTGCAGTTTCCAATTAAAATTTTAATTGGTAACTCGTCCTTGCGTAGTACTTCAACACATCTTCATAAGTAGGCTGTCTCATAAATATCACCAAAGGAGAAAATAAAAATGGACAAAGGAAAAAGTGTACATTTAAATACACTTCCTGTTTTTCTGCATGATTATCACGAAATAAAATTGAGATTATGTGTCACACACCGATGCGTGCGGTCAATGTGAGCGAAGAACAATAGCACACTGATACGATGTGACTAATCTTGCACGTACTATACATTTCCGCGCCGTGCCCCTAACCCTATTTTTGATTTCTTTTTGTTGTTAATTTTAAAACGCGATTTAAAAAACTATAGTTGCTATTATTTTCAGTAATAAAATACGTTGGTTTATTAAAATGTCGCACATTTACATGGCATAAAAGTCTAAAACTAATTTTTTTAGGAAAACAATGATTTTACGGAGGCAGTCGTTAATCAAATGTATTTATATATTGCATGTATTGATTTGAGCCTATAAAGTATCATATTTTCCCTATTGGATTACATTTAACAAAAAACAATTTTTTACTCCACCCTAGTTATTACATGCGTACCTAAATACCCATATAATGTCATAACGATAAAATGAACCTCTTTTGGTTTCGCCGGTTTTGGGTAGAAATGTACTGTTAATTACACCAAATATATCTAATTAGCAATAGATGGTGCTTATCTGATTTTTCTCTATAAAATTTACCACATGACAGCTCAACTTTGGCAGAAATGAAAAGACTAAAATAATGTTAGGGAATTCCGTAACTTTATTCCTGGTTACTTATCAACAAAATTTAATTGCGTCCTGTCTATATATCTACCCGTAGATACTTATCTACCTGGTCACTGTGTTTCTTAATTATTTATCTACTTAATATGCTGATTTCTTCATGTGCACGTACCAATACATACATACTTGCCTACCCACCTGACGTTATTATCATTGCTTCATGTCATTGTAATTAGCTACGCATACATATTTTATTGATTTCTTATCTACGTCAATATAAACCAAACAAGTTCAAACTCCGTGAGTCTACTTTCCACCACTGAGGAGATTCTTGTCGTCGTATTTTGGTCCAATTATAAGACTCTTGTCACCACTTGTCATTAAAAGTACTCGTGAGATGGTCAAATGAGCCCAATGTTGATGAACTTGTCCTTCACCATTAAGGTATATCTGTTATCACCTGTCGGCTCTAACAACGGTACCTGCCTTTTGCTTATGAATAATGCACCTGTCAGGGCACGTCAAATGGGCCCCAATTTGACAAATGTTCTCCTTACCATAGAGGAATTCCTATTGTCAACTTCGGGTTTATCGTAAGATTTTAGATACAATTTATGATCAAAGGTCTTGTTGAGATAAGATACACGAGTAATAAATCTATTCCCAGCGGTTAAGGAATTTCTGTCACCAACTTTCGGTTTTATCGTCAGATTTTTGTCACTGCTTGTGATCAATGAACCCGTCAAACAAAACTTAAGTGAACATAAATAACTTGGATAAACAGATATTTAACGGATATTAGTAACGTAAGTTTAATTTATATCAATTAATATCTTTCTCAATCCTTCCTAACCTAAATAACTTTTTTTAGTTTATAAATTATAAGGAGTTTTAGTTTACAAATTATAAGGGATAAATTATAATTTAAATACTGTAATATGGTTTTGACGTTATTTTCCTAAGCTATATATAATTTTCGTTTTTTGCATGAAAGTATTTCTAGATAATAAATAGTTCAATCGCTGGCGTTGATAACATAGGTAAACTGTTCGATTTTTACTCGGAAAAATATCACCCCTTAAGGGGTCGGAAATATATATAATTCCAATTATCATTTATGCATGTTGCATATATTCCTTTTGCAAATTTTTTATTTTGTAATCGAAATGTAAATGCTATTAGATTCATATGTTTTTCATAAATTACTTATAATACGTATTCCTGACAAGTAAAGGAACGCTCAAAATCGATTCTTAATTCGCTAAAAACTAAAAAGGGCCAAGTTTTTTGTTTTACTTACCGTCTTATCGATGGCAAGTGAAAAACTATAGCACTGTCACAATTTTACCTAAATAGATATTATCTATATCAAGCAAAAAATATTCTGATCGTCAGAGTAGAATTAGAATCGTTTTCCTCTTATGTAACAATTTTGATTCTACTACACCTAAAATTTACTTTAAAATAGATTATTTTTAATAAACAAAGACATACGTTGTTGAAGGTACTTTGAAAATACCATATATAACGACTTCTTAATTACAATAGGGTTATGTTTTCGGGTAAATATATTACATTACATACATACGTAGACAAGTAATTATTAACTTTATTTCTACAGGAGCAATTAGCTAGAATTGAGGAGGACAATGAAAAAGATTTGTTTAAGAAAAAATAAAAAACATTCGCAAAATTTACAATAAACTTAAAATCTAATACAATAAAAGAAAACGGCGGTACATTTCTTAATAAAAGTGACAAATAGATCACATGGGATTGTTCTATATTTTAATGAAATTGAACTTTTTGTCACTTTTCATGTAGCTCTGGATATTTATTATGTTAATCTACTTGTAATTTAGTATATAAGTAATATTATTGTTACATTTTCTAGATAAACAGTAATAATAATACTGTTTTCTTTCCTAATTTGGTTTTTGATAAATTAAATTGTTTTCTTAATTATTACAATTCATAAGAACGCAAAAAAGGAATTTCATCATCTTTTGATTTTTTTTCTTCATAAAAATACTTTCATTACTGCGTAATTTGTTTTAATAAAAAATAAACGCAATATTCACATAGTGACTATTCATAAAAGTTCTAGAGCTACTAATAACAATAAGAAAAATTGCTATATGGAAAGCGATATTGTCATAGCCTATTCTGTGTCTCCCAAAAACATAAACCTACTGTAATTAAAAAGTCATTATATACATTAAATTTAATCCCCGTTCTTAGTTAAAACGCCTTTTCGCTAGTCCAAACTAACATTTTTACTAGATGCCTTTGTTACAACTAGATTTTCCTAGTTAAAACTAGTATTAGAGGAACTTATTTGGGATTGAAAATTTAGGGTATTGTCTACTAAAATATTTATTAATAATTTTTTATCACACACTTATGTCGTTAAAAAGTATTATTCAAAAATAAAAATCTTAGACCAAGGAACACTCTTAAGAGACATCAACATGCAATGGTAATGCTATGGCGATAATACTAATTTAAAGTTATTAAAATACTTAATCAAAGAAAGGAACTTATAAAACAGCTTAAAATAAAACCAATATTAAATTGAATATAGGTAAGTTCACCTACTTGTTATTAACCCATTAATTCCCAAGGGTAAAAATAAAGACATATTTATTGGTTTAATTGTTTATTACATTTATAAATACATCAAAAAGAGCAAATTGTAGTAAAAAAAAATATTGATTAATTATTTTACATTCCGCAAAATATTGGGGTTACTGAACTTTACAGGCAAGTCTAACAACGTTAGAGTATTAGCGTGAGTGAAATATTTTAAAACAATCAGCAAGAAGATGTACTTGACATTTTTTACACATATAAATTGTTGTACTTCTACACTGTCGACATCTTCTTCGACGTTTACTTTCTTGCCCTTCTATGACATGACCAATATTATCGAAGCGAACATTGGAAGGTAACGCATTAATACATTTTTGTCTTCATCTTTTGACCAGTACAATTTCGTAGCAGGCAATGAATGATATCCAGTCAGTAATAATATGCCAAAAAATCTTTTGAGTTCTGCTACCGTAAGGGTAAATAAATGACGGTTATGGTCACAGGTATATTTTTTTGAAAAACCTACAATCTGTTCCCAAACTTCATCCCTAAAAAAGAGGGAAAATAGTTCAATAAGTGTTTTTCCACCTACACGTTCTTCAATATTCTGTGTCGTCACTTGTAGGAAAACGTGTATAAGTTGGAAGTTTTTTTTTCCAGTCTGGAACACATTTTGGTGTCTTTTTCGGCAATCTTGGCTTTTTCGAAGTTGAAGGACCGGGATCACCTTGCGTATTTTCAGGCTCTGTGGGTAAATCGGTGTGGATTTCACACGTTCCAGCGATATTAGTGGGCACAGTATTGTCATAATCACCTAGCGCGTCATCATCTAGGTTTTCCTCGTCTGTAAGATTGTCAACCGTCGGGGGGATGTACACGGCATCGATTTGATTGGCTCTAAATCCTCTTCTTCTTCTAATATACTCATAATTTCTCGAGAAGATAGTACTTGTTGCCAGGCCATAATGTTTTAACTTATTATTTATTGATTTGTATACACTCACTTATCGTTTTTTGACGTCACTTTTTGTTTGCCGGTGAAAAGAAAAATACGTTTACCTCCAACATTTTTTAGTAATCTAACTGACGGGCTAAAAATATTTTTTTCTAAAAATTACTATGCGACACTGTTAGCTTCACGTTCTATAACCGACTAACTAATAAAACAAAAGTGCTTATACTCTTTGAATACCGAGAACCCATTGTTTACAATAAATTTCAAACTTCAATGGCTAGAAGTGTAACAATAACAACTGACTATTATTTCTCCCAACGTTGCGCATACGCCACATTTCCTGGAAGTCTAAGATAAACAATAAGTGTAACTAGTTTTGTCCAGCAAAAGGGTTTATATCATAATTAAGATATTGCTTAAGCTTTATACAGTGTAAAAAGTATAGCTTTATTTCAATTTATATTTTTTATGATTGGATGAATCTGTCGATCTTGAGCTGACTCAATTAGCAGTTTTCAAAAAATAAAACTACTATGTATTTGTATTTAAAAAAACATTGAAAAAAATTTGAATCCATTTTTTAGTTCCACTTCTCGAGACTGGCTTACATTTCATATAATTAATTACTTATTTTAAAACAGGAACACAAAGGATCATAACAAAGGAACATTGTAAATAAACATAAACAAAAAACAATAATATCATGGCGAAATTATTAACTTAAAGTTATTAAAATATCTTGTCAAAATAAAACATGAGAAAGGCTTAAAAGAAAAGTAACATAAAATCAAAATAGGAATGAGGTAAGTTTACCTACTTGTTATTGCAAGTAGGTAAACTTACTGTCGTGGCATTATTAATTACAAAGATTGCCTTTTTCCTTACAGAAACACTTTTTTGATATACACGCTTTCTTACATATGTAGAGAATAAATACTTGGCCTGTCCCTATGGCTGCTTCTTTAGCAACAGTTCTCAAAGGTAAATTTTTGTTTGGTACTTCTTCTAGTTACAAGAATTTTTCTTTGGACTTATTGAATTCTGAGCTGATCAAGCACATTTCATTAACTGACATAAATAGGGATGAATTATTTCATGTAAAAACCGTGTTCATTCTTTTCAAAAGCCACTCCAATAATATTGCGTAGAACTGCTTTTTTCCCATCGACATTGGGAATTTGTATAATCACATTATAGCCGATTATTTCATTATTTTGGCTTGTTTTTCTAAGCTTTTATGAGCTATTTCTCTGGTCGCCATTATTTGGGAATATCGATTCACATTTGCTATAACTTCGAGATCTAACATCGTCATTTCATGGAATTATTAGAGGCTCTACACATGTAGGAGCCACAGCTTCAGGATCATTTTGACTGACTTCTATCATAATTGCTTAATGTCCACTTGTACTAGCTGAACCTTCTGCAACTTTTTGTCTGGCTGCAGTAATAATCTGAGACTGTCCACTGCAACTAGTTATAGGCTCAGATTCCACATTTTTCGTAATATTTATTTTATTTAAAGTATTTTTCAGATCATCTTCATCTTGTATATCCCTAATAACATCTAGGGGCAAAGTTGAAGTCATAAGCCCTACTTGCGGCTCTATACCAAACATTGCTTTGTATGGTAACTTTAATATCAGAATGAAGTGTCCGATTTTTAATAAAACGTACAAACCGAAAATTATTTCCCCAATTCGTAGTTTTGTTATCATGCATCCATAAAGCCAACATTTTTTCTATATCTTGATCAGACCTGTCAACAGACTTTTGGCTTTGGCTATTCCTTGGTTTTCCGTGAACCAGTTTACACTCGGGCCAAAATGAAATGAGACCAGATCGACTTGGCAACGGCTGTTCATTTCAGAGTGTAGTATGGGTTTTGAAACAAGGCCCTTTTTCTTTCTGTTCTTTTTACGCTGACAAGCCTCGCACATAGACAGAAAAATATTTATCATTTCTAATGTTGTGTTTGCATATTTTTGTAATGTTTTATTTTTAGTTCATCTCGACCTCCATGACCAATGGCCACATAAGCTGCTTCAATTATATAACAAATTTCATCTACATACAAATAATATTTCATGGGCTCTTTTAATATTTCAAGGGATCTTTCATGGCTTCTTGTCACTAATTTTCTTGTACTACAAATATTAATAACCTTAAATCGATTCAGTCTTCTGTACTGTTTCTGAGTTTTATTATTAGCTAATTATGCTTCTTCAATTTCGTCCACAGAGCTGTCGTAGGTTTCTTTTGTCATAATATTAAAGTGGTCTTCTGGTCATCGACCGAATCATTTAGTCAAAACGCATTTTGTTTAGTTAGAACTAGTTTTAACTGATGTTCATTTTCGAAAACCAGTAAATTCTAGATGTAACAAAGGCATGTATTAAAACCTAGTGTTAACTAGAGAAAATGCGTTTCAATTAAGAACTGATTTTGACTGTAACATATATTTGTTTCGAGTGTCCTTTTTCTCTCCATTAAAAAAAACATAACTGTCACTCGATTAAGAAAACATAAAACATAAATGATTCAAACTATATTTAGAAAAATCTCTCGATATTAAAAATACTAAATTTCAAGTGGACAATCTAAATACTTGCTGACTCATATTACTATAGTTCATTTCTTTTGATATTGATAATATATCCTAATTTTATTTTTCACAATAAAATAAACTTTTTTAAATCAGTTACTCTAAATTTAAAATACTCCCTGGAGAAAATTTACTTTTTAGTTTAGTCTAACATTACCTAAATATATAGAATATTTGAAAGTAAATTTTTTTACACGTTGATTTCAAATAACAGCATCTATCATAACTTCTAAAAATTCCCATAATAACAGATTATTAGTAAATCCAGCACATAAGACCTAACAGTACGCCTTAGGGACTTGAAATTTCCGTAACAATATATTATTAGTACGAGTAAGCCAGGACATAAGGCTTAACATTACACATTAGGGACTCGGGGGCCATCGAACCAAATGGGTGCAATTCATCATTGTTAAAGCCTGTCATTCACATGGTCGTTAGAAAGTCGGGAATAGCAATAGGACGACGGATGTTGTGTGAAGATGATTAAACTTTGCTATTGACACTGAACTACATTTCGAAATTCATTATTGAAGTGTAAGCATTTGGATTCGCGTTTAATAACATTGACTTAGTGAATAGCTTAAGATAACTTGTACCATACAATAGAAGAAGTGTCTGACTCTCTTCTAGTCTGTCAATGTATTTAAAACCGCAAATGCATTATTTAACCAACCAAAGTCAAATTTGATTTAGATACTGAGTCACTAATCATTGTACGGGTCTTATTTATATTTTGTTTCTAAATTTTGATACAGGATATTGGGAAAATTACTTTCTCACATTTTATAAATAAAACAGCGAGGCACAGGTATCTTCTATGTAGAATATCTATGAATATAGCTACATACAGCAAAATGATTTCATTGGTATATATAGTGCTAATAGATTAAACATTTTCGTCTCAGAAGAATTCATATTTTCTATGCACAATAATATAAAATCAATTAGTGTAGACGTTTTTTAACCAGACGTAGAACAAGTTATCCTTATAAATCAAAAATAATATATCTCCAATTCTCTCTTTACTTATTTATGTGAAAAATCTTACTTTATAAGCTAAGTTCAGAGGTATAATAATAAATGCTAGTATATAGTAATTGAGATGAAAAATAAAGAAGTTTACGTTTAAACTCTTGCTATTGCAAAATATCCAATTAATATTTCCTTACATTTATCCTGTTCTCTTCCTATACATATACATAGTTAGTGAGACTATTAATATGAACATTCTCATCACGTTTTTAGCCTCCTAAATTTAAATTCTTATATTATAATATATAAAAGTCCTAATATTAGTTGTCATTCGCAATACTATTTTTGTAGTAAAACTATGAATTGGAATTTATTTTATTAGTATTTTATTGAATATCTCCTATATATTGCCATAATTTTCAACGAAAAAAGGTTGGAAATTATGCTAAACCAGGGTTTGACGTTGAGAATTGAACTTCTAGATTGCGCCTAATTTGAGCAAGCCGGTGACACTCATGTGCCTAAAATCGTGTTTAAACACAAATGGCATAAAATTATATTTTGAATAAAGCAAATGCTATGGCCATTACTACGATTTTTATGTTTTGTTTTCATTTAAAATTTATGTACTACTAAAAAAAAATCCCGTTTCGAAACTAATTGATTACTATTGACTGCTCCTTGGGAATTAACTACTGGTGCAAACGGACTCATTTTCAGAGTATTTGGTAATTTGCCAATTAAATCTCCCACTGCAGTATTAACACATTGAAACAAGGAAATTTTAAAATATTAAATAAAAGAATTTCCCGTCTTAAATTATGATTATCTTAATAATTTATTATCTTAAAAATAAATAATTTTATATCAAGTCGGCATTATTGTTCTAACTTGAAACAAGATAAACAATATTTTAACTCTTTCAATGAGTTTTGTCACATTTCTCTCGTCTCAATTGACTAATTACTCAAATCTATTTTCTTACTCAATGTATATTATTAATTAAAAGTACAATAACGGTATTTATATCTACTCGATGAATGGATGACCAAATTTAATATACCTTTGTTCGATAAGTTTGCTGTTGAAACCCTTTAATTGTATATTCATGTCAAACAGGTTGAAAATAATCACATTTTTGGTCACAATTCTTGTTTCAAATAGCTATAGATTTATGAAGGACTCATTTTATATCCAAACTCCGTTTCCATATTTTATATATATCCTACAATTGGCAAGTTTTTTCCATTAAACATTCAGAATTTATTTGCTAATAGACTTTCTTATCATTTTAAAAACTCACTCCTTCTTGTTACTATTGGGTAAAGAACTATAGTTCAACATTAACTTTTTATCTTAACGTTTACAGTCCAGGCTTTGGATATTGAAATCAACTGGATTTTATAATAATGAAATCATTTTTCGTATATTCTGCCAAAAGTACAAACCCAACCTAACCCGAAAAAACTCAACCCAATCAAATACAACCCAAATATACCAATCCCAACCCAGCAAAATATAACCCACCCGAAGGCAAACACAGCTCAAACGAAATCCAATACTATCTAAAGCAAACCCAATCCAAACCAACCTACCCCAAACAAACCCCACCCAAACCAAACCTACCCGATACAAAGCAGACCCAATCTAATCAAATCGAATACAACCCAAAGCAGACCTTATCCAAACCAAAGCAATCCCAGCCCAATCCATAAGTTAGAAGAAAATATTCTTCAATTTATATATATATGTATATATATATATATATATATATATACATTTTTTTTTTTTTTTTTAAATGTTAAAAACTAGCCGGTAAAATAAAACGATACGAAGGGAACTAAAGATAACCATTTATTTACTTTCAATTATAGACGTCGTCACGCTCAAAACTAGCCGCATTGCCAGCCAACACAGACAACCTCGTTTTTTTTCACTTTTTTCATTAGTCTCATAAGAAAAACCTTTTCTGTAAAATCAAACATCTTAAAGATTATCTAGTACGCGGTGGAATTGAAACAGAAGACATATTGTAAAAGTGAATTCCAATCTTCTTCTTTAAAACAAAAACGGAAATGCTACCCTTCAGATCAGAATTTCTACAGCATTCCATATGAACTTAAATGGATGTAGCATTCCGCGTATATTCTATTTTTCCATTTTTTCTCTCTTCACTCTCGTCTCATAAAGTCTGTACTCCACCCTGAACTGCAAAAAATTTATAATTTGATAAAAGATTGAAAAAGAAGAAAGAAACAAATAAAATAGTTTCCCCCCATTCTAGAATGACTTCTGTTAATTTAAATAAAATGTATTAGTATTAAAACATTTTTAATATATCTAATGTGACTACTCTTACAACTTGTGAACAACTCCTTAAACTACCATGGTTTAAATTCACTCAAAGCCACAATAAAATACACGAAACGCAAATTCAGAAAATCCTCTCTCTATCTGCCGACCACCTGCAGGTTTATTTACAAAAACTTACTATATACACAATTATAATCGTTTAGTTTATCCAATAAATAATTTTGAATTCTTTTTAGATATTTTCTAACGGAAAAACATTTCTAATTCACATTAATGCTTGTTGTGAAATATATTATATTAAATATACTAACGCATATATATATATTTTTTCGGATTTAATTGACAGCACATCTTCAAAACAAATAGTAGACCGGAAAAAAATAAGAAAGCTTTCTTTATAGATAATTTTATGATATTTAATTTTTGTAATAGCTGTTTTATTCCAAGAATCATTGTTTGTCAAATTAATTTTTTGTCAAATTCAAAAAAGAAGAAATAAACATATTTCAACCCCTAAAAAAGCTCCACTGTGAATTTTGGGACATTTTAGAAAATCATTATGACATCAAAATGAAGACGACTTCAAAAATTAAGGTTTCTTAAATTGTTCTTCCAACACTAATAAAAATCCTACAATGACTTGGCTATAATGACAAAAGAGCAATTGCGGCTTCTAAATCCAATAATGGTGGAAGCGCAATTGTGGGTAAAAAAATAAACTACTTTGTTAGACTCTCTTATATACTCTGTATTGATGCTGTATAAAAAATAAATTAATTTTAAGTTTTTGTTCATGAAATGCGCGTATGCGTGTAAAATATGTAGCCATTTTTTTCAAAATGGAATTTTTTCGGAACATGCATTTTTTCAAAACTCTCACGAGATGACATGTTCAAAGTACCGGATGTTTTTTTTTATTTCGCTTTGTTGGCAAAGTTTCATTACAAAAACTTCATTACAAAAGTTTTGAGTAAAGTCCATTATTGCATCTTCAAAAGACTGCTATTTTATCGAAACTAAAAATCTAAGTTAAGGTAAGAAGGGGCTGCCTATTTAATTTGTTCAGAAGACGATAAACTCTCTCCGGATTGATCATGAATAAATGAAATATAACTTGTGAATTATTGGACTTTTTAAATAATTTGAAAATAGCTTAAAGTATGAGTAAAAATACTATATACCATCGCAAAACTTTTTGAGTTTTTGGCCGTTGAAATGTATGTTCTCTCGAGCGAAGTATCTAAAAGTAAAACAAGTCTTCATAGCCAAGTAAAGAAATTGGGAATGTTTATCTAAGATGACTTTAGTATTAACTGAAAGTTATTGAAAGGAAGAACTTTAAAAAAGGTTTTAAGTGGAATACTTAGAAACTTACGTCATTTATCGTGGATTGCCAAATAAAATTTTCTTAAATCTACAGGCTTTGTTTTTTGACATTTGGGGGAAAAGCAAAAACAGTAAATTAATTGGTAAGTTATGAACGCAAATATTTCATCTCATATGATTAGTCATACTTTCTACCTTCCCAGTCTTGGTGGATGCTTTTGGCATATAAAATACTTGAACGCTTCATGTACTATAAATATTACTTTTAAATTTTTTGCTATAAATATAATTTTCTATGGAATGTATAAAAGAATTTTTCTTAGATATTAACCCACGTGAGTGAATTGGTAATAAATATGTGTTTTTAAGAATAACCCTCTTAATTTGTCAGAACAGACTTTAGACCAAATAATTGGAAAAAATTGCAATGTGAATTTTTTTGACTATTGCTCTATTGAACTGCTCTTCCACGTCGTTCATAATTTAATTTTTACTTTCGACTGCAGTATCTTTGGAGTTAGTTTAATAATAAATTGGCAAAATATCTTAAAAGAAATTGTCAAAAAGATCAGTTGCAGCGAATAAAAAAAATTATAATTTTGATATATTCAGTTTATTTTCCGTTTTTTTTTAGTTTATTTATTTAGTTATGTATTTAATGTACGGACCGCCAAACAAAAATCGGACAGTCAAACACAAGAAGTATTACGATAAAGATAATTCGGCAAAAAATCTTCCAGGAATCTTCCAGGCGAGGACTTTGGGACCAACTGTATGGACGACTGACAACACAAAAACTTGTTAGTAGTTAAAATCAACTGTGCAAAAAATGGAGCGTATTTTGTCATCAGAAGGAGCGTATGGAATTAAAAAACAAAGACAACATTGAATCTATCCCGCCACAATTTAAAATTACAAATAAAATGGTGCAACCTACGACAAATATTGCGTATTGCATCTTTCCTAATTAAAAAAATATATTTTTTTATATTGTATACAACTTAACGATTTTGGGATTTTTTCCTACAAGGCATCACTTCTTGCTAAATTTCCTGATTCTAGGTCAATGGGAACTAAATACGCTGTAGGTTGATTTATTTGTGAGTGTCAAAAAATGCTCAACTATGTCAAAATAAGCAAAAATAATTTTTCAAAATAAATATTTATGTATAAACTAAAAAAAGTAATAGTTTTGCTAACACTGTTTCTCAAGCAAATGGTTTGACGGCACTAATGTCATTTGTACCGATTTATGCTTCGTAATCCGTTATCTCCTGTGAATCATTACTTAAATTTGACGGTGTTGATAAAACTTGTTTCTTTCCGTGCAGTCGACTCTTTTTTCTTTTTTTAATAATAACTGTTTTTATTAAAAAGGTTCAAATAAAGTTTTCCCATTCCTCCAAATAACGAGAGTCCATCCGACGGCGCTGTACCGCCGCACAGCGGACGATCGCACCCGCGACTCTGTACTACCTAACACTTATGAAGTCATAGTAAGAATCTAACACCATAGAAGATCAATAGAATTTCTTTGGCTAAAATATATAGAAATGGCAAAAATTTTCCTACTTTGAAAAGTCGACTCTCTCAATTTTCATTCGAACAACAACATTGAATAATAATTAAGTTTCTATATCTGACCGTTTCATTGCCTGTTTCGTGCCTAAAGAGTAGTAATTTTGTCTGTAGTTCTAAATAAATTTTTGTTCTGTTTTTAGTATAAAATGCTAGTAATAAGTTCATATTCTTCAAAAAACTACATTAGAGTGTATTTTATACAATTTAACAAATAAGAATTTATTTACACTCCCCTATTAAAACAATGAAGTCAGTTATTTGTAGAGAATATTTTTTAACTTGGCTCATATTGTAACCGGAATTTTCCGTCATTTCTACCTTATATTTTGTTCTCTCGAATATTTTCATGTAAAAAATTTTGAAAATTGAAAACGACTACAGGTTTGCCATATACTCCCGTCATACATATAAATTGGTGGCAAGTTTGTTTTCATATAGAGGCTTCATTTTAGTAAATATGCAAAGAAAGAAATGCAAGCGAAAATAATAGCTGACATTTTTGGGATAAGGAAACAAAATAAAAATGTTATCTTATTATATAAGATTTGTATTTCCTGATAATTATAAGTTTTATTCAACTTCTAAATAATAATTAATCGCATGTTACTTTTCCGTTTCATATAAAAACTCACAAGCAAACAAGCTAAAGTGAGAACTATAAAACTTAGAACCTGTTAACATCAAAGGTATTCAATTTGTTTCGGTTTAATTAAAAGTTTAATCACTTCAAATAAGAAAATCTTTCAAGGTGGATAATGTACCCTACTTAATTTTATACTGATGCAAAATTATTGAAGTATAGTGAATTAATTATATCCGGTAAAGAGGTAGTCTTAGTACAACTTAAAATAGAATAATTCTATTTGGTTAAACTTAAAATAGAATATCTCCCATTCTCCACTTCCTGTCAAACATTCAAAGCCTTTAGAAAATAGCGGAATAAATTACACAGTATTGTTTTGAATATCAATTGGTGACTTCTACGCTAATTTGGAAAACATAGTGATTCTAATTTCTTAACTGATTTTTTAAATGTATTGCATTTCCTTTAAGTGGTATCATTTAATAAAGAAATTTACTCTATGCTTATCATACAAGTATTTAAACCCTGAATGATAGAGTTAAGGTTTAAAGGGACATTAGGAGATAAATGAGATATAAGGGATATTAGGAGACAATCGAGCCTAAAACATATTTTGGTTCAGTACCTGTATATTAAAAATTTGTTGTTTATTAAGAATATACGTTTCATATCCAATTCCTATTACTCCCTGAAATCTGTATGAAGCTAGACCTAAAATTCATACTCAACTTACGGAGAGGCGGGTAACAATATAAGAAATATAAAGCAGGGCAACTAATATGTCCAGTTACAGTTACTCGTATTTCCATCTAGCCAAACACTGAAAATCTTTAAATGAAATTATACCATTAACATCCTTAAAAAATAATATATTTATGTAAAATGCCCCCATTATACTTTTACTAATATGCAAAATTGTATGAGTATGCTATTTCCTAGTAAAATACCTTGAAGAGCCTTCAATTCGTGATCAATTGATCAGAAAAAGTGTCGACTGCTCAGCATAATTTATTGCAGCTTAATTAATTAATTCCATATTCAAACAATAAACTAAACAAAAAAAACAAGTAAAATACGTTGAAGAGCTTTCAATTCGTGATCAATGATGAACAAAAGTGTGGACTGATCAGCATAATTTATTGCAGCTTGATAACTGAATTTAGTAAGATGCTAAATCTCTATCTTCTATGTTTTTAATTCAATTCCTCTATTATCTTCTGTGCTTTTAATTCAATTCCTCTAGTTGTATTTAGTCATAACATGTTTGCCTGCTCGATATATCTACCATTATCAATAACTAATGCTGGCAAATTATATATTCATGTTATTTAATCTATTCATAATTTTTCAAATCGCCTCGACATCTTTCCCATTGTAAGTATATCTTCTCTCTGTTGTAATAGATCGATACACGCACACACACACATATACATATATATATATATATATATATATATATATATATATCATCATTGCAAATTACCAAAATGAAAATTGTTTTTTGTTTCAACTAACTGAAGTAATGATTTTAAAAATAATCAATGTACATTTTTTCTTACCAAGACTGATTATGAGAATATTATAGAACATATTTGTTTTGCGATTAATTTTCATAAAAACATAATATTTTGAGGGATAGATTTCTTATTTCTTTAAATTTTTATTTTCCATAATTTTACAAGCAACAATTTTTTCTTAATTTTAATATAGCCGTATTATCGCTACAAATAACTAGTTGAGAAAACTTTCGAAAAGGTCTCCTAAAGGTTGGGTTTCCCATATTTTTAATAATTGATTAATTTACTGTTTTACAATTAATGGTAACATTTTTGTTAGCATTCAAAGTCAAAAATTATTTAAACCAAAAATATTTTTCAATACTTTCAGTCTGATTACTTTTCTGATGCACTATTCTAGTTAACAATGATTTACATTGTTTTGTTTCTTTTATATTACTAATTATAATTGGCTCGTAGGGATTGCTATATTAGCTATAAATACGGCGTATGTGCTGTATTAAAGGTGAAATAAATGTGTTAATAATCGACCCATAAACATTAAAAATTCTAAATCCGAGGTAAAATGCCATTTCCAAATTCTTAACTTTATAATGCGGTAGTAAATCAGCGTAAAACATTTTTCGGTATAGCATTTAAACTACATTTTTTTTATATTTTTTTTTTAATTTCGGCATGCCTGTATAAAGATATAAGTTTTTATGACGTTATGATATATTTTTATGACTTGTTTAAACATATTGCGATTTACATCGATCATACAGGAATTTATCGTGTTTAGCCGACTAATTTTGTTTGATATACACCGTATACGCACATACACACACACACACTTATCACAGCATGTGTATGTGTATATATATATATATATATATATATATATATATATATATTCACATGTATATACAGTTTCCTTCTAGCTTAACAAATTTCTTCATTTTATTTAAATAATAAGTATTCAATGTGATATTATGTATGTAGATCTGGAAAAATAAATATTTATGGAATATTGTTGGCACTTTTTCTAAAATGAGACGCACGGACTATTGAAGAGGTCGATATTATTGCTCTCGTACGAAAATTCTGATAAACTGTGATTTCAATTTTAAATTTCAGCGGAAGGTTTTGTCATTGTGTATGTTAAAAGATTCCTAATACCTCATCGCTATATAACATATGAGAATATTCAAATCGAAAAATAATTTCCCAGAAATGATGATAGTTTTTAAGAAATATAATTGCTTGAAAAATACAATTTCACAGCAGAAATAATGGCCAAAGATAAATTCAAATTTAAGTAGATAATATATACATACTGTAAAATCTCAACATGATTAAAAAAACGTCAAAAAATTATTGGAGAGAATTTTCTTTTTGGATAGTCGTAACCATACTTGTTTAGAAGCTACAATATTGCAACAGAAATAACTACATTTATGCTTGTAAACATGAGTAAACAAAACCAGAATTCATAATTTTAAAAATGTTTTTGACTTTAACGAGATTTGCCAATCGACTTTAAATGTTTCATCAACGATACATTTAGATTGTTATTTCAGGACGGAATTTCTGAGTGTAAGCAAATAATATTATTTTTTGTTTAAGAAATATTTGTTGGAAAGCGAACTGTACATTAGAATATTTCAATGCAAACTTTTCAAGTGGAGTTATTTTCAAAGCAAAATTATAAATTGTTCCATTACGTCTTATTTTCTTTCTGACTCACTGTTGCATTTCCATTACTAAAGCAAAATAGTTAAATTAGAAATTAAATTGTCAACTTATTTTGGTAGAAAACATTAGTTTCGATAACGAAATTCCCTCTTACCATCATTTCATTTTTATTTAAGTATCTTATTTTATTTGATAACAACTTAAGAACTCAGTGATTTTTAACTTAAGAACTCAGTGTTACATTTTAGGGTCTGTAAGAGGTAAGAGGGTTTGGACGTAAATCTACTACTATGGCAACGTCATCTCTCCGCCCGTTTCTTCACTTATCACATTCTTCTAATCTAAATACGATAGGTATTCAGCTGTATACAAAATATGTAGGCTTAAAATTTTAAATATTTTTATTTTGACCACAATTTTGTCGATTGACCACAATTAAATATTTTGACAGCGTCAAAATAGAAATAATTATGCTGTGTATATAATGATATTTATGTATATCAAATTGATTAGAATCGGCCACTAATTATATAACGATTTTAATCCTGGCTTAATGCAAGTTTTAACTACAATTTAAAGAAAATAAAGAGATTTTTTCTATTAATGATTTATCTACAAAAATTAATATTTAATCTGGAATATAGGAAATTTTATGTATAATTTTTAAGAAAATACGAAATAATTATTATTTGGGGCTCTTTGTAGTGAATAATAAAATTATTTGAATAATATTAATTTAGTAACTCTAACAATATACGTAGCAATGGGAAGTGTGAGAATTCCGTTATTGTGTATAAAGTTGCTCTATTACTCTATAGTAAGGTTCAGGACTTTCTTTACTACAAAATAACTAAATTTGTAAGTAAAGTTGATGAAAAAGCTCATCGGCTTCTGCTGACCAAACGGTTTGATATAAGTGAGCCTAATGTATTAGGAAGATATTATTTAACAGTTCTACAATAAAATCCGCGACACCATGTGTATATAAAATAAACAAACAGCAAAAACGAATCGAAAGTTATCTTTAATAAGGCTCATTTTAATTAAAATATATTTTTTAAATTTATTAATGAAGTCATGTCAAGTACATATTTGAAGAAAGCTCTATATTAAATAGCTGTCATTTTAAATTTCATTATACAATGATAATTTTTGCAACGAACTATTTAGTGGCAGAGTAAAAGACAACTGGAAAAGGATGTATTATTTATATCTAAATGATTTTCTTTTACTAACATCTATGTATGTCTTATTAAATAGACCACTTAATTAGATACATGATAATATTAACGACCACATGCCTGACCACATGCATGATTATATTAACGACCCCGAATCCCATGCAAACGAAATGGAGGGCACAAGTGAATGTTGAAGATCTCTGTAACATAATGTACTTCTCGATTCAACCACTTATTTTACAAAAATGAATTTCCAAAATCTTTAATAACTTTATTTTCTAGCTATATTTTAGTACTTAATTAGAAGTTTCCGCTCATTTTTTCTCATTTAACTTAAAGTAACACTTCCAAGAGATAAAGATCACTGCGTAATACTATTTATGCGTGCTCCGATGAATACTTGGTCGGTTTATTATTAAACAAAATTGAAGAAGTTAATACATTACATATTTTTATTTCGTTGATCTTCGTGTAAACATGATAGTGAATATTATAAAAATAATATTTACATCCGAATATCTTGCAGTTTGTGAACTTGGCAAAGCTGACTGAAATTCACTATGATTTATCCGTCCACTTTAAACAACTTGATATATAATGAAGATATTTCTACCGTTCAGATTTTTATTCACTCAGTATTTTTGTAATTAATTAATTTAGGAATATTTTTACTTAAATATGCTAGTATTGTTTAAGTTAACTTCAACGCTTTTCGACGCACCCGCGCCCTGTAAAACGAATATGTAATGTATTACATTTTTTTTCTTGGCCAAGTCACTTTTGTGATACGTAATTTTTATGTTCATTAATAAAATTTATCCTTAAGTTATAAATGTTAATAATCATGCTACAACTATTATTGTAGATTTACACTTGTATCCCCGCATTACCAAAAAAGTAATCATTACCTATTCCATACCTACAAAATCCCAAATCTTATATTTTAATTTTTTAGATTAGATTGATTATTTTTTAGATTTAGGTTTGGAAGTCGATATGTATATAAAGTATTACATCAGAAAATTATTTTACAAGTTATATAGAAGTTATTTTATCAAAATAGACACATATCGTAAAACGAAAAATATTTAAACATCAAACAGATAATCAAATTATTTCTTTAAATTACATTGAATTATAACACCAGTGACTACTGCACAAGAAAATTGTGTAAAATTTAAAATATAAAAAATGTTTATAAGGAATTAACAATACAATTAAGGTAATTTGTTGTTTCTATTAATGCTTAAATCAATTAAAGATTAGTAAGAGTTTAGTTATTTCTGTAAAAGTTTTAATTTGGTATGCGTTTAATTTGTTTCTATTTTTCAGTGTTATTTTATAATAATTTCATTAAAATTCAACTTACTAGAAAAAAGTACGTCTGTTTTTTATTGTAAGCTGTTCACATCTTCCACTTTAAATTTATAATTAGACACTACAAACTTAACCGATACATAAATGGAAATGTTAATAATAAAACATGATGAAAATAAACACTTAAAAAATATTAAGAGTAAAAAATTTATGATATTTATATTATTTTATTAAAAAAAATCAATTCTACTAATTCCACACATTTATTTTTAAACTTTCTTTTATGCTGTATTTTTTTAATCATTAATTCGTGTCATTATCATTAAAGTTTTTTCAGTTAATAAGTTCATTGTTGCGAAATTTGTTTTGTCTCTTAAATTTATATTTAAAAGTGAAAAAGCTAATATTTATCGTCCGAGTCCGAGTACTGTTGGTAACCATCTAAGGGAATAGTAACCGAACTCTATCCGCATGGATATATATTTTATCCCGTCATCCCCGCATGTAATTTCCGTTAAGATATCGGGACTTGTTTCAAATTCAAAACAAGTTACCTAATATCTCTATATATATATATATATATATATATATATATATATATATATATATTCATAAATATAATATATGTTACAAATATTATTCAGTAAAACATCGAATTTCATCCTGTCTTGAAAAAGAATCCGGCCTTTTAGACATAATGGAGTAAAAAACTTTCAAATGCATTTTTTTGTATTATTTTTTTATATTATGTAACAAATTATGTATCAAAAAATACCAATTAGTTACTTTGCTATAGAGTACTCACATAACAAACTAAATATTCTTTCTCATTTATAACAAGAGTTTGGATGATATATTCATTTTATACAAGATAAAAAAGTGAAATAAAATTAAAAGAGTTTCCGTGAACGAAAACTAGAAACCTGTTTCGATTTCGAGACAATCGAGATTGGAAATTTTGAATATTGAAATTGTATAACAAATGCACTTTATGGTCTTCAGGATTTTATTTCCTGGTTGTGTATTTGAATTCGAACAGATTTGATTTGGTTTTAGATAGAGTGTTAAATAATTCATTTATATATAATAATAATTCATTTTGTTTACAACGCGCTTGTGAAATTATTATTAAGAAAGACGGTTAAGTATGGACAGAACTCACATTATCAGGATTCCACACCATTGAAATACGTATAAAAGTTTAATCATTCATGGGTACACAGAATTTCTAGCAAACTTTTTGTAAATATTTAAATAAAATTTATCACTCAAAAAGCATTATACTTCATTAGTTTTATACTTCTTATATCAGGATATATCTTTCACAGGCATAAGGCCAATAACTTTATTATTTCTATTGTTTTAATTTATTAAAAAAGTTAATAGAAACATTTTTCATCGACTTACTTACTGAATGCTTTTTGGATCATGTTTTTTGCATTATAATTTTTTACTTTCTTTGACAAGCAAAGATCAAAATAAAGAAAGACGAATGTGTTGGCTGGAAAATATGTTATTAAAAAATTGCATTTTAAAAGCTTCTTTTAACGGTATCAGACTTTATATGCTCCGTAGGAAAAATATTTTCATCCCCAATTTCGAAGCAGTAAATAACTGCTTCGAAAGAAATTTAAAATTAGTTTTCCTTTATTTCTTTAAAAAACTTATTCCGGTGAGTATTTCTGTAAAACTTCATCACAATCGGTCTTAAACTGAAAGAAGCGTAATGCTGTGGCATGACAACGGATAGAAGCAATGTTTGCATTTTGGCTAATAGCCACCCTTAAGAATAGATTAAGAGTTAACGAGAATTTTAGTAAATATTTTAAAATTGGTGTTTAAATATATTTATGTCAACAGTATTGCAAGTATAAATATTTTTTTATAGAAGAAAATATTATTTGAAGTATAAAAGACTTATCTTTAAAGCTTTTACTATAAAATTGATGAATAATGCCACGTTTCGTTCATTAAATATCGCCATATCCACTAGGTTAAATTTCATTTGAAATTCTAAGAAAGGCTCTCAATTGAAAGTGAATGTTATTTAAGTATATAGTGTTATTTAATTTAATTATTAAATTCAGTATACAAATGAAAACAAGAGGTTTACAAATAAAAGGACAAAATGAATATTACTAAGTTATTATACATTATCACAGGTAATGATGAATCGTATGGACGGCTGTTTGCACAAAATTTCGCGTAAAATTTGTAAAACATGAAATTTACCTTATTTTTTTAATAAATTTTGAAGTCAAAGTCTTCATTCCTCGTTGATAAAAAGAAAAATGGAAAACATCGTTTACGTCCTTGGTGTACCGGATGAAGGTCATACCGGATGAAGTCATACCGGAAGGTGTACCGGATGAAGTCATCTCAAAGTAATCGTTCGTTTAGATTATAGTGAAGTTCAATTTAGAATGAATTTGATACATCAATTTGTATTTTAATTTTGTTCATAATAGGTTAACATTTAGTTTGAAGTTTCATCAACTTGAAATTCAGTTCATAAATTATTTGCGTTTTATTATATATGCGGTCAGTTCAATATAAGCAGATTTGTTATTGTTTTTATTGTAGTCATATTTGATATACTAGCATTTAGTATAATTATAATTCAATTAAATTTCGAATATTATTGTTTTCTACTGTATTGGTATAATTCAATATCGTATCACTTCGATTTCGCATTTCTAATTTTTATTTAATCGAGTTAGATTATTTAATTAGAATGAAATCCCATTTACTTATATTTTTTTTCCTAGAAATAATATTTCTTTTAAAAATTTACATGAAAAAACGTGCTATTATCCAAACTAAGTAAAATGTTAAGTCATAAGCAGTCAATATTCCAATGGGTGATCCTACACGGAGAGCAATACATGTTGGTCTGTTTTAAAAATATTTCGTTTCTTGTTGGACATGAGAGGTTAACGTTCGTTTCAAGGTTTCTTCAAAAATAAAACCCCATTTCAGTAAGGCTACTTACTACACTGCTACTTATCCCACTGCTCTACGGAGTGTCGCAACTATTAAAGATTTATTTATATAAAATAAATTTAAAATCGTATAAGAAGGCAATTATGTGCCGTGCATAAAAACAATTTTAACTCCATAAAAAGAAGGTGGAGGCGGAGAAAGTTAAGTCCCAAAACTAATTTGAAAATGAGAATACAAAAAAATGAAATTTTACCATAAAATATGTAATTAAACTGGCAAAGAAACTCATGTCCAATAAAATGTATCAAGATAACCGCAAAAATATAAGTTTATATTATAAATAAAGAACATTTAAGGGTTGGAAAATAAGGCCTTTTAGATCATTATTTCCCTCTAATCCTTTTAAATCGACTTGGAGAGAAAAATAGTTTCTCTTTCGTCTAAACGTGGGAATTTTTTTTCAGAAAAATTACTAAACCAGTTTTCCGAATATTTTAATCGCTCGATTTTTATATGCTCCTTTTTATTTGAAAGTGAAGACGGTCGCAAATATTCCAAGCTACGTTTGAAAAAAATTGGTTTAGGGTTTTTTAAGACATTTAACATGCTGCAACTATTGTAACACTAACAGTTAACTAGATTAAATTGAAACACACTTAAAGGTAGTAACAGTATATTAGCTCGATGGATTTTAGTGTGTAAATCGATTTTATAACCATGTAAATAAACGTAAAATTTAAAATAGTAAAACAAAAGTCTTCAAACATCTAAAAACGTTTAATTCATTTTTTCGGTGGTTGATTCTAATTCGATCTAGTTTGAATTATGTTATTTATGTTAGTTCTTTTATGTGTTTAGTATCGTTTTCTGGTGCATGTAAATGCATTACAGGCTGCTGTTAAATTCCAATAACTAAAAAAATTAGCAGTCGTATATGAGTAATGAAAAATTATATAAAATTAATATTCGTGGGCATCAGGATTTTTTAATTTTTAATTTACTTTGTTAATATAAATATTTGTTGCCTACCACAGTGTGATAAAAATATAGTAAAGCGATGACATAACTTTAAATTTGAATAAAATATTTTAGGTTCCGTAGAAATAATGTGCCGCTCAAGAAACGGATAATTTAAATTTTTTTTTGCACCGTCATGATTTGTGTACTCTTAACTATATCTATAAAATATTTAATCCAAACAAACGTCAAAATAAAAATAATAAATATCGCAATGAGGATCAACATCGTTGTTGGCAGAAAATTATTTCAGAAAGGAATGAGAACATTGAAATTATCACTAACATTTTTATCGGAAGATTAATTTGGAATGACTGATGAAATAATTAAAAATTAACAATTTGTTAAATAATTAAAATAAATGTTGGATATTCTATTGTTCCATGTTCATGGAATTTACGTTGAGATAAATCTAACTTCCTTAAAAGTTTACATTCTGGGGATGACAGCAATAAAAAAAAATCATAAATATTGATGATTTGATGTCATTTAGAGACAAGATAATGATTTGTTATTTAATTTTTTTTAAAATCGTGATATTTAATATCTAATAAATATAATATAAATGAACATTTTAAAAATAAATACGTGAAAAAAGTATTCGTCTTAAATCTTTCATTTAAATTGAATTAAACCAACTTCAAAATTCTCAATAACCTTTACGAATTCTCATTTAAACCAAATGTGGCACTTCTATTAGCAACGACCTAAATTAATTTCTGTTAACGGCTTATTATAATTACTATCATGAAAATTTAAATTGGTTTGAAAATGTAGTAAGCGGCACGCTGTACTCCTATTACTAAGTATTGTCATTTCAGCCAAATGACGCAAGTCCGATACGATGGAGATCACGAGCGCAACATTGCGAGCCGGTTTGCCGATTTGATTGTCTATGTAAGGACAACAAAATTAAGAAGCAGATATAAATAGTATTTCGTAATGCACAAATATTTATTGTAAAATGTACAAACTAAAAATAATAAATATAGACAATTGTTATCTCATTATAAAATATTTTACATTAGCACCATATTATAAATATATGCAGATTGATTTTTTTTATTCAGATATTTATTTTTATTTAATCCCTTATTCTTTTAGAGCTGCCATTCCTTGATCTCAACTGCTGCTCAAGTGAAACTTTTCTAAGTATTGATGTCACATGTATATTAATCCTTATCCAGAATAATCGACAGGTAAAATGTTACAGAATACTAGAATATAGATAGAATAAATTGTTAAAGATGATGACACATGAAAAATGAAATGAAATTGAAGACATTATTTAAGATTTTAAGTAAATATTTATCATATGGCGTACTGTAGGTCAGTATTTTCCTTAATAATTTCCAATACTGGGTTACATATGGTGGCCAATGACAAAACAAGTAATCTAATGACAAAACGAATGTCAAATATAATTTTGCTCCGAAGTTTAAAAACGAAAAACGTTGCATATATCAAATAACAGTCACCACTTGTAATACTTGGAAGACTTGGAGTATTTAAAATATTTAGAGGAGACTTTCATACAATTATTTTAATATGAAATAAATATATAAATTAGTTTTGTTTCGATGTTTTAAACCCTGCAATGGAGTTATTTGTTTTGTCTTGGGTTAAAAGTAAATAATTTCAAAAATTTGGTATTTACACAGTATAGTAAAATGTCACAAAATTATGAATTGCTACTGTTACGCTACATATTTTTTCCTAATAATTTTTTAGAGCACTGAACTCTTTGAATATGAAATAAGTACATTTATGATTAATAATAAATTTAAAACTCCAAACAAAGTTGAATATTAACTCTAAAACAAAATCTAAGCTAAAATATAGCTATTCATCATTCTGTGTATTTTGGCTAAATATTATAAGAAACCAATGGACGTACTTTTATATTGTTGAGCTCCAACTTTAAATTGAAAGAGATAACTAACTTATAGGTTACTCACTTTAACGGCATTACATTGATTTATGGAGCACAAAATTAAGAAAAAGAGTACAAAAGGCAGCAATTCCCTTGTGTTTTCGTTATAAATATTCACACATCTACAGAGATGAATATTTTTTTGTAAATAAATCAACATATTTCCGTCTCTAGTCGTCATATTCTTGTCAGAGTGGTCGTGGTCTCGGCGATGACGTACACGGTTGATCTTCTTTCTCGTACCTCTCAATACATAGAGCTGTTTTAACAATGCGTTTCTACTTCGTTTGATTGGTAGCGTTTCTAGAACACTCTGTAATGCTAGTCCCTATCACCGTCTCTATCAGGTTCGTTCATCGGGTTGAAAACCGTCCTCGTAATATTTTGCCTTCAAACTGTCCCTGTATCACGTGATGCTCCGTTTAAAATAATTTTCAGGAGATATGTTCAAAGAATTTAAGAAATTGCAATTATATAGTCGACATAAATGATGCAAAAACCACTTCCCAGTTGACAATGTTCGACAAGTTTTTTATTATATGCCTCGCCCTGTCATCTATCATAATTTTCGTCTTTATTAATAGCGACTCCAAAATTGTGCCTGGTGGTTTCTAAACGATGTAGGAGTGCTTTTATCTCCCTTTCACTTTAAGCATATCTAAAGTTTGTTATGATCCATCCTCCTCCTATGATGTACTCAATATAGATATTAAACAGTGGTGGGGAGAACATGCAATCCTGTCGAACACCGGCCTCCGTTCAAAAGCTCTAAGAGTAAACTTTATCTATTCACACTGCGTCTCTTCCATCTGTATAAAGTTAATTAAGTGTTTTGGCCAGAGTTTTTCTCATTTAATAGTACCATAAACTTTCCGGAAGTCCAGAAGGAAGATTAAATTATAATATTAAAATCTCTGGCCTTTTCTATGACCGCATTGTAAGAATTTTTTCTAGGGTTTTTCTTTCTTTAACAAAACCAGCTTGTTCATGTGAAATTTGCGGTTAGATATAAGTGTGAAGTCCAGTGTTTGTTATATAAAGTAATAATTTTCTTGCATTTGATGTGAGAAAAATCAGTCTATAATTGCTATATTTTTCGGTTGAATTTTTTTATGTGAGACTGCGAAAAGAGAGTACAATCATTCTGATGGCCAGTTCTCCTTCTCTCTTATTTGGTAACCGATGGAATGTAAAATCTTAACAGCAACCTCTATCATAGCCTGAGATACTTCCCTAGGTATCTTATCTATATCAATAATTTTGTTCCATTTGAAGTGGTGGATAGCCGCGCGTATCTCGTCCCGTAGGATTTCGGGTCCCGTTTTTCAGGAGTGGTGATGGAGCATGTGTCATCAGATCTTGAATTTTGTCACAGAATAAAGATCTGCAATAGTCTTTCTTTAACTTACTTATGTTTTTGATTTCTGTAACTCTCTCTCTCTCGCCTCGAGTTATGAATTATACACGCATATGGTTTACATTGACGTGTTATAAGACGCACTTTATCTTGCGAGTCTTTAGTTTCAAATCTTTCAAAGTTTTCTAAATTTTCACAGATTTGAACTATTGCTGTATATTGATCCCTTCAACAAACTGCTTGAATCATTTCGTTTTTAATAGCAAATTTTTCTCTGTTTGCACCCTTGACTTTAAAAGATCTACATTCGTTAACAAATTTTCATGTCTCAGAAGTCAGTGATATTGTTTATTTGTGATTCTTTCGGGTTGAGACTTATCAATTGCAATCTCGATGAATCTTTATAGAGACAGCCACTGTAAATTAGCGTCATTGGTATCAGATACTTTCATCAATTTATTCGTTTCAAAATTTCTTTTCTCTAATTTTCACATATAGAGAGATTTCTTGTCCTTAATATTTTTTTAATTCTCCTACCCGTCTTTTAAGCTATAGAATTCAGCAACTTTATTTATAGTTCACGCTGTAAGCTACGAATAAACTTGCAGAATCCTAGATCTAGGAACAGAATACAATTATGACCATTAACTAGCAATTGATGGTCAGAAAAACTGCTCCAGGCAGAATATATACGATTGTAATAGAGTTTCTCCATTTAAATCTTATCAGACGTGCACACCCTAATGTTGGTGCTTACCATCAGAAGATATGCAAGTATGTAAGCTTCTTGGGTGATGCTGAAAAACAGTGTTCGTTATAGTCATTTTATTGTTAGCTGCAAATTTTACTAAGCGTTCCTTTTGATTTATGCACGCCAAGTTCATATTTTTCTACGTTGTATCAGAAGTCTGAGTCATTGCTGGTTATGCTCACTTTAGAGTTAAAGTCGCCTATAACAATTAAAGGCTCCCTATTTAGCGTGTAACACTTGAAAAATTAAATCGCTTGGAAAATTATTCAACATCATTATCATTTGCTGAATATGGAGTTAAATTGGGAATACACCAAATTTTATGAATATAAGACTGTCAGTTATGGGATTGTAACATAATACAAATAGTTTTAAACTTTTTGATATCATAATGGTAACAGCAGAAAAGCTGTTATTATTGTTGCCCAAGAAATAGTTGATGTGCTCTCCGGTATCAGAATGGCCACTTTTCTTCCAGTGGGTGTTGCAAAGTCCTGTTATTTTAGTGTGGCTATGTTTTATCTCCAGAATGTTTATTTTTCCATTGTCAAGAAATCCTCGTACATTCCATATACCGAATCTAGTAGAATTACGTAAATTTATGTTCCTTCAAGTAGTATATCTTCTGTGGGACACCTGGTTGCCTTGCATAAATTTAGCTGGTATCCCATTTTACATGCTGAACCCCGGGACACCCGGACAAATTTTTGAAGGACTTTTTAATAATTGAGACCACATCTTAGTCATAATAGCTAGTTTTATGATAATTATAATTGTCATATAATTCATAATTAATATCAGATTTAACAACTTCCAAAATAGTAGTAGAAGTAAGGTGAACTAAATGTTTCAATATAACGTCTTTTCCACAGCAGAGTGATCGTACATTATTCATACCAAATCAATTCCCCACATCAATATCGAGATAATATCGAAATTTACACTTTCGTTCTAATCCAATTTTTCCTACTGTCGTGACATAATTTTTCCTTATGTATAAATGACATAAAAAATAATATCGTAAACCTATTTTATAAACTTTTTATTTTACTTAAGTACATTTACTATTTTCCACATATTACAAACTGCCTCGGATCTAATGCTGGGTGTCTCCTGTACCCTCTTCACTTTCCTCGGAAGGCTAAAGCTGTGCTTCATATTAGGAGTTGCTCTACAAACGCACTCCCTTCTTGCAAGATACGTTTTCTTTATTGGCAGACATACACGTTTACATTTCATCACTTTACTTGGGACCAATCACGAAGTTCCTAAAATGATTGACTTATATAAGTGTCACATAATGAAATCCCGTAAACTACAAATTGTACCAAATTCTTAAATGTAAAAAGCAGGCAAGTTCGATAATAAGAACATATACGAGTAGGTTTATTGGATTCGCCGGTAAAAGAATTGAGATTGAAGTCAATGTCAGGTTATTATCAAGTCTTTTTGAAATTTACAGACGTGTAATAATGTTAAAAATATATTACTTGCTTATTATTGATTTTTTAAATTTGCAAGTCCTCGTTAGTACTCTCAATGCTTTTACAAACTGATTTAGTTATTGGATTATAATGTCCAGGATCTATGAAAGTACTGAGGTGTTTTCAAAGGAAATTTTTGTGGATAAGCAGGAATCATATTGGAATAAGGGGGTATGTATGCATATGATTATGAATAATATTATGAATATTACATTACTTTTAAAGGTTTACAAAATCTGAAGGGAGCATCTCAATGACTATATATTTTTTATTTGGTAGTGCTCAACGTATTGAATAAAACGATAAGTTTCTGAGCTCGGAAATCTATTCTGCACTTGACTTTTAACACTGAAAACATCAAACCCATGTCTTATGAAAATAAAAAAAATTAGTCAGACTTGAACTAAACAAATTTCAGGCTATTTCTAATATTTTTCAAATAATAAATTTCATTTTTATTTATTATGGAAATTTTATTGCTGGAGAAAAAAACTGATTTTTTTTCGATACACTAGAATGTTATTAGTTGGCCCCTTGCAGTAAAAAATGGAGACTGTTCCGTTAAAACCGTTGCTATGATTACGTTGTTTGACAACTAAAAGGTTATTATTTTCTCTTATAACTTTGATTAATCTGCGATTCTGCATACGAAATTGTTCAATAATATTTTGTGATAAAATGTAAGATTATCTAATTTAGTGTTAAATCGAAACTGTGTAACGCTTTTAATAGTGCAATTCGCGCAATGCCTCATTTTGATGAAAGTTTTCTCTTGTTTACATTAGATTGTTCATTTAGATTACAAATGTTAAATAAATGGTCCAGCTCAATTTTGAGCATTAAGCAAGTAATATTATTTCTTTTGAAATATTTTTATTTTTTTATAACTTTTAGGGAAATTTAGTAGATTAGGCATCTATTTAGGCATCTATTTTTATTTCTCTATTTTTTTATTTACGAAATCAATAAACCTACTTGTTCTTTTCTATTGGACTTCGCTCCTTTCTTTTTCATTCATGAAGTACTTTTTTCCCATTCTTTGACATTTCCAATGTTTTATGATAAAAATTAAATTCAAGAGCGTTTCTTGAGTGAGTTATTGTTAGTTATTATTAAAAAAAAAGATGTTGGACGTCAATATCTTACGAACGGTTTAAACCATGTTTAAAATATTTGTCTTCCAAGACAAACAAAGTCACAAGTCTCTAGATCATACAGGTTTTGAGTTATAAGTAGGTGAAAAGTAATCTATAATGGTTAGCGATCATATAAGTGATCCGTTTTTTTCACCGGGAGTTGGCTAATATACTGCTGTGTATTTAGATAAAATAAGAACTATCTATAATGTTATTTATATCCAGTTTTAAATTTTAAAGTTAGCTCAAACTTTTCTGTTATTTGTGATAATAGTTTCCTCAGATTAATCAAAGGTAATTGATTAAACAAATGGATTTTCAAATGTATGTTTTTACTTGAAAATTGATTGAAACTATTTAAACTATATTTAGTCAATAGTTACTTTACAAATGATTGTGAATTACAAATACTAATTATAAAAAAAGATAATCCAAACAACCAACATTAGAATTTAAAATGATTACCTCATGTATGTAACTGAGTATTATCGGTATCCACATTACATTTTTAAATACGAAATTTTCTCTTTCAAATAATAATACCATCAATGAATGTCAATAAATACTATATGGGAAAGTGATTCATAATATCAAAAATTTTACCAAAATGGAGAAAAGAAACTACAGTGTACTTTTTTTTTAAAGTATATGAAGTATCATAAGAAATTCATATAATCAGTCATTTTTAGACTTAATAGCGATAAGTTTCGTTTTGATAATTCATGTCACATATCTAATTTAATAAAAATATTGAGCAATCTTTCTCATGTTTTTATAATTTATATATATATATATATATATATATATATATATATATATACCTAACGTTTTGTAATTTGGAAATTACTTCTCTCTATTCAGTTAAAATTATAAAGCTACCAAAATAAAAAATATTAGAGTTAAAAAAGAAGTACTCTATATAATATGGTGTTTTATTTATATAAAGTATATACACTTTTTTACCTTTTGTAAACAGATCGTGGAATCAAATAGCATATAGTTTAATTAAAAAAAAAACAAATTAGTTAAACAATTCGACGATACATAAGAAAACACTATCTGCTCACTAATTAACTGATTAATTGTACGTGTAAATCAATATATTTAGAATTTCTAAGAAAAATAACATATATCTGCACATAGAAATTAATAGTTTATGAAAAGATATTCTCCATCTATGCATCATCATCTGAAGCCGCATATATTATATACCAGTAATTTGTTAATGATTCTAAATTTTTATATATAATAAATTGAAAAATTCACAAATAATAGGACAGGATGGACATAATTTTTAGACGCTGCTTTCTTTCAATGAATGTGACACTCAAATTGGTCGTAATTAGGCCCACACACGAGTTTTTCTGTAATCATTATTAACGACGAAAAGAAAAACTAAGGTATCATTTTAACTCGTTATTTTTTTTAGTGGAAGACGCATCAGACTGTTTTAAGAGGGTCTTACGTAAATTACTATACAATATAATTAACCACTAGACTGGAAAATAAACAAACATTTTAAACAAATATTTTTAAGTAAATTTTTCTCACAATTAATCTGAAAAAGAACAACAAGAAAAAGTTTATCATCTTACGGGATAAGGTTATGTTTATATTATGATATATTATATTATGATAGCGTCGTGACGCTGGAAGACATAGTTACAATGCATTCGCCCATACTTCTCGCTTCCCACTTGCAGATATATATATATATATGTGTGTGTGTGTGTGTATGTTCATCTATTTTGTTGTTCAATATAATGGACTAAACAAAACTTGATATATATTAATATTGTAAACAAGCTCATGAATGTATGCATTTTTAAGCTATTTTAGACGATTCCCTTGTTGACTTGATAAGGAAACCAATTCGTTGTTTATCTAACAAAAAATGTGATCCGTTATTATTTTTCGAAAAAATTTTATTAATTTTCAGTAATTGTGTATTTTTGCAGTAATATACACAAAAACAGTTGATAGTGAATCGTTGTGGAAACCCCATATTAATTTTCGGTTTTCGTGTATTTTATCATCTATATATAAATTCGTGAAGAGAGAACTGTTTACCCCTTTTTAAGCTTATGGCACGCACGGATAAATTCAATTTATATGGAAAAGGAGCGAGGAGCGAAATTTGGCATAATTCAAGTATATGTGAAAAAGGAGCATAGAAACATTTATATAACTTTCAAATTTAATGAACTGCGGTCGAATTTTGACTACCGGACGACCACTCATTTGTATCAAATAGGAACAGCTAGTTATTATGGATTATCCGCTATCCCTTTAGTTTCTCAATACTATTGCTTTTTAATAACTAAAAACGATTAGTTACAAAGTAAAATATAAAATATTCCAAATTCCTTTAATTGGCAAATGTTTGAACTATTCGCAGTATCTATGAAGCCAAAGGCGCAAAGGCATTAGGTTGATTAAATATTAAATTCGAAGTAATTAGATATAATCTGAGCACATCTTATAATTCGTTCGGAGTTAAAATAATCAGTACATAAACAATATAATTTTATTTACAAATATGGAAACGGATTAATTTTGTAATAGACTTGCAGATACTAGCATATATTGCTCACATATGGGTTCCTTTTGTCTGATTTTTCCACATGCCGTTAATATTTCCTTCGTATAGCAATTCCAATATATTACATATCCCACACATTATCTTTTCGTTGTGTATTAATCATCTTTGTCTACGTCTAATAAGATATATCATAAGATATACATCGATCTTTGTTTATTTTACTGAAAGCAATCACGAAAGTAAATATTTCGAAATATTTACGTAATGTTTTTCCACCGTTTAATTTTGTTTTATCCGTTTATCCTGACACAGAATTATATTAAGTTTGCCTTTCAGGTTTTATCTTTTTTCCTCAATCAAGTCAAATTATCGTACTTGGCAATCTGAGAGTTTATATACACGTGTGTGTATGTGTGTGTGTATATATATATATATATATATATATATATATATATATATATATATATGTATATATATATATATATATATATATATATATATATATATATATGCATATACTTGTATATAAATAATTATTCTAGTGCATCTAATCGATAAAGACTATATTAAACACCCTAACATTACTTAAATTTAAATAATCTTTTAGTTGCACACATTCAATTGCGATGACATGTTTGTAAAACTTGTCATGTACAGTCAATATGTCTATTTACCTTTTTTATTTAATGGACAAATTATTTCATTGGTGATAGAATCAACTTCTTCTCCTTAATTGGCATTATAGGTCAGGAGCTGTTCCCAGATTTAGTTTTTCTTGACTGGGAGTTAAGAATATTTCAATCTGGAAACAGCTCCTGAGCGTCTGCTGAGGTTTTTCTTGTTTTTTATCTCAATTCTGTGTAAATACTTTTCAAGGCAGTAAATACTATTTTAGTTTAAACCTCTAGGTTTGAAATATGGTAGAATAACCAGAAATATTTTGTTGATATTTAAATTTTAATTCATTTCATTTAAGTATTCGGGCCAAATTTTCGCTGTATTTTTCGTTTTTAATTGTATTACTTTGTTTATTTTGCTTAAATAGTTTATAGTCTTTAACCTCCTCTACTATGTTCTGTTCATTGGGGTACTACTAAAAGAACTTCTCATGATCTTTCTGTCAAACACCGCAGGGTCCTTTTCATTGTTTTGAAGTAATATCTATATTAATTTGCAATATGTTAGTACAGATTCTGTTAGTATAGAGTGTGGTAGTATAGATTCTGTTATACAGTATGTTAGTATAGATAGTTTATTAAAACAGGGTATTGTTTAAAAAAATTACTTCACATATTTTCTGATTCTATAAGATATAGGTTGGCTACGAAAATTGTTTCTGGTCTTTTTATTTACAGTGTCATGTTATTATTACAACTTAGTCACATTAATTCTTGACATAATAAATATACAAATATATTTAAAACTATAAAAGTTAGAGATTCAATTAAAAATGAGCCTATTATATTTAACCAGATGTTACAAAAATGAAAATTAGAATGGTATATCACATAATTACAAGTTTTGAAGTATATCTGAAATGCTATAGAAATGTGAAAGGATTCAGAAAAAAAACCAACGATAATGAATATTATTTTCTACTAGAAATTTGGCACATTTCATAATAGATAATTCAATTATTTTTTCCCCAGTAACCTGATTGACATGTTTTTATTGTGTAGTGTAGGAAATAATGAAGTATCTATCCTTATCCAAAAATAACCCGATAGTACAGAAATATGAATCAAATATTTAATCTAATGGATGCCATATATATATATATATATATATATATATATATATATATATATGTATATATACGCATCTTCTGTTTTTCTATCTACGTTTTGCATATCGTCGTTAGTTTGAACGATATAATGTATTAAATAAATGCCTGAATGTGCCTTGTTAATAATTTTGCCAAATATATAACATGAAGGCATTAGTCCAATATTTACGGCAATCAATATATGGTGTTACTATAAAACTTGTGTTCACTGCCCAGGAAAATGAATGTAACATTTTGAAAATATCTTAAAATATTCTCTTTTATATTTTGTATCAATAGTTTATTGAACCATACTACCTGATCAATAATGTAGGACTTTTTTATCCGAAAGAAGTAATTTTTGAATTGCTTCATTTAAAAGTATGTTTTTATGAAAATAGGAAAACCATTTTCTTTATATTTGGAAATATACACCAGCTTTAACCTATATATGTTAATAAATGGCAACTAAATTATTAACGATTTTCGTTGGGTGATTCTAAGAATATTTCCTACGAATTCTGCTTACTCCTTTAAGTCTTCTGGGAATAACTTCTAAAAAATACTAAATAACGAACGAATCAAAACTCTTCACATATTAAATAATATATTGTAACAGTGTGAATTTAACCGAACTTTATAGACAATATCACTTAATAATGAATATCCCTTCCAAGCTGTTTAGCTTGGGAGGGATATTCATTAAATAACGATAGAATAAAAGAACGAAAAAATTTACCTATATCATATTATAAAATTTTAATTTTAATAAACAAAAGTATTGTAGCACACAAACATTCCCCGAGATATAGAGCAGTGGATGGCCGGAACGAAATTCCGACTTGTTGGGAAACGTGGTATCTCTTTCAGTTTCTTCTTCCATTATGCTTGTTGCTGAAGGTCTCATTGCAAGCAAGTTTTCAACAAGCATAAAGTACGAAATGAAATTCTATCAGCAACAATATAAGTATTATAATTATGTGTACATTCTCATTCATAACAATCACTGCAAAATTTATGTGAGGATGGTAATGCGAGATGGAAATTTCATTTGATTTGACCACAAATACACTCTAATATATTAAAACACTTATTTACTTACATAATATAAACTTTAAACATCAGAAATATTTAATAATCAGTCAGTTATCAGGTTAAAAAACTTGGAATTACATATCTCCTTATGCTTCTAAAATACTAGTGGCTTAGAATTTATTAAGCCGAACTAATTTTATGAAAATAATTAATTTGCTATCAAATTATTATATAAATTACTATAAATTATTTCCTATATTTTTAATTGCTATAAATTATTATAATATTACTATAAATTATTTCCTCAAGTTATTAATATCTGAATCATACCTACTTATCCCATGATATTAATGAAATATATAAATTTATTTAAAACTTATTATTTATTTAAAGCTTATGTCAATGTTGAAGAAAATATATATTTTGTGTTCATTATGTATATATATATATATATATATATATATATATATATATATATATATGCGGGAAAGTATAGTAAAAAACTTTTTTAAGGTTTTTCGTCATTCACACGGGCCTAAAGAAATCATTAAAATTAACCATTTCACATGGAATTATAAAATTCTAAAATATTCGAAAGCTACTAACTCCATAGGTCCATATTTAATAAGTGCGTTTCTTTCCAAAATAATTTTATATAGAAAAATTAAATATTAACATATTATAATGTTTAAAAAGCAACATTTTATGACAATCGATTAGAGACCATGAGTTTTAAAATTATATCCAATACAAATTAATACTAATAAAATAAATACAAAATAATACCAATAAGCTTGGCAATACTGTGTTAATATTTTTGACCTGATCTCGTCTTATATAAACAAAAACTCTTTCTTACGTACCTTCCCCTACTGCCCTTTAAATTAACTAAATAATAGAAATAAGATATAAAGAATATGTGACACTTAGGAAAAGAAACTAACACTGATACTTTTGGACTCACAACATTTTGCACGCAAGATTTCCTAAATAGTTCGCACAAGTAATAACTTAGTTAGACTAAATTATATGAAACAAACACAAATTACTTCCAATTGCTTACAATTCGCAATATCTCCAGGTTAAAAACAAATAAGCTGAAAAGAAATGAAACAAAAGCGTTTTTTAATGGATTTGAAAGTTTATAATACAAAACTTTTTTTTTAAATCCTGATATTACATAAAAGCCATTTCATCTACTTTGTTCATATGATTAGTATTTACTATATATCAGGTAAAAACGCACAAAAATTGATTTTTCAAAACACTTTTTTGTCGGCTAACAGTGGTAGGAAAGAAATATGCATACCATTTCCTGTATCGTATACTTATATCAATAAATTTGATAGAATTTACGGCGAGATAAATGCAGGCATTTTCTATCATAATAATTAGGGACATTTCGAGTAACTTAACATAATGGAAATGTTTGCGCACAATCTAATGTCTTAACGGCGAGATGAAGGGGGAGAATTACTTTTTCTTTTATCGGAGGCATCTGAGTGGTGAAATATTTGAGTTTATTCATATGTTAGAACAAAACATAACAGCACCTTTTATATACAATATTAAAGATTAATTATTTTGGTTACTGACTTATGTGCCTCGATTTAAAACTAGACTCCGTAGGGAAAATTTATTCATACATATGCTCCGCCGAAAAGTTATTGAAGGATTTTTTAAAAATTTTTAATACATAGACTATTAATTCTAATATGCACACTTTCCTGTAATGAGTAGTACTGTTTCTTCTCAAGAAACACCTTCCGACGTAAACTAGTGCCTTTAAAAATAATAAAGTAGTCACGTGTGCCTTTAAAAATAATAATATAATGTTGACGCTTTCACTTCATGACAACTGGAAACTTAAACTTCTATAGCATGCTCCTCACAATCTTCTAAAAGTTAAATATTTCATTCGAAAAAAAAGATATAAAAGAGAAAGCATGCAATATCTCGTGACTTGTCCATTTAATGAAGTCTATAAATCATTTGAAATATCGAAGAATGCTTAAATTTGGTTTCAAAGGTATTTGAATTTGTCAATTCGACGGTGGTCGACTTAATGAGACAAATTCCGCTCCATTCTTTGTAACTGGAGATACCCTTCAATATCAAGGGATGTAAAACGACTCTACCAGCGACAATTACAGCAGAAATAACCGCTCTAGAAATGATCTCCCCAGAAGTGACCAGAAGTAATAACTCCAGACATGATTATCTCAGAAATAATTCCCCAGATTTGATTCATTGTGATTTAACTCATCTATGGATGATCACTCAAAAGATGATCCTTACAGAGATGTATCTTTTAGAGGTACGCTTTTAAGGTAAAATATTTTCAGATTAGTCTATGAGTATTAATATTTACACTAGAGAAACCTTTTGTGAGTACTTTTTCTTCAGAATCTCTATGAATTATTTTTTAAATTTCTGACGATGATCCATGGGCAAAAAAAAAATACACCTAATGTTGGATGCATATCTGTGCCACAAATTTCCCTAAACCTTGTTTCCAGTGGACCCAGAACTATAACCTCCATGAAATTGCAAGTTACTACCTCAAGTTCCTACAAAAACGACTGAAACGAATACCAAAACCTTAGAGACAAAAGAAAAAGAGTTGTAAGAAATTCCTCATGAAGAATGCTTCTCATGAAGAAGAAAGATGCTTCTGAACCTCTTTGGTTTAATAAGATTATTCATGCTAAGATAAGGAATTTTTTTGTCCTTTCCCTAATTGTACGTTGATTCGCTTACGAAAGAATGAATTCTGTGCGTAAATTGTCAAGAAGATTAACAACCTAATATAATGTATATTTAAATATACGCAAGTATATTTCTTCTCGAGATGGAGCTCAAGGTCCATTCCCATTGATTAACCCATATAATCTCAATTTAAATATGTTTACCCCTTAGCGTAGCGACTATAAAGCAAGACTACGAAGAGATAATAATTTATTTATTATAATAAACCAAATATATGTAAGGAATTATAAACATATTGCGTTAGATTAACAAAATAAGATCTTCGAATCTTAATAAAAAAATATTAACTTTAACAGAACCAACTAAATGTCTACAAATCTTTTATAAAACTGTGGCTACGTACCTAAAGTCAGAGACGATTCGACCCTATCGAGTAAAATATTTTCCTACAGATGGCAAATGGCTTTCCATTTTTATCCCACGGTGGTCGCCCTTTTCAAGTCAGATTATGTAAATGTGCGAAAAGTTTTATGCTCTCCGGGAGATTCCATTTTTATTTTCAACGCCACTGTAAATACAATAGATCAATGAGGAAAAGCGCCGGAAAATCGGTTTTGTATTTGGCATTGAATTGAATTGCTTTAGAATTTTGTTACGCGTTATTTATATATTTAATATGTATCAATTTAGCAACTCTAAGTAATTATTGCGATAATTTTAACTTTTTTGTAATCTCTTCACCGAGTGATTTGAATGATTCTGAAAAAAAATTAAATAACTAGTAGAACATAAGCTACTATTCAACAGTATCTATCAATTTATTGAATACCTCTATTCAATAATATATTAATAGTAAGTAAATAAGAGATATATTTCTCGTTGATAATGAACTGAATTGTATATAAAATTTATTTCAATTTACAAAATATGTATTAATGAAATATGTATTATTAGTAATAAAATATTCACTATCAAGATTTATTATTTTAATCAAATTTATTATTTAATATAAAAGAGAATTTTACAGATTTTCAAAAATGAAATTCGATGAATGTTATTTGGTTTAGTTATGAAATCTTTATTAAAAAATATTATTTGATGATTAATGACAAATGACTCAGTATTTGTTACCATTATATTTTGAAGAGATTGAGATACATAGTCTTCTATAAGTATATAAATTAATATAAAAAAAAATGTATCGCCTGATAGCATTTCTGTTACTTTTTAATGAAAGTGGCCAATATTTTTTATTTCAGAATGTCTAAGGCTTACATGAAGAACTTTAAGGAAATTTTACCTTCTAGGCACTTTCCACAATATCGACACTCAAACGTATGAAAAACGTATGAATTTATTCTTTAATAACTGGTTGTTACCATCAATGAAAAAAACAATAAGTACAAGTAAATGTAATGAAAAATTGAAATTAATAATAAATCATTACAATAACAAACAATTGAATGTCTTCAGTCACACGAATATACACATAAAATATTGCTTATTTGATTACGAAAAATGGTCATTTCGAGTTCATAACACATCCCTACTGGTTCAGGGAAATATTTAGGGACCACCAAAGGAAAGAAATGAGCAAAGTATCCAAAGATATTTCCGATTTTTTGTAAATTTTATTTGTTTTGTGGATATCAATCGAAAGAACGATTTTAGAAATGAATCCAAAAAATGACAGTTATAATGATCTCAGAATAATACATTTTAGAATTTAGCTGTAAGTTATGCATTATAGAATTATGCATTTTCTATTTTAGCTATTTTCTAGCTGTGCTTACGACTTCAACAATATGTAACATGCAATCAGAACACCAGTCCAGTCGCGCTCGATGAGTCTAAGACTGTATTTTTTATCATTTCAACACACAACTGCGACGACATAACGACGATATAGTCTATATAAATAAATGTTTATAAATGTCTAAGCGTGCATGAAATCCTCATAGGGTTGTACTAGTAATTAAAACTTACTATAAAATTTAACGTATATATTACACTGTCTATAGATTCTACCTTGAGTTTCCTGATTATGTTGATCACAGAAATGTTCGCATTTATGAGAAATGGGAGTATGAAAAGTTGGTTCTTTTAACTTTGTATAAATACAAATATATCAATGGTTTTAATGGGCGACTATTAGCTGAAAATAAGTCGCCGTGTTGAACATTACTTTGACTCTTGAACAAGACTATTTTTCTCAGATTTTAACTATTAGAAAAACGATTGATAATATATCGTATGTATAGTAATAGAAATACTTTAAACATCTGTCTAATGAGTCGACACTAATTAACGGGAATTGTTTGGAACAGTCATAAATTATGTGGCAAAAATAAAATTGCATTCCGTTTCATGAATTTATGGTCATTCTTAATCATTAAAATATTTATTCACTTTAATGTATCTAATTGGCGGACTTATTGCTACGAGATAATATGGCGGACTTATTGCTACGAGAGCAATCTCTTACAGCCAGCTCCATTCGAAGAAGGGCCGGGAATCGAACCCGGGACTTCATGGTACGCAGCATCGTCAAAGGCTATACGCCTTGTGATCAACCCAATGCATCACGGTGATGACAAATATACACGCGTTGGAAGAAAATATTCATCGATACTCGTGTAATGAGCTATAACTGATTAATGGTAAATATCGCGCACATAACAAATCTCATTTCTAAGTCTGAATTTTGTCCCACGAATCAGTTGTATTTTCGACTTTTTCCGTTAATTAATTTTAGCTCACTAAATGCGTATTCCTTAATATTTCCTTTTAATGTATGTGTTGCTATGAGCAAAGGTAAATTGCACGGCCAATAACCGGAAAAAATCGTTTCTCTTAAAGACGGCAACGCAATATTCAACTTTTCATGAATTCTATCCTGTTATCTGGTTTATATTTTCCTAAAGTATCTGGTTAAATGTCTCTTCAACTATATACTGTAAATAATGAAAATATCTCTTTGTGGTTAAACACTAATCATAAAAGCTTGAAAATAAATATATAAACTTTTGTTTTGTCCCATTTAAATAACATGTTCGAAATGAATAATAGTAGTTAATCGATGTATTCGGTTATATTTTATTTCATTGATGTTAAAGTAAAAACTGTGGTGCTTACGATTCATCATGGTTATATTAAGACTGGTTCACATTATGCTAGTATTTTAGTCGAGTAGCGAGCGACTTATCTATTTATTAATTAATTAAACTTTTCTGCAGGCTTATTAAAATTAAATTTACATCAACAAATACATTGCACAACGAATTAAATAAAAAAATAACTCCTGTGGTAGGATGGAAACATTTTTAAGCGCTTATTAATTATATTTACAAAATATAAAATATAATATTAATATACACGTTATTAATATGAAACGTACGGAACGAATATAAGATTGTGTAAAACAAAACTAAAATTACACATTAAAGTTAGGAGTCCGTCCCTAATATGTCCACTAGTGTCTGCAAGAATGGGGTTCGATCTGTGGATTACCATTGGCAGTGTATTCTTAGCTGACACTTATGACAGTAAAAAAGGGCGTGTTTTTCATATTGGTCTTCGTTTGATTTTATAATATATTAGCATATACGATTAAGGATTCTTTACAAAATTTAGTTGAATGTTGAAGAATTAGGAGGGTTTACTTGTTTTCAGAACGTAATGCAAGGTCGTGGGATGACATATTGGAATCTAGATCTGAAGTACGAAAGTGTAACGAGATTATTGAAGATTTTATTTAAAAAAGCAAATAGAGAAGTTGTGTCAATCACGAGTCATTAGTAATTTACATCGGGCCGATGCTTTGGTATATATGTCTTATATTGTAATTTTTTTCAGTCAAAAATATATCAAATTTGCAGATTCCAAGTCGTCCAAATTTAATGAGTAAATATTTATTAAATTTAAATTATGGATATATCCCACCACTCTAAGCTAAATAAACTATTGGAGTATATATCCCACCAATCTAAGCTAAATAAACTTGGGCCGTGCTGGCCCGTAATTAGCTTCTTCTCACTCTTAGATATTTTTGCGTTAAAACCTTCCAATTTAACTTTACATTTCTAGGTAGTATCTTGGAATTTAGCAAGACCTTTTAAAATTCTTCTATTTCGACCTCACCAGCATCTATTATTGGAGCTGCCCACTTGTATTAGTTATATATCATTTAGAGCAATCAATATTTTAGAGCGATCTTTGACGTAGAATAGTTAATAGAAAAATATAAATAAGAAAAAAATACTGTAGAACATAAATCGTCATGGAAAGCTCTAACAGTGGTATAGGCCGACTACAGTTACACAAAATTAAAACAATTATTCATTCAAGTTTTATACGTAGAGTTAGGGTTAAAAATACCTGAAAATTTCTAAATATTGAAAGATTACTAAGAAAAAGACATTCACTCTCATTGACTAAATTTATAATGGTGCATTATATTATGGAGAATCTCTTCTGGAATAACAAAAGAATTTTCATAAACGGAAAACAAACACCCAATTTGTGTTTGCGGATGATATTGTGTTATTATCAGGAAATTTACAAGATACACCATACATACTTAATAAATTACATCTTGCTAGCAAACAATTGGATTATAAGTGAACAAATAAAAAAACAAAGATTATTACAAATAACATAGAGAAAATTATTTTAATGGACGATTTACACTTAGAATATTTGAAAGAATATATACTCTTTATATAGTATTCTAAAGAATATATACGCTAGGAATAGCAACAATAAAGAGATTGACCGAAGAGTTAATAAAAACCTGAAGTAAATTCTGGAGCTTAGCTAAAATTCTTACAAAATAATTGCAGATGAATTTAAATGGGAAAGTAATAAATTCTTGCCTTCTCGATGCAGTTATGAATGTTAAACTTGGAAATACATCAAGGAAGAAGAAAACAATATAACTAAGTGCCCGAATCATAGAGAGAAGTATTTACAAGAGATGCCACAATGTTGAATCTCAAAAATGTTGTACAAATCTAAGTGAGCAGTCTAAAATTATTTGAATAAAGATATAGAGTCCATTTATTTCAAATAACGGACACCATCATTTTAAATCTCAAAAACAATATGATATTCGAATTCAGCGCCTTAAAATTGTTTGAACAGGAAAATTGTGAAAATTTAATGTAGTTGACAGTTAATGCAATTTAAGCTAATTTAAATCTCAAACACATTGTAAAATTTGAATTCATTACGCTAAAATTATGAAGCTATCATAATCAAAAACTAATGAAGCATCGATTTATTGAAAATAAGAGATTCCTCTATATTCAATCTCAAAAAAATGATGCAATTCAAACTTAAAACACTAAAATTAGTTAAAGATGTATATAGTTGCGATTTTAACTGAACAAGAGATGCATACTGTCTTGAATTTCACAAATATTGTGAAGTTCTAATTTATTACTCTGAAATTCGTTGAATATTAACAAAGTTTAATTAAAATTTAAGTGCATAGGACTAGTCGAAAAGAAAATAGTGACGTTTAAAAGTGGACATCAAATTCCGCCGTCTTGGATCTTATAAATATAGTACGATTCTCATTCAACATACCAATAATTAATTAAAAATGAATATATTGAAAACGATGATTGCATTATTTTGAATCGAAAAACATTTTGTCATTCTTATTCAGCACCGTAAAATAAGTTGAAAACAGAGAGAGTGGCGTTTTATAGTAAATAAGAGATGCTGTCATCTTATATATCAAAAGTACTGTGAATTTCGAACTCATTGCGTTAAAATTAGAGGAAAACAAATATGGCGGCGATTTATAGCGAACGAAGATGCCACCATCTTGAATCTTAAAAATAGTGCGATATTTGAATTGGGCATCCAAAAATTAGTCGAAAACCAAAATAGTATAGTTTTAATCCGAATAACAGATGCTGCCATTAATTAAGCAAATCCTAAAATTAGGCGAAAACGAATATAGAATCAATTTTGCCACTTACGGATGTCACAATCTTGGATTTCAAAGGCATTTTGGTATTAAAATTCAACACACCAAAATCAGTCGGAAATCAATTTACTAGAGGTTTATTGCACATGACAGATGCCTTTATTTTGAATTTCAAAAACATTATGATATCCGAGTTTAGCAATCTGAGGTTAATCATAAACGAAAATAGCGACGATTTATAGCGAATAACAGATGCGGTTATCTTGAATCTAAGGAATACTGTGAAATTCGAATTCGGTACCCTAAAGTTAATAATATATAAAGACAGCGACGATTTATTGCAAATAACAGAGGCCGCCATGTTTAATCACAGGAACATTGTGAAATTGAATTTAAGCACCTTGAAATTAGTCTAATATGAATATAACAACGATTTACTGCGAATGACAGATGCTCCCCACTTGCATTTAAAAAATATTATGAATTTTGAATTCGTACTCTGAAATAAGTTCAAAATGGAGAAAGTGTTATTTAATTGCAAAAGGTACAGATGAGACCTTCTTTTATTTAAAAAACATTGTGAAATTCAAATTAGGTACTCTAAAGTTAGTGGAGATTGAAAAGAGTTATGATTTGTTGCAAATAGTCACCAAAAAAGTTTACAAAATTCGAATTTAGTACCCTAACATCACTCGAAAGGAAAATAGTAACGGTATAATACTATTGATAAATGCCGCCATCTTAAAACTAAACATTTTGAAAAATGCTAATTCAACGCTTCAAAAGTTGTGGATAAGCCATTTTTTTCTAAGCTTCCATTGCACTACAAATATTGAAGCTTTTTAACAATTGCTTAATTTAAATTTATCTTGGCTTCAAGTACTATAATAATATTTATCGATGAATGTAGTATTTTTCTAAAATAGAAATTTTAGCAATTCATGTTGTATATTAACGCGCACGTGCACGTTTATGTACACAAAGATATACAGAAAAAAAACACTGGTTAAGAATATGACACCCATTACGATAAAGTTTCAAGTTTCTTCACAAAGCATTATTAAGATATACGAGAAGTCCAGTATCATAATACAACATATTGCATAGTAAATTTGGTTGGATAATCTCACGTGAAATGTAATTTGTGAGCTTAATTAGGTCCAAATTTACGACAAGCAATAAACTACTGGGTCGGAGGGTACTACAAATGCGGAAGGAATTTACGCAATTCATAAAGAACACTTTAGTGACCGGATTAGTAAGATATGGCACGAATAAATGCTAACCTCTGGGCTTAGTAAATTCGAATCCAATTTTCACCTTAAATGTTTTTTAAATATTAGTACTAGTGGTGAGTAGAGTATTAGCATTGGTCCAATAACAAGGATTTTTTTAGTATCAACTGGAGAAAACTTGACTCTTAGTTTGAATGTTACATTTTTGTAACTTTAAAATTTTGTAGAATTTTGGATTAAGAAAATTCCGTACTATTCTTGCTTATTTCTATACTTGGACACCAGCACACGGTAATAGTCGAACAAATAATCGTCAAAAGTCTCGGTTTTCTTCACATTTCCCATTTTCAACTGATCTTTTCGACTCAGGAGATTTTAAAATAAATACTTTAATCAAAATTAATACGCAGAATGTATTTTTAATTTAAATCAGGATAAAGGTGAATTATATTTCATTCTATTCGTAGCTAGCTAATTGTTAACGCTATTAATATAGCTTAATTAATATTGCAAGAATTTTTTGTTCTTCTCGAAATTGTGAGACGAAAACAATTTATGACATTTTTTACTACACAAAAACAATTAATTTTATAAAAGATGTAACCATTTTTTTACTTTCAAGCCTTTATTAGCAATAAAAGCATGAAAGCGCTTTATTCTTAGAAAATAAAAACATAGAATTAGTAATATATTCAATTTTTGCTATTATAGATATGTATATTTTTTAATAAATTTAGGCTAAAAACTCAAACTAACAGATCCACTTCTCTAGCAAAGCTCCACAAGAAAGTTTCTCCTATTATTTAAGTCCTTTTTACGGCTTCTTTTTTAAGGGAAACTTGTATTTTTTTATAATGATAATGTTTTGAGGGGAGTTTTCTTTCTAAAGAAAACTAATGTAATATTTTGAAATTACCTTTATTTAGAATTTTAAGTGAGATTAATACTAACTAAAACTAATAAAGGCATTTAAAACAATAATCAAATTATATTATTAATAATATTGTGTTCAAAATAATATAGAAAATATAAGTTATTTGGCAACTATTTACAAGTGTATTTGATTAAATATATTATAAATTATATTTATGCCGTTTTTATTGCTTTCTACAAAGTATTGGCCAACAAAATAATGGTTAAATAAAAGCGGATATTCGCAAAAAATTTGCCTCTACAAAATTTCATAGTCTATAGACGGCACGATTCTTATTACTTTTCAAAGCACCTCTGTCAGCTTTGTCCAACCCCTCTACTTGAGTAGGTTAACTCTGACACTTTCTTTTCACTTTTTCAACCCCATCAATTACTGCCTTCCTACATCTTTTATTACGTCATATCAACCGCAAACTTCATACCTACATTCTTCTTTGTTAAAGATTTATATTCGATGTCGGATATAAAACTTGATTTATTACCTGGCCTATTTACTTTGTCAGCTGTCAAAAATAAATCTTTATTAATTTCCAAATTTCCCTAAATTTTAGAAGATATTTTAATAATATGCATACATATTTAAGGTATCGCGCACAATCATAACATCAAGCAACGAAATAATATGAGAACATTTGAAAGGATTTCATTAAGTTTAAATAAATTTGTCACTTCCTGGGTACACCATAGTCACTTCTTTTGTTAAATATTTGTCTGCAAGTGCAAGAAAATTGCTACACAAATTACATAAGGTTTTTTTCGTACAAAAATTTCAAAGGCTAAAAAATATTTTTACGAATTGTTACAGCTTAAGATGTGATAATCAGTATTTCAAACAAAATGGTTTATTTTATAATTAACTACTACAGTTCTTGCGGGATTTCTCATTCTTTACGTCAATTTTTACTATTTTGTATTGCACAATTTTAATCTAATGGGGTATTTAACTGATGTCGATATTTTTTGTAAAAATATTTTAAAACTGTAAAGAATGTTTAAAAAACCTTGGAATGAAAAAATAATGCATATAACAAAAAAATAATCGAAACTTCTAAACAGGAATAAGTGTATTTTTTTTTCATTAAATACAAAAAGTTATTATGAATTTGATTTCCACACAAAAAATGAGAAAATTATTGTATGCGATGCGACGCAATATTTAACGAAATACTAAAGATGTTTTTTAAATACCCTTATAATGAGTGTTAAATACAGGTCAGTGACGTCATAGTCCAGTTATGTTTTGTATGGGGCGTTTCCGGGCGAATCATAGTTCGTCAGTTTTTAAGTCGTCATAACTTTGTAATGAAAAGTCCTAGGTACGATATATTTATTTTAACTGTTTTTGAATATTATTACTTATTCTATTTTATTAATAAATAAAGGGCATTGCTGGTGTTGCTATTCTTGAGATTTGGTACCTTCTTGGCTCAAAATCTTGATAATTTGTGTGCATTTTTATTGCTCATTTTCCCAACATGCACCAATAACCATTGAGGAATACGAATTTAAACTAGCTCAAAAACTTTATTTAGAAGCAAGTAAATTTTATTGGTTATTATTAAGCCTCCATATGTAAACTAAATGAAATATCTCACGAAAAAAAAAGAAGAGACCTTTCGTTTTAAGAGCAAGAAAAGAGATATATAAATGTCAAAAAAAGAGTTATGTAAATGTGCCAAATATTAGTAAAGCGGACAAAATGAAAATTAATATAAAAAATATTTGAAATGAAACAGTTTTTGTACAATGTATAATTTTTTTTAAATCAGCGATTAGTGTTAAAAAGTATAATTTAGTAACGGTAGTAAGAGCCTAAACACATAACCGCGTTGCGGCACTGCACCGGCGAGATCGGCGGCGCCACCCACCGCAACGCAGAATTTATGGAGTGCAATGCGCCACATATTCCAGCGTTATAACGTCGCACTTGGTTGACAATAACTTCAGTTTATTTGTAGGACGCTTGGAAACAACTAGGTTCAACACGATGGCAGTTTAAAAATTAAAATGTCAGACGTTGATATAGATTTGTTGATATATTTGGTTGAGGAACGCCCCGCTTTGTGGGATAATAGTGACGAAGTTTATAAACAAGAGGCGTGGAAAACCTTTTGTGAAATTATTTATGATAATTACAGTGAAAAAATGCCAATGAAAAATAAAAACCGAGTAAGTAGTATATGTATTGTAAAAATATTTTCAGAATTATTATAAATATTCAAGCTTAGATATACTTTATTCTCCTTACAAACGTATTAATTTATTAAACTAATATCAAACCTATCAAACACTCATAAAAAATGAACCACGACATCGGCCGCATATAGTGGTCTATGTTGCACTTCCGGGAAGGCGATTTAATGCCTCGCAAGTAGAAAGCGTTTCTACGGTTTATTTTAGTTTAATTTAATTATAATTTTTAACAATTATTTATTACATTTATTCTGATTAATTATTTAGATTTAAAATAATTTATAATGCTCGTATGTATACACTTAACCATACTGCCTGCACTGAAAAGTGGAGTTACGTTTTTGCGTACAAAATTTACGGGAGAATGTAACTTCAATTTTGTGGTCGACTATAAGTCCATAGGTATACAGTGTGATGTAGTCTTATAGGTACGTATTTTCATATTTTTTTTAAACTGCCTACTAAGGGCACCAACATTATTAGAAAAATAATTACATAATTCATTTCGTATTAGATGTGGGTTCATTCTACTTTCATTCAGTGTCGTCGGTTGTAATATTTGGAGGTCAGAATCATCAAAGATAATGACATCAAATGCTCCATCGCGATTCAGAATGTAGTTGTGCAATACACAACATGTCTTAATAATTTCTATCGCAAATTCATATTTCACATTCATAACTCGATGTAATATGTGCCTTTTATTGGCTAGGATGCCGAAAGCGTATTCCACATATCTCTGGGCTCGAGTCAACTGATAGTTGTAAATTATTTGCTGTACAGACAAATACTTGCTAGAATAAGGGTGCATACATTATTCAATATTTGAGAATGCTTCATCTCCCACAAAAACAAATGGACCTAGGTTATGAAAATTTGATAACGGCTTTTTTCTTGGTATAGGTAATTTACCTTTCATTATTAAATCATGAAGTTTAGAGTTCCGGAGAAAGGTGGAGTCCCTTACCTTTCCAGATGATCTTATGTTGAAAAATCTAATCCATGCCTAGAATCAACAAAAGCCAATGAAACTATTGATCTAGATTTTTATGAAAACTCAATGAAACGATGAGCCAAATAAAATTTTCATAAAAATCTTGATAAATAATCAATACTGGAAAAAATCAGGTTAAGTCGTTTTATGTAGTGTTAATTATTATCATTTTTAATGTTACATTTATTTGTTGTTTCATTTGGAGCTTCTTTATTTAATTTTTCTTTTAATATTTCGTACATTTTATTATAAGGTAATGAACTAGTAAAGATTCGGAAGGCGATAAAAGATAATTTCACAAAATAACAAAAAAAACTAAAGGACGCCAATCGGTCTGGAGCCTGATCTTCAAAAATGAAAGAATACCATTTGAATGAACAATTACAGTTTTTGAAAAAAGTTACATAAAATGAAAGTACAGCATTGCCTCGTTACCAAAGTCGGAAACGGAACACAGGCGAGAAAGACGAATTTCAAAAACATGCGATATATGTATATATATATATATATATATATATATATATATGTATATATATATGTATATATACACATATGAACATATTAAAAACACCGGAGGATAGACATCTGTGTATTTTCAATAGGATTTTACCATCTCTACAAACTTCGAATGATCATCAAACGTTGATATTTCAAAGTCGCTTGCTTCAGGTACTAACGGAGTTGCTTTGGCCTTCGATTCAGGAATATCCACCACACAGCTGTACTTAGGGATATAAACATCAGGGCTACACTCAAGGATATCCAACTCAGGGATATCATAATGCCTATCCGAGTGGCTAGCAAACTTCAAATGAATGAACGTGTTTCAGAGAATTCTTCATACATATTACAAAAGAATTTCTCTTGATTTTTCGCATTAGTCACTACGAGCAAAATCCTTTTTCGTGCCGTAATAATTTGTAATTCAGATAACATTTGGGAGTTCAAAATATCGTTTCACTCCGGGGGAAAACATTATCTGCATACTTTAAAAGCAATATTTTTTATCAATATTTACTTAAAAACATACCATTTCATAGCAATGCAAAAATGTACATTGAGTTTTAGTTTTTCAGATCAAAGATTATTTTTTTAAAGAAAGTTTTTCAGACAAAGAAGATCGTTCACGAATACAACTAGAATTACAAATAAATTACTTTTACCGAGACGTTGGAAGATATAATGAACAGAATCTTAGATCGAGTAACATCTGAGTGTTTGTCATTGCTCCTTTGAAAATTTGTATATTATAATATTTCTGACTAATTAAATAATTTACATAAAGATAACTTCGTTCATACAACGCTAACCATTGTACATATTCTTATTGAATCTGTTATCATTAGGTTCTCGCCTTTATTAAAACCCTTATTTTTATTACCAATACTAACAGGTTTTTCTTTGTTTTTTACCTAATAACTCGGTAACTAACCTAATATCTCGGTAAAAGATCGCTGTCAAATTAGGAATGCGTATAGTTTCTATTGCAGAGTAACGCGTGATCGTTTTTGGGTATTTGTTACTTCGTCACCCATGAAGGAGGTTTATGATGCAATGCATGTTATATATATATATATATACATATATATGTGTGTGTGTGTGTGTATATGTATATACATATATATATATATATATACATATATATATATATATATATATATATATATATATATATATATATATATGTATATAATGGATTACTGCACACAAATCGTGCCTTTATTTTTCTTCATGTAATTGTGCGCAGATATATTTTTGTTTATTTACTATATGCATTAATTTCAGTAAAATGTTCATTATTATTTTTGTTAATATTTTCCTACTTTAAGAGCCACCAAAATAAAATCAACATATGTGGCATATATTTTTATAAGATGATAAATTTCAAGCCCGAGCCTTATTTTATTTCACGTATAAGCTCTGCTTTGAAATACTTTATTTCTACGGCCATTTGGAACATTTTTTATTGTCAACCTGTTTTCCATTTCAATTCATTTTCTTGAAATTGTTATAGCTGTCTAACTACATGATATTTATTAGAGAGTATAACATTTTGCTTTATTTACTATACTTTAAATTTACAACAACGTTTCAAATTTAGCTTAAAATTTAATAATATGTAAAAATTAAAACAAAATTCCACTGGTTGTGTTGGTAGACGGGTTACATAATCGTTTCAAAGTACTCTGGAAGAATGTTAGCAAAGTATTTCTCCCTCATTTATCGTTATCTGTTTGATTTATTATTTAATATCAAATGAAATTCGCGAATTTATCATAATATTTTTAATTAGTGTTTTTTAAGATACATGTCTAAGAAAGGTGCTATCACTTAATTTTTTCACCATCGTGTGGTCTTGATTACTTAATTTTTCATAATGTTACAATAGGTGAAAATAATAACTGAGTCGGTTACGGGAAGCTTACGTGCTTCTTTTCCCTATATTACATGAAGCAATCAAAGCATAATAAAAAACTTCTCATATACGTCTAGCATATAACAAGTAAAACGATTCTTTTAGAAAGAAAATGTATACTTGACCTGTAGAATTTTATTTTTTATTATCTTTTTTTAACAGGAAAATGAAAATCAGGTTTTGCGATAGAATAATCATATCCCTACATTTACTGTTTTTTTTAATATCTTGCTTTATTAAAATGCCACTTTATCAAAGCCTCGTATTTCATATTATATTGTCCGATGTGCCGATATTCACGAGAGATAGTGATTTTTGGAATGCTTCGACTCATCAGCCTGAGCATAACGCGGGAAGGCAATGTCCATTTTTTGTTGATACTTCTAACAATTCAAATTACGGCACATTGAACTCGAATACAGTTAAGCTCACTTATTGAGTATACAAATGATATTAAGACGCAAACATCCACGACATGCATTTTTTTCATGTCACGGTTATTAGCTATTTGTATCGATTTTTATAGCAGGTAGACCAGGTAATCATTTTCTGTAAAATGTTCACACGACACTACTTACAAATATTCGAGAAATTGGTATAAATTTCATCCAAAAAAACATTTTTTTACCACTTAATTTTGATGTTTCATGAGATATACCATCATATATTTATGCTTTATTCTTGTCCTTTTTTTGCTTTTCTGAGTCCTTTAAGATTTTGAAAATTCTTCAAAATATACAAGACTTCTCATATAAGATATAAAGACATAAATTCGCAAATTTTTTGAAACGGGCAATTTTGCTTTAATAAACCATAGATAACATTATAAATTACCACTGTCCAAAGTTGATTTCGCACATGAATATTCAAAGTACATACTCAAATAAATAAAGGCAAAACGATGGTGCACCAAGTAAGTTAACTATGATTTCTGAAATTAATTTTGAACAGAATGAAAATTGACCCAATGGATTCTAAAAATATGAAAAGATGGATTTTCTCGAGGACGTCAGAAACAATTGTTTGTTAAAAAGTGGCTCCTAACACATATTTGTGGCTTCTTATCCATATCAAGAATACCAATTTTCAATGTTTTAATATTAGTGTCAAGATATAGAAATTTTAATTCAATTGGTAGTGTTAAATATATATGTACATTTATGTAAATATATATATATATATATGTGTGTGTGTGTGTGTGTATATATATATATATATATATATATATATATATATATATATATATATATATATATACACATATATTTTTTTTTTAGTTAATTTTTTTTTAATTTGGTAGCTATTAAACGATTTACCTTTAATGAGAAAGATGCCAAAAATAAAATATAATTTGGGCCAAATAGTTCAATTCGTTAAATAATGGAATGCTGTTAATCAATACAGTTAGTCCTCATTTATCAATACGGTCAGCCTACTTACAGCATGTTAGTTTCTGGATATATGCGACGTGAATTGAATCAACTTAAGACGAAACATATTTTTTCATATTTTTCTTTTATTGTTTGATTTTTTTTTATTATCTTTAAAGTTCTTGATAACATTTATAGGCATCATTAATGTTATTTTTGACATTAAGATTTTTGTCAAAATTGGGATCATTTTCCTCAAAGATCTTCATTGCATTCTCAAGGCATGCGAATATTTTATGAAAGTTATTTTAATGAAAGCATAAGATAATACTTTTCGTGTTTCGGTTATTTTATCTGTGCCTCAAATTCAGTAATATCCTCATTGATCAGTTGCTGCGAGTGTAACTTTAATAAATTTTTCATATTATATGCAGTGATTTCAATATTTAGTAACTGTTTGGCCAAATCAACAGTGTTACCTATAATTTCTTTCAAATTTGACTGAGCTATGGTTGAAGAATATTCAGATAATTGAAAGAACTTTTCTCTAAACTCCTTTTAATTTGCTGGCTTTTACAGGGAGATGCAGCAATATTTTTACACCCTGCAATATGTTGTGACGTTTCCAAAAAATTCTCAGTTCTACATTATAATTTTCATTCCCCTTCACTACCTTTGAAAATGTTCTTCTGGCATAGTAGGACTGAAAAGCTGCAATTATTTCTTGATCCATGGAACGCAACAAAGATATAGTACTTCGAGGCAAAAATAAAACTTTTATTTGGGGTCAATATCGGCAATACGCAGATATGAACGGGAGCATTTTCCAGGAGTAAAGCTTTAAAAGCCAAAATATTTTTAAATAATACTGTTTTAATTCAGGTTAATAAGTTTTTAATCAACTTTGTTTTAAAAAGTGCTGACGTTACCCATACCTTTGGGTTAGTCCTTTAAATTACTGGTAGAGTATCCTAGATGTAATTTTTAAGAGCTCGTGGATTTTTAGACCAATAAACTAAATCTGGTTTTAATTTGAGGTCGCCTTCAACATTTAATCTCAATAAGAGCGTAAAATGATCTTTAGTCACTTTAAAGCCAAACGAAGACTTTTCTTCTTGCGACATGAAAGTACGTGTGGATATTTTCTTCCAAAATAAATCTCTTTCATCCACGTTGAAAATTTCTTTCGGTGAAAAGACCTCGCTTTTGATGATTTATTTAATGTGCCGCGAAAATTCTGAGTAACCACTTTATTGGTACACGCAGGGACCCCTTGCACTCGAACGTTATGTAATGAATATCTCGTCTTAAAGCATTTATGAATTATTCGCGGCTGCTGACAGAAAAAGCTTTAGAACCTTCATTGCTACTTTTGCTACGATTATTCTGAAGAGTATCGATATTATTTGTTTTGATTGACAGCAAGATTAAGAGGAACCAGTTGCTGAGTTTAATTTTGAGACCAAGTACGCAAAGTTTTTTCCATCTCAGAAATTAGAGCCCTTCTTTAACGTATAATAGTGTTATTTAAAAAAATGGAACGTAAAACTGTAAGAAGTTTATTTTTACCTTTCAATATTGGCTGCACAGTTGGGCTCGATAAATTAAATTCAAGTTCAATTAATGAAGTGAATGAACAGCGCTTTTTGAATTTCAAAATCTTAGATTTAATCTGCATTATTATTGTCTTTCTTACATCGTCGTGTACCTTACAATTACTGCTTCGTTTATGTGGCATAGTAATATTCCGTTTCAATATTGTGAAAAAAAAATGTTAACGAATAATAAAAATACATTTTTGAAGAAAAAAGGAAAAATATAACACGTTTGATCGTCCGAAAGTTTTCAACTTGACTTGTCAAGATTCGATAAGTAGCGTGTATAGTCGTTGGTCATATGATTGGTCATTTGTCATATGAAGTAAACGTTCACTAGTTTACCCATAATTTCTTCTTTTAAAAATTTTACAGTAAAATGTAAAATATTAGACAAATTTAAACACGCGACATAAATAAAGCATACTTTTATTGTTGTATTAAATTTTAACCATGTTTAGATTTTATTTTAGAATTTGTGTTTCAGTTCAGGCTTGCTTAATATTATAAAAAAAAATTATAATTTATTTATATATGTAATATAATACATTTTATGTTTCATAACATGGACACAAGAACAAAACGGCTTCGTGATAAAAGGAAAAAAAAATTGGAAAAGTAGTGACATACAAACTATGAAAAAATTTTATAAATTTCAAACACAGAAAGCAGTTACAAAAATCTTTGATATGGCTAGAAAGATTCATCTTTCACTGAAATATCTATGTTTAGAAAATTATAAATTTAATAGAAAAGTGTTTAATGAAATAAATAAGTGAATTTTGTGGTGAAAATAAATGAGATATTAGACAGACGCAACAAATAAATCACAGAATACATATATGAAATAGCATAAATAAAATAGGTACATAACACATTCAAAGTTCCATTTAACGCTTTCGTTCGCCAATCGAAATTAAAAGTAAATCGAAAACGAACTCATCTATTCCATATGAGATTGCTCAAGCGTTGAGTTGCGCAACTTGATATTGAACGTACTCCCTCGTAGAATCTTGTTCTACTATTTGATTTGCGACATTAGAATCAAGGACTTAGAATATTTGAATGGTTTATGACCTGCTCTTATTTCCAATTATTTTAGGTCTTCATTGTATTTAATTATTTTTTCTGTTTATTTCATTATTTTACGGGTAGTTTTCTCACTAACTTGCTCGAGGCTTATTTGTTTTATGTATACCAAATAATATACAAAAAAATTTAAAAACATATCATAAGCAAAAAACGTTGACAATTCTAATAGTGATGGATTTATTAATTAGCAACGTAACCTGTATTAAATTCCGTGAAGTAATATATTAGAAATTAATGTAACATATTGGATATTAATTTACGTTACCATAAAAATGAAAAATTATCAGATGTAAACAAGGATAAAAGATTTTTTTTTATACCTGACAATTTTTTTTAATTTTTATAGTTTTATAATATTATATAGTAATACAATATTATCATGACCGTGTACATGCTAATATTGTATTGCTAAAAACTAAACAGTGTACACAACAGGTGAATGAAAAGCCAAAATGTATGTACATAACTTCCATTTGTGTTCCATCTAGAAATACTAAAGTTTAACTTTTTACAATTCGATGAAGGCATTGCCTTTATTATATTTGTACTTTAGTTCTTTTTATTTTAATTTCTTATTTTTGCTAGTTGTGAATAAAATAATTCGGAAAATTATCACTTTTATATAGTATCGAACCGCCCATAAAAAAAACACAATCTCTCATCAGAGAGTGATTGATTTTCAATTATATTATCGTTATTTTTAATAAGCGTACAGTCGGTAAAATCCTTCCTTACACTAAAAATTAGAAAATACGGAAATGCGTTAGTGGCAGGACATAGTCATTTTTACCTTTTCGAGTTTTAGGTAACTGAAAAAAAAAATTAATAATCATTTCTTTATACTTCAACACTTTCGCTTTAGATCCGGGAACATTTTCGTAACAAAAATGACTTCCTTTAAAAATTCTTGCTTAGCTAGTTGCAGTATAAACCAGCAAAAAACGTTCGCAAAAAGAGATACGCCTCAATTTTTGACATTTGGCGTGCACAACCGATTCGACGTTTGAGACGCAACTGAAATAAAAATTATCTTTGTGCCACAGATTGTGAGGAAAAGAGGTGGTAATAATTATTTTTGCGTGTTAATATGCTTCTGGAGATAGGGACTACCTATGGCATGAAAGTAAAATTTTTAGACTTAATATTTACCAAAGACAGTCAATTCATCGCCGCATGACCGATTGAAATTAGTTAATTGTGACTTGTTTATACATAGTAAAAACACTTCATAAGTATTCATTATTTTTCAAAGGTTACTTACAATACATACATATACGTACACACGGTGAGCGTAATACTGTACGCAGAATATTGTACTTACCTGTTTCAAGAAAAAAAAAACATTTTTTGTACATTTACTAATAGCTGTAAAAATATATCAAATATTCATATTATTTTTTTAAATTTTTTTTTTATCTGCAATCAGTTCTTTCACTTTTATCAGATGTGGTGAAGAGTGTTGAATCTCGTTTAGAGTGTGTCCTCCAGTGAGAACATCTCCTCTTTCCTTAGGAACACAAAATATCTTTCCTTTTTAGTCGCTTTTGATAAGTGCGCGTTAATAGCTTTGCAGCCAGTTCATTAGGGTGGGCCTCCAGTCTCCCCCTATATTTATCTGTAGCCGACAGGATTTCTTCCTTTATGGTGTTCATTTGAAGTTCCTTATGTATTTCGGCATTGGTAACAAACCATGGTACATCACATATAGATCGGAGTATAATATTTTGCATTCTCTGCAGTATCAGGATGTTGGAACTACTACAACTGCTCCACAATTGTATGCCATGAGTCCATACAGGCTTAAAGATTGTCTTATATATTAGTAGCTTATTATCGATTGACAAAGTACTGTTCCGTCCAATCAGCCACGTGAGATTCTTTTATCTAATGTTCATCTCTTTTGCTCTTTACATGGTTTTTCCACGTCATACACCTATCCAGGTGCATGACCAGGTATTTTAATCTATCTGTGTATGGCAGAGTAGTCTGACAGTCAGGACAGTCACCCTTTCTCAGAGTAAAGGTGACGTGTACAGATTTTGTAGCACTAGTTTTTATTCGCCATTTGTTCAGCCATGAGGATACACTGTCCAGTCCTCATTGTAGCATCTCAGAAGCCACCACAGGATCTGCGCTGCTGGCCAAGATTGCAGTGTCATCGGCGTATGTGGCAGTAGTCACGCCATCTGTTGCTGGTAAGTCTGCTGTGTAGATGGTGTATAGCACTGGGCCCAACACTGATCCCTGAGGAACCCCGGCTTGAATTTCTAAGAGCTTAGATGTGACATCAGTTACTCGCACTTGGAACATTCGATCTGAGAGATATGATTTCAGCAATTCCACGTAGCTGTGTGGAAGATAGGTCTTAATTTTGTAGAGTAGGCGTCTGTGCCATACTCTGTCGAATGCCTGATGTATATCCAGAAATGCTGAGGAGCAGTACTCTTTTTCTCCTAATCCTTTTCTCATCCTATCGTACACTCTGTGGACCTGTTCCACCGTAGAGTGCTGAGATCTAAAGCCAAACTGATGTGTTGGTATGATGTTATCCTCATCCAGTATTGGTTTGATTCTGTGTAGAAGAAGCTTTTCAAAGACTTTTGATAATACTGGGAGCAAGCTAATAGGTCTATATGACGAGATGTCATGTAGTGATTTGCCAGCTTTGTGTATCATACGTATCTGCGATACTTTCCACAGCTGTGGAAAGTGTTGGACTCTTAAGATGCCATTAAACAATACTGTTATGAACACCACTGCCTTTCTCGGTAGTTGTTTTAATACTTCTTTAGTCATTAAGTCGAAGCCAGGGGCCTTTTTATCTTTTAAACTTCTGATCGTTCACCAAGCTTCATGAACCGTTACGGGGCGCGGGGGCAAAATATTCATAGGAATATATAATGTTCCGTAGCAGTCGGAAATTATCTTGTGCCTCCGGTTTGACTTCGAATTTCTGAAAAAAAAACCAACAAAATCTAAGTTATTGAAAACTCAACAACTTGGTCTCGTTTATCGTAAATTCGGGAATAAATAATGGAACGCTATTTTAATAAGCTAAACTAGTTTAGTTATTAAAAGTTTAAAAAAAAATTTATATTTTTAAAATTTTAAATAATTTGTTCCGCACGATTATTTTTTGGCTTTCAAATTTTGACATAAATTTGCGAGACTCCATTCGAGCTTTTATATTAGGTTGACAAACTTAATTTATATCTAAGGTTTTTTAAGATTGGTAAGTAAGATTCAGTAACTTCAGTTTGCTAGTTGGTATGGACGTATTAAACTTGTACGCTTATGTTTATTTTTTAAACCTAGAAGATCCATAAACTATTTTATTTTTCCGCACGCCCTTGTAGGACATGACGCTGAGCGAATTGTGCGATATATTTTTCGAAGTCTGACAGCATTGCCAGCAGGAAATTTTCTGGATGGGCAAAGTAATCATTGCCTCTTATTATGGGATCAATAATTGTATTCAAATCTCTTGATAAGTAACGAGATCTGGAAATTAATTTCGATAAACCTCTTCCTCCATTAGCGCAAGTAGGGTGACTCTTAACGTGAAACCATATTAGAGCGAGCACTTGGAAAATATAATTTGCTAAAGTAAAGATTTTAACAAAAGGAACTGATGTTATAACGTTTTTCAGGGACGCACTTATTATTTTTTTTCTAATATTCTTCTAGATATTACCTTGGAATTTAGACTCAGCTATTTGTTAGTATAACTCATATTAGTTTAAATTTAAAAGGTATAATGAACAGTTTAAAAATTCACGTTTATAATTTCATACATGATGGCCAAATATTATACTGGTTTTTACCTACGAACAGACGGATCTAAAAGACCAAATTATAATAGTTTAATTTTTCATTACAAAACCCTTTTTTTCTTTTATCCTCATATTTTTTTCTACGTCAAAACAACATTATTTGATTACTCGGCATCACTGCTATCTAAATATCAAAATCCCTATAAGGAAAGCGTTGACGAACGTTCAATGCAACTCTGCTCGCAGGTCTGAGGTCGACTTCACGAATAATAATACTATATAAATTACCTTATTTTTTTGGAATACGAGTATGTTAGTTCATATGTTAATTTCAATCACCTGTTTTATCCATACAAACTTGCCTAAAGATGTGTACTGCCGTACAGCTATGATTGAGTAACAAATATGAAGGATGATTGCTCAGATTGTAAGTGAATAAGTTACGGCTATAAAATTCTATATTAGTTATTGGACATTAAAGTCTTTTGAACCGATTCCAAGAATCGTGATATTTTGTATAATTATAAAACTTAGAATGTCTTTTCAATTTTTTTAGATAGTATCAAGACTCTGTATTTTAGGTTTTCTTCTATTATATTGAATGAAAATATATATTATATAAACTAAGTTTCACAATAACGATAATATTCAATATGCTTGATAAATTACAGATTAAATACAGAAAATCTAGGAGTAATATACGTTCCTGCACTTTAGTATACGTATGTATCAAAGTTTAATGGTCAGTCAAAACGTAAATTTAAAAAATTCAACTCAAAACACTGTTTCAGTTGTCAATTATTTGAGCCATGTGCATAGGTCCTACGTTTCCTACAGTTAAAGAAAAACAATCAATGTAAAGTTTGCGAACAGCTAAGGGTACTAATATTTTATTTCATATTCTCTAATCATAACTGTAACTTTCACCAACTACCAGAATTATAATTGTATTTAGCATAAAAAATCCTTATTGGTATGGTATTTATTCAAGTTCCAAATTGTCTGTAGTTATCCGCACATTTTACTTTCACTATTCACGTGGTTTTCAAGTTTTTCATTGAGTTGATTACCAAATAGGTACAAACTCATAAGCAAACCTAGAATGCTAACGTTAAGACCATGGTAACAGTCATTGTATTAAACTTATTAAATTTATTTCAGTTGAATGTTCAAATTATTTAAAATCATTTCTTTGTTTTAATATTCAAGGTAAAAAATATTCGCAAAGAAATTTTCTACTGTTCTTGATATAGAGATTTTTATTATTTGTTTTCTTTTATCAACAGTCTCAACACACTTCTTCCATATGGTTGCTCAAACTGTTAAAGCAGTTTTAAATTTTTTTTCCTCAAAGCCCCCAAAATAAAAATGACTGGAGATTCGACCTTTTCATTTGATGGAAATTTCTCTTGGCTTATTTTTTTTTTAATTGGAAAGGACATAAAGTTAGATGATGCCAGGCCCAAAAATAAAACTTGTGAAATCCTACGATTTCAGTCGTGACTTTCGAGAATGTTTGAACGTGCGCTTTGTCCTTATGATGTGAAATGCCATAAAATTCCCTAGTTTTTTCTTCAGTTCATGATGCCCTCAAATTAAAATGGTACAGTATTATCTAAAGTTTAATGCTGTTTGTAAGTATGGTAATAGCCATAATGATTCGATCCTAGTCTTAGAAAATTTGTGCTATCGCTGCATTTGACGACAAAATTACTTTAAATTGATTCGTTGAGCCCGGTTATTCTGTTCTAAGTCCACAGTATAGTATTGGACCAAAATTTCTTCAGTAGCTACAAATATGTCCTAAAAAAATTCACGTTCTCTGCAGCATAATCCTAATACTTAATTTGTATTTATTAAAAAAAATCATCATTTATCATTAATTAAATCGGTATAAATTTAACACAAAATGATATACGGTCTCGTGAAGTAATAGTACTATTCTCATTATATTACCAATTCACTGGCTGTCGCTTTGTATGTTGCCTTTGCTGCCCACGAAAACTATAAATATTTCCATCCTGCTTTAGATTTAAATAACATATTTCTGCAAATATCGAGAAGAATAACTTTATTTTCTATATTTCCATCTCGTAAATTAACGGCTTGAATGAAAATGGATTCGAGAAAATCGTATTGCTCCTCAATCGTTTTTATTGACGCTATGTGAAATAAAGCAATACATGAGATAAATATGTGGAGATTTTCATCTATGGCTTATGAGCTAATAATTAGAAGAAGTATAATTCGTCCCTTGCGCAATAAATTTAGAAATAATTCATAAGCTCTACGCTTTTGATGCACCATAGCTATCCGATAAATTTTACATTAACTTCTAAAGCATTTTGGAGCAATTGATTTTTGGTACCTTTAAATATTTCACAAAATTCAAACGGAAATATTCAAAGACTTATCTAAATATACCAAACAACCGGTTTAAATGCACTGACCCATGTGGATTCATAGAAATTAGTTGGCTTCGACCGGTAGTGCAAATTGTGATATTGTAGTGATATTGAACTGTGTTAAAATTAACACTTCAATATCAAACTGTAGTTATGCGATTGGAAAAATTATTCAAAAATTTTATAACACAGAAAATAAATTGTAATATTACTAACGTCGGAATCTACATCCTTTTCAATCGCGGCATGAATATTGGATTAAATGTTATATTAATTTATCAAAAAATTTACAGACAAAGGGAAGTTAGAAAAAATCTATATCCTTCCACTTGATTATGACCAAAAACTCACTTCATATTAAAATTAACGCTTATTCTCGAACAAGGACAATTAGGGATTTCAGGGACACCATAAGTAATTTTACTCCCAACTAAAGTTTTACAAAGGCGATAAAATTTCAAAAAGTCTGAGAACTTATTCTAAATGGTACCAAGAGGAGTCTAAGTCATCATAAAAGCGAATGTAACATGACGTTTAATGTCTCAAGTTTTCTTACGAGCCAAGTTAAGTTTTATTGAATGTTCATGTGATAAATTTGTCTCACTTATTTTTAAGCAAAGAAAGATGGAGAAGGCTTGAATAAAAATCATACGGTTACCCCAGATGTATTTTGTAACCAATATTTTTATCTACTTGTCCCATAATGAAGCCCCCTACAGAATCGTTACAAATTAACTGAACGATGAAATTTGTTATAATTTAAAATCTTTAGCGTAATACAAAAAATTATGGTTCTAATGTACCTTTTGTACAATAAATGCACAAAACATATTTTTGCGATGATACTAGAGAATTCGGCCCTATTCTAATACCAAAAATTTATAAAACTAATATGAGAAATATGTCATGAAACCAAACGCACTCATTTTACCTGTCACTTTGCAACCAATTATTTTGGCAGCTAATTAATTATCAAAAGCTACCTCGACAGTTTATAATTGTACTAACAATAATAGTAACAAAATAAGAAAATGAATAATAGTTGAATTAAGTTCATTAAAAATTGAGGCAAAAATGTTTGTTTTACTTTCTACAAATGATTATGAATAATGAATTATTACATTCATGTATATTCCTAACAAAAGATACGTGAATGTAAATATTCATTCGGACAAAAATTTTGGAGTTTAGGCCTCATTCCAATTGATGAATAATTGAAGGCTGAAACTTGTGTTGGTATCTTAAAAGGCCCCCTTTTCAGTTATATATCTTATTCAATACAGACTTCTTATTCAATAAGACGTAAAAAAAAATTCGCTAGATGGTTTTTCTTTTCAAAAAAGCATCATTGAAAAATTTTATACCGTACCATACTTCAAAAATAATGATAAGAGAGTACGGAAAATAGCTTACTTTATTGCCTTTTTGCAAAACACGATGGAACACATTCTTTACGATGCTTGAGCTGTCTTTTAATAGAATTAAAAAAAACACTTATATACTTGGATAATCAAGTACATATAGTGAAATCCGATTTCGATATCACTAATGATATTATTCAATTCTTGGCATTTGCCAAATTAACTTTTGAGGCGTTTGGTCACCCTGACGCAAATTTATGCAGAGTTAACGCTGTTTTGGAATTAATTTTCAAACAATTGAATGAAATAATTCCATTTTGGCTTCTACATTGAAGATACAATTAAAAGAGTGCATCAAACACTGCCAAGGAGATGAATTGACTGACCTTTTATTTATTGTACAAAATGCTCAAATCAACTATGATAATTTGGATGATGAAATAAAGAATTTCTTTTCAAATCCAAATAAAAACACTTTATTTCGTTAACCTAAAAAATTAATACTATGAACGATATAGAAGGAGAAGAAATTAAATCGTACGTCGTATCTAAAGGTAAAAAAAATTTTTTTACACCAAGGAAAGCTTTAGCTCGAAATGGAAAAAGAATGAAAATATTCTCTCCTGAATCAAATAAAGAAACTGAATTTTATAAAATTGTTAGGAAGGAAATAGAGCAGCTATTTGAAGCTTCAAGTTCCACCAAGGTTATAACCTGGAGCGAACTTATAAAAATTTATTGATGATTTCTCCATTTCCCATCGAGTCTAAACGGCTTGTATGGCATCTAAATATATGTGCAACAAATTGAGAAGTACCCTTGGTGACGAGGCGTTAGAAGCATTGTAATTTTTTTGATGAAATATTTGCAATTTAAATAAGATTTAAAATGTTGCTGTAAGATTTTTCTTTATAATTAAGAGAAATGTGACTGATGAATAAAATTTATATTAAATGCCTATTAAAATGACATTTATTTGCTACGTAAAAGTCGTTAGTTCATTTAAATTTATGGAGGTTTTTGTTGTATTTTGTTGAAGTTTAACTTGTTCAGTTTATACCTTATGTAAACAAAATTTGTTTATCTATATTTAAGGACGGGTTGATTTTTGTATATGAATGTTCTTTCTATTCAGAAAATTTAATTCATTGCAGAAATTTAACTTTCATTTGATAGAAATTTATCTTTAATTCTTTCTGTCTGATTACGTTAAGGACGTTTCAATACTAGGTCAACAAAAAGACAATAAAAAAGTTTATTTTTGTATCATTTTCGTGTTTTTTTATTTGCAATTCCAAATCCTGGACTATTTCGGGAGCCCGGAATTTCGAGATTGCATGTGTGCAGTTAGTAATTAGGACCACGATCGGAATATCTAATTATAATGATTCTAATTATTGAAACACAAAAAAATAAAATAAGTTCTTGTTCTAAATATTTTATTGCTTTCTCCATATTAAAAATATCTCTAAAAAATCTTTATTAAAAATAGAGAATGTTTTAGCCAAGAAAACTTCTTTTAATTTCATTAAAAAATATTTTACTTTTTAAATTTGAGTAATTTTTTTAAATTTTGTTTTGTAGGTTTTCTTCTTTGTAGATTTTTATGCAAAAATAATCGAGAATAACAAGGCTGCTTAAAAAGAATTACCAAAATCTTACTGTGATAAAAAACGGGTTTAGCAACTTAATTTTTCATAGAGATATTACGGGATTGGTCACCGCGATATTAACAAAAAGAAATATCTGAGAAATTGTTCATTTTGAGACACTTTTTCTGAGTATTTAGAACCAAAGAAATACATGACACATTTCGGTTATGCGACTGTTCTACTAATGGCAGCATCTTTTACAATAAATCGAAGACGTTAATATTTTTTTTGTATTAACAAGTTTTACAAGTATTAAAAAGAGGAACTAAACATTCTTCTACAATTAAGGTTTTCAAAGCTTCTCTTCTAATTTCTGAACCTTTTTCTATTACTGAATTACAAATATGAAAATTGGAAATAATAACTCTTTCATGTTTGAAAATATCAGGTTATATCCAAAAAATACTCATTAGGCTTTGAATACCATCAATTTTCAAGCTTGTTTAGTTTGGAATTGGTGTAACTTCTGTGACCAATTCGTAATGGTGGATTGTTAGATCATGTGAAAAATGTAAAAAAAAAATTTCTTTAAATAAAAATCTAAAATATTTTATTTCTTCTTAGCTATTTTCTAAACACATTACATATGAAATATTCTTGTAACCTTGTTCTCGATGGTACATATATTATATAAAAAAACTAAATCGGTAAAACTAAATTGAGCGTAAGGGACAATTAACGTGAAGTTACAGATGCAAAACGTTATTTAGTAGTTTTCTACACTGATGATACCTGTTATTAAATAAAATACGTATGTCTATGCAAATTTTGAATTAAAATTGTATATATTTCTATCTCGCATCAAATTTAAACCTAATCCAAATATATTTACTACATTCATGGGTGTAGTAAATATATTTGGATTAGGAATAAAAATAATACCTCTAGGAATAAAAATAATACCTTAATATAAAAAAAACATGTGATTGCGTGAATACAGAATACAAATAAATCCAATTTAAAAGTACATTATGAGGCTTGAGAAAAAAGGGACGTATAGTTACAATAGAAATAACGTAGCCTACCTCGGTACTTATTTTATGGTATTCTACAATGCTTTACATGCACTTTCTAAGTTAAACAAGTCTAATATAAATGCTGTGTTTTATATTAAGAAACAATTGTACGCTCGCCTCTACACGTGCTAAATCAATGTTTGTAGATCTACGTAAACAAGTGATCCATAAATAAATACAATAACGAGCTCGGAGTATTGATTTAGTCACTTTAATGATGCCCTACACGTCAGTACAAAAAGTATTGGCGTAGACCTCCGAAGTCTGTCACGCGGTTTATTCTATGTTAGAATGTTACAGATGGTTTATCCACGGACCAAATTATACCCATTCCTGACTAGAGCTGTAAAACTACCACATCAGTTGCTGTGTAAACTACCATATTGCAATTGCACAATTTGTAACAATAAAACTATTTTAAAACGGCTGTCAACCAAATCATCCATGGCACGCGAGCAAGGTTGTTTTAGTAAAACATATTAACTCGTGACAATTAGACATATTAACTCGTAACAATTATAGCTATTGTTTTTTATTTCATATTTCTTTAAATATGCACCACGTTTTTATGGATATGAAAATTTTAATAGGCAATATATTTACATTTTTCTGTATTGACACATGATTTTCTGAGAAACCATGCATCGTGGAAACTTGACGTTGGCAAATTAATACATTTTATAAATCCACATCTTTTGCACAAGCTAACCTTTAAAAAAATCATATTGGAATTAAAGAGAAGGTAAATGAATATATTGTAAATAAATTTAGTTTAAATATCATTTGGATACTACACATGATATATAAGATATTTCACATTTGAAAGGGCTTATTATTACAAATACAAAACTATTTCTTTTATAATTTTAAATTATATATTTACACAGATGTTTCAAAAAACATACTAACGTGAGTATCCCTCGCATATTTTTACCTAAATTACTGACAAAATATTTTGAAAAAAAACCTAGTTGGTAAAACCTGTTTGGATTATGTTACTACTATGACCGAAAGTGTCAGAAATAAATTTACGTTATTAAAAATTAATATTTGTGAACAGTTTAATAGAATCCAAATCCAAATGTGTATCCTTAAATGATTTTAACTATCTAAATGTGTACAGATTACTTGTACTGCGTGTCTATTATATCTATTCGTGCTTGACAACTTTTTTGATAGTTGGTATAAATGTCTTTATCTCTAATTATTCTCTACTTTTACTTATTCGTTCCAGTTAGTCATTTTATATCTCGTCCATTCTTTATAAATAATAACGTTAATTTTTTTTGTTAGTTTGGTTTGAATTTCAAATAAATCCAAATGAATTACGCTACGACGAGATGATGACAGAATAGCACTAGTTTTTTCAAAGTTGCGGTACAGTCGTTGTACTTAAAAAAAGAATTCGTCTTATTAGAAAAATAAAGCATAGTTCGCTTTCTGTCATTTGCATACTCTTAAGTTCAAAGAGGCATTACTTTTTCAATCGCACACACGAAAAAAGAATAGGATAAATACAAAAGTAAATATATTTAAATATTTTGAGATACATTTTATTACATGAGACTATTTATTTATTACAGTAATATTTTTACCATATTTCTTAATCCAGACAAATGGTGGTCTATAAGGCAATACCCATGTATGAAAGTTGCAAATATGGTATTTGTTACCCCAACAATGTCGGCTTAATGAAGTACTTTGTTGCGAACTATATCACAATTTTGGGATCGGCTTCTTGTGAACTAACATATCCTGGAACACAAACATGTTCTATAATGACAGATTTGTCATTCTAGGACATATTTGTATTCCAGGATATTTAGTTCACAATAGGCCGACCCCAAAACTACTGGACAATTATTTAAAATTTAAGATCAAATATTTCCTAAATTTTATATTTCTAGAATAAACCCATTAGGGACAGGTTCTTTTCGGTCATCCAACAAAGACACTGAGACTCCATCACACAGCTAATTAAAAATAATACCGATCTTTGAACTAAACGGCGGCAAACATTATTACGAGTGGATTTAAAAATCCGGAATAGGATTACATATATTCACGATTTATTGCTGATGAAAACTCAACCACTTTTAAAAAAGTTTCAGCGCTATATAAATATCGCTGTGTATAAAACAGTTTGTAAAAGCCATCTCTTGCATGATTATTGTAAATTCTTCTTTGTAATTGTATCCGACACAGTCAAACCATTTAAAAGCATAGAAATTCGACAAATATAATTACTTGCATTTTTGCTGATGTGTCAATGCCCTTAAGATAAAAGAATAGGCAAGAAATACAATTTGTTGAAATATTTTATAATATAAAAAATATTCGCAAATAAATGAAACTACGTGATGTAGTATTATTTCTACTATCTTTAATTTCTTTACCACGACCTAGGTTTCGTTGTATTACAACATCTTCAGTTGGGATATTAGCAAAGATAGTAGAATCTTTGCTAATATCCCAACTGAAGATGTTGTAATACAACGAAACCTAGGTCGTGGTAAAGAAATTAAAGATAGTAGAAATAATACTACATCACGTAGTTTCATTTATTTGCGAATAATGAATTTCTACAAAATTAACGCCAAATATATTCAATATAAAAAATATTATAAATAGGCCCAGTTTGAGATCATCCCGACTGTTCGCGTTATTTTCTTTTTATAAGAATTTAGTCACTGAATTAAAAATTTGTGGTGTTTTTAACAAAATAATTATTTTAAATTAAAAACATATTATTTTTTATATAACCATGTTTTTTAATCGTAGTAAAAAAATTTAAATTACTTCTTCTCGCCCCATAACAATTAGTAACTTAATACAGATTTATAATTCCTTACATATCGTCATGGAACTTTGTCAATTTTTAATAACTATGGATATACTTATCGGAAACTAAAAACGTGGAGCGCAAGTTCATCTCACTCACTAAAAATGTTATTGCACCACAAATAATATGTCCTCTTGTATGTCAGCTACTCTCTACACTTCTTAGTGTTATTTAATGAAAGCGCCCCACGTTTTTCGTTTTACATCTTACAAGTATTTTCATAGATATAAATTCACTATTACAAATTTCCAGGATATTATGTATGGAGTTGTCAAACTATATCGGGTTATGTATGTAATTATTATCTGCTTTTTGGTATTATGTGTATTAGTCGGCCTATTTATATGTATGTCCAGAATTCCTACTCAGTAAAGGATGTTTCTTTTATTTAAAAATACACATTAAAACCATCATAATTGTGTAGATTTCATTGTAATAAAAAAATTGGTGTGGGCGTAGGTTCGGTTAGCCATTTAGGCATTCTCCTTTCTTTCGAATAGACTTATGTACAAGAAAGCGAATTAATATTGCATTATCATCCAGCTCCAGCTTTGTTTCAAGTTTCAAGTTCGGCCTAATGGGAAGTTATTTAAAAATCATTTGTATCATTTGTACTGGACAAAGAAACAGACGGATATGAAAGCGATTTAATATTGAATTGTCATCCAATTCTAAGCAGCGTTTAAAATTAGCCATTTTAACGGAAAGTTATTATAAATCCGTTTGAAATATTCTACTTATGATAGGACAAACAAACAAACAGGCAAGGATGCAAGGTAATAAAAACGTGGTAATAATTGACATTGCTCGTAAATTGTCTTTAGGTTCTTATAGTTTATTTCATAATCTAACGAATAATTTAGCAGAAAGCTTATATGTAAGAGGAAAGAGATAACTTTCCTCTCCAAGGTTGTTATGATGCTAAGTGTAGCTGCAGTAGTATCTTTCAATACAGGTTATTAACAGTATTTTGTACATCAATTTGTTTTCAAAGCAAACAACTATTTCCGAAATAAATAAAGCAGAAAAATTTTACAAAGGCTAGAAATTCCTGAGTAATAAAAAAAGACTACGAAGCCCATATCAAGGACTTACTATTGTGAAAGTTGTTGAACCGGATATGATTCATAGAGGATACGAAGAAATGAAAAAATACTTTTGTCCACTGAAACATAGCGTGGTCTAAATAGCAGTATAGTCCAAAAAAGTTCTAATTTACTTTAGTTGGAGCATGGGCGGAAATGATAACCAGCTTCTTGGTTTGTTAAAATATACAAGAGATTGAATTTCTTTGGTGAACAAAATTTTACACAGGAATAACTTGAACCATGTGCCAACAATCAAATCAAAAAAATATATTGGAACACGGTTTTTTATTTGATAGACGAAAAAAGGCCAACTAAGGAAGATCCGAAGAGAAATTAATTTTTTTTTAATTCTACGCCATATTTGTAAAAAGTAAATAAGATTAAATTTACTCCTTAATGAAGGTCATCAATTTGATAAAATTCGAATATGTATTATAATTTTTACCTAACTATGTAGACTTACATAGAAACTTACATTTAATGGTATTTGCCTTTCTAACTTTAATAACATTTTAAACAACCCCATATAACTTTATATTTCGTAACCAGTTTCATGGGTTTATCTGCCTAAGGAGAGTATCTACTTTCGGAAAGTTAAATTATTGTTCGTACTTTCAAAAATATTTGTTTTTTGTAAACGCTGCTAAGATATGGAACCAATTAAAACCTACTATTACATAAACATCTTCTATATCCGCTTTCGAAAATCCACTGGAAAAAATATCATACCTTTCTTAGATTCACTTGCGTTATTATCCCTCCGTCCTACTACCTTTTATTATCATATCCTACTTTCTCTTTTCCACTGGAAGGGTTTGATTAAGGTTTTATGTGCGATTCTATGCCTTAGAATGAAAAATACTAAACCTTTTTCTTGTCTTTCTGTTAAGACCATTTTCTCCGGAATGTATCCGGAAAGATCAAGTGGAAGTTAATATCAAATACTAATATATATAGCCCACGCTCTATAAATTCAAGCTTCTAATTCAATTCAATAAAAAAAACATGACCTTGTAAATAGCATGTTCTTTGATACTGACTAGCTCATCAAAATGATTGAAGAAACCCATTTTCATGGTCCAAATTAATATTTGAAAATAATTAATTTATAGAAAAAAAACATTTATAATTCTACGAATGATTATTAGGTTTTAAACTAAATTTAATGATGTTTTTTTATTTCTTTTTTTACATATCTGTAAACTTTTACTTTTACTTACTAAACTTTGCGATAATATGATATGACTATACCGAGAATCCTCAAAATGCGATTTCTAAATTTTGTTTACATAACTATTATTTAAGAACTTTGTTACCAGTTATATGACAATTATAACCTTTTGTAGTTTCTTTCCGAAATTATTGCTTGAACGCTTTTACTGATTAAAAAACTTCAGTGTTGTATCAAAAGTCTGTTTTTTGTATGTATAAATATAACATGTTATATCTAAATAATGTAAGAAAAACACCATTACTTATTAACGTTAACCGAATTATATTTTTGAATGGGCAAATAAGATCATTAGTGAAATATTTTTAGGTACCACAAAAATTATTCTAGACCTTATTTCAGCATAAAATTAAATATGTAATAAAAATATTTTTACTTGTTTTTTTATTATTGATTCTTTCATCCACGTGAACGCCCCGTTGTTTAATCCGACCTAGGACAATTTTCTTTATTTTAGAGTTACTAAACTGGTCTGAATTACCCCAACTTTCACCATTGTATCAAGATCTATAAATAATTGGTAACTTACAAGTTCTTCTACTATATACAATTCCTATTTTTTAATTTTTCTCTGTAGTCATACTTTGTAGTTACTATCTAAATTTCATTAAATATGGAATGAAATTTCATTTTATACTTGGTGTACCATCTAGCGTAAAAGTGGGGCCATATTTATTAATACACTTTTGCTTCCACTGCTGCTGTATCCACAAAACATAAAACAAAGTAGAAGTGGTATATTCGCAGATTTTTATAAAAACACATGTCGCCGGTTTGAAACGCACATATATCGATCTCTCATTACGATGTCGAGCTAAAATAGCGGAACAAATTGGCTGTTACATCTAAATTTTATTTAAAAAAAATTAATTCTACAAAACTTTAATATGTACATACGTGCATGCTAAAATTATTAATTCATTGTCTATATGTATTTCAGCAAACTGACCGATAGGAACACTTCCTTATTTTATTTAGTTAAATGCTTATGCTCTCTATTAATTTTAGATATACCTACATTTCCTTAATATACAAACCTCATAGTATTTCTTTTGAAGGGAAATCAAACAATAAAAGGCGCGATGGTTCCGGTAAAGAACACGGCAATTCAGTTTAATAAAATAACAGAGATACTGTCATGCCAAATGCCTAAATAAAAAAAGCTATGATAATTTGAAAGTCTAAACTCTTAGTTCAACTAAATTATAAATTCATTACAATAACGGAAAATTATTGTGACTATGAATCATCTATGCCAAACGACAATGAGAAATACATTTTATGCCAATCTCTTTTTTTAAGATACCAGGATATATTGAGATATAAAAGTTATTCTTGGATCTTTCCTAAATTATGCTTAACAATATACGTATAATATTAAATACATACAAAAATAATAACTGCTCGATTTAAATTCCTTAAGCAGAATATAAAATCCAAATGAAGGAAATTTAAAAATAGTTACGGCTTGGTATAGTGCAGATAATAAAAAAATGTATATTTCGTCCATAAGAAATAAGATGCCTTGTTTCCGGAACTGTATGCGAATACATGTCATTACGCTTGAACTCTGATATTTTGAAGTTCTAATAATATTGCGATATACAATTCCACCACCACTCCAAAGATTTTGTTTTTTTTAATTTAGTGTTTATGGGGAAAATGAAATTATTTATAGTTGTAATGTTTACGGGTATTAGAATAATTACAATTTGCATTTAGCACAAGAGAATAATAAAGTGTAGGTGCAAATAATATAATTTCAAAAATTTAAATAAATAATAAAACATAAAGAACTAAAGTTTAAATAAAAAACAAGTTACAACTAAACAAAATATGAAAGAGTTTTAAGTTTCCCAGGGGAATTAATTCCATGTAAAAACACAAAAAATTCTTTCTTAATTCCAAATGGGATAATTACACTTTTATAATTTCTAAAATATCCTAATTGCACTTTAGTCATTAACGATATAATGAAATTAAGTCTCGTTACGTCTCTTCGGTTTGTTTAGTAGAATATTTCTGAAAATATTTTATTTACCCCCAGAAAACAATACAGGTTTATTAAATAATTGATTTTTTTTCAATTTACCAATTAAAGTGTTTTGCTATATAATATAAACGAACATTAATATACTTTTCGATTACTTGGCTTTCATTAAAATAAAAATGTTGATACTGATAGAATTGAATGCAATCAAATGCCTTCGTGGATTTAATACGATTTATAATGTTGATAATATTTTTGCCCCGGAGATGCATAGTTTTTGAAAAAAGAGAATGAAATTTCTACACTCTGTTACTAATGACACCAATTACAAGTAATAAAGCGAAGATGGCTGATAGATACATTCTTCCTATAAATCACATTAGCATTTTTTTAATTATGGATAAAAATATTGTTAAATAATTGCTATTTACAATATTGTTAACTAAATTGTAAGTCACGTAACTACATGAAATGAAACCCAGCTGCACATGATTCGACTATTTATTTCGACTTCTTTGCGGAAATTTAATCTGATTTAAACTTCAATGATATTATACTCGTAATTCCATACGTTTTGACGCAACTCTACCTAAAACCGTAAAAAGCGAGTACTGAAATCCCAACAGCTGAGTGTCAGATACCCAAAATGAAAGATACACTCTTTATACGCCAAATCCGATTAGTGATTATAGATTCAAATTTCGGACTGAAATTACCCAAATGTGGAAGACAAGGTATTATATAGATTTTTATATAACTGAAAAGGCTCCCAATGAAATTTACTATTTGCCTATATTATAATTCTAACATTATTTTCAATGACAATATCAAGGTTAAATAATATTTAATAGCCTACATAAGAGGAGCGACGCAAAGCCTTCTCACATACGAACGAAAATCAATGACTGTGAAATGAAAACGAGCAAAAACGATATCATTGTACATCCTTAACATTTTACCCATAACAATTTAAGACTAAACTCTATTGTAACATGATAAAGGAGTTTTCCAATGACATATGCCTAACCATTATTGGTCTCTTAACTAAGGAATATAAATCAAGAATATTATGAATTTTGCCTATATATTTAATTAACTTTCAACATCATATCTTCTCTTAATTGAAATCGTAGAGCTTTATAACCATCTGTATAACTTTATGCTAAGCATAGAATGGTACATGTCAGAATAATATTAAAGTTCGCTAAAAATGAATGACCTGTCAGAAAGTTTGAAATAACTAATTTCGAATCGCCCACACGCAACATATCAATTCTACAGAAATCTTTTGAAATTAAATGTTGGTTTCACATCCATATGTTTTAATGTAGTTTCTAATATTTTTTAGTTATATATAATCCCAAAATAGTTATTTGGAATATATGTCTAACTTTAATTTAATTTTGTTTAAACTAATTTTATTTCTTTGAAATCAAATATTCAATGTATCTGATCTTTTGCAATTATTGCTTCCAAAGTAAATTATTGACAACATGAAAGTTTTAACTCAGTTACACTGAATAGTGGTTTAAGTGGGCGTATCAGGTAAATGTTATTCAAAAAGTTGCCTATTGTTTCAATATTTTAATAAAAAGGAAAATATCAAGAGATACTTTAGCAAATAATTATTATCATTAGCACTGTGTTTATTTCCTATCAACTTAATTCCTTTTTCAACCTCTTCTCCATTTACATATACACGTTTTATATTTAAAGCTCTGACGCTATAATATTTTAAATACTGCAAATGCATATTGACATTATACCATATGTATGCGTAATATATGGTTTATATATGGAATCATTCCTAGTAACTGAATAAATAAATGTTTAGCAGCTACAATGTCAGCAAAACGATAAACCTTTATACGACAAATAATAAATAAAGCAAAACGACAAACTTAAAACGACAAATTTTTATAACCTACTTACCCTTGCAGGAATATTTTAATTATTTTTTTTAAATATACCTAAATACAAGACGAATCAGGATAGACATTTCTAAACATAAAAAAAACAAGATAGAAGCGGTAGGTTTGTGGACCTGTAAGAAAGCGCAAGTCAATTTGAAACAAATGGATTGTAAACGCACCAGTCAAAATGTGGCGATCTCACACACCTATGCTCAAAATCATCATAGAAGTAAGTGATCATTTTTTTTACATTTCCACACGCTTGAATCATACGTACTTATACCGCTCACAGGAAATCTTCCAAATTGTTGGTACGGTTTATATATTTATAGACCACGCACCATGATATTGCATTATAGCAGCAGTATAGACTAGTTGACGTATCTATATTTTATTTCGTTTAAAGTAACCTAAATCTCAACACGCTTGCGGCTGTATTGTGTAAGCTGCATAATTATTAAATTCCCCTCATGACATAGAATATATTTAATTTATTAATTTATTTTTATTGAGAAAAAATAAATTAGGAGTCATAAAGTTTTTGGGTAGAATAATATTGATTGTCTCATCATTCGACACAACAATATAATAATATGTACGTGTGGTTATAAGTATTAAAAAAAAAATAATTAACAGAAGATAAATGGGAAAGTTTATAAAATAAACAGTATTTAATTACATATAATACCCAAAAATTAACATCAGATTCAAATAAAATTTTCAAAACAAGTTTAGGTTCATATTGGCTGAAATAATTTTAGTTTTAGTTATCTAGAGTGAGGTGAAATGATGTTTCAAAAAAATATTTAACTCATTTCCAGGAAAATAATAAATATATATATATATATATATATTTGTGTGTGTGTATATATATATATATTTATATATATATATATATATATATATATATAACAGTGCTTTTTTGTCAGTTTGGTATTGCGATTTTTTAAAATAAAATAAACGATCATTGATATACCTTTCCACTAACTTTTTTACTAAATCGGTTAACTTATTGCTAAAATATATTACATTGACGGAGAATCATGCAACGAAATATATTTAAAATATATATAAAATTATTTAAAGTTTGCATTATAATTTTTCCTTCTTGAACTTTGAGCTTACGTTCCAGTTGCATTGAAAGGAAACAGAAAAGAAACAGAAATACAAAACCCCTATAGCTTTTGCCACTTACTTCGGTTCTTGCATTACTATTCCATTCAGTGTGAAGTCATTTTATCTACGATATATTTTTTTAAATTCGCTTATAACTTAGTGAAAACTGAGTAAAACTTGAGTTAAAACTGATTTTGGATAGGAATACCTTCCAACGGTCTACTTTATATCAAAATGTTGTTCAAAAAGTGTACTGAGCAAACACTGCCTATATTTGTAGAAAACTAGTTTTTCCATCCAAGCGGAAAATGTCTCAAAATCATAAACGTTAAACGTTTTTTTAAATATTTTTTAAACAAATACAGAACAGGTAAAAAGGTATGAAATCATACCTTTTCCGAAATGTTACACTTTAGAAGTTTACCATTAGTAAATTATTCATTTTTTATTTATCTTGAAAGGAATAAAAAACATAGCAGTCGGTTAATTGAATATCTTAAGTATACTCCAAAGTAAGGATTTTACAATTTTAATACGATTTCGATTTGAATATGAGACTTTCCAGTCAACTCTGAATTACCTCATCAACGATATATTTAGATTTTTACCTCTTAGGACATATTTTTTAAGTGTAACAAATGATATTAATATAAAATTAATAACATGACTCGCCAAAAGTAAAGCGTTTGTTAAACATATTGGAGAAAAATTTTGTTTTAAAGAAAAAGTACAATTTTTGAGTTTTATAGCGACGTATTTCCTTTACCATATTTTTTCCTAAAATTTCGTTACTATAATAAAATAGACAGTGAAATTAAAAAAATTATTGCAAAATTGATTGCATTTTCAATTTTTGCTGTTGAAAAGTTAACTACAAGTAAAAACCTTATATTTTATCTTTCTCTCGTAAAAAAAATTAGAGTGAGTGACTTTTCAGTGTCATATTAGCAAATGTTATTAATATTTTTTAGATCAAATATAGTTGCGCAGAAGCAGTATTTCGAAAAAATTAAAAATTTTAAAAATATATCTACGTTAAATTTACAATTACATTCTTCATAGTTAAGCTAAAACGTTTTTTTTAACTGTGCGGTTTTCTTACTTTCTCTTGGTTTTTGTTTAAATGAGACAACTAAAATGTTTAGACGTATCTTAAACTCCTGTCTCATTGATGAAATAATATGTAATCGGCGATTGATATAAAACTTAAGTTATTTCATTATAACCTACTTATTTTGGTCGTCATCAATTTTTACTATTGTTTGAGATTACCCACTTGGAAACATTTCTGCTAAAACTGTAGTCAATAAAATAAGCAAACTAAAATTGAGTGTTGCGTAGTGCAATTCGGTTGCAATAAAACTGTCTTTAAAAGCAAAATAAATTCTTAATAGGAATTATTCAGTTTTAGCGGAATACAGAAATATAACTGAAATATTAAGTTAAAAAAAATTTTACCGACAATTTTTAATGTCCTATATTGAATTTAACAACACATTTATTGCTTTTGACATTTTGAATGAAACGTAAGATAATTGGCAAACTCTAAAATAGTTATTCTATTTAACGTTATGTAAACAAGAAATCATTATAAAATATCTGGTTTTATGAGTGTTTTAACATACCATAAACTTGAACTTATCACGCATTCTTACTTAGGCAATTTTACGAAAATTTAACATGATTAATGTTCTGAAAACAACTCATAACCACACACAGACTCCAATTATGCATCTAAAGACACCGATAAAAAATCTTCTGAATTTTTTGATTCTCACGTTCAACTATATCAATATTCATATCTTTATTTGGTCTCGTTTTTTCTCATTTTGATACGCTAATAGACATGAATTGCTGTCACGTGGATAGGCCTTTTAATATAATTAAATTTATTCAGACATGGTGGGTATATCAGCAATATAATTTTCGAAGTGATGTCCTTTGCTTTAATATTTAACTAAAAGGAAAGAGGAAAGATACACTGTGACCGTTTCAAAGTTCTATTATCATTCACTTAATTTCCTTTGTCAACAAATCCTCATCCAAATAAACCTTTATTACTTTGTAAGATAAAATGTGCTGGTAGTTTAAATTATACTACAGGGTTTACCATTCTATAAGAACGGTGTGTAATTCTCTTTTTAAATATGGAGTAGGAAAAAATGCATTCCATAAAGTCATAGAAAAGTCAATAACATATATATATATGTATATATATATATATATATATATATATATATATATATATATATATATACATAATTCCTGTTAGCAATTACGTAACAAACGATGAACAATTTTTCTTTCTTTATAAAATTGTTTCGTATGTTTTACAATAATCCACATTATCTATTACTTACAATTTTTTTATCGTCATATTAAAATTAGGGTCTGTTCGTCTATTTACATACAAAAGTAATCTATCTATTTCTAATAAAAGTTACTAATACCAAAACCTATTTCAATATTTGTACTAGAAAACTATTTATTTAAAATATACATTTATACATTATATTAAACATTTATATTAAATTTCAAATGCACAAATATATTGTTACAGGCGCTATAACTCAGAGTGAGAAATATTCGTTTATGAAAAATTATGAAAATTATAATAAGATTTACAATAAATAAATGAAACAAAATTAATAATAATAAAATATAATAAGCTATTAGGCACAATCTTCATAATTAAAAACGGACACAATTTAATCCCAACTTTTTAAAATTCCGTAACCATACGGCGGAGATTGAACTTTTATGATTTCATCGAGATTGTTATTGCACAAATGATTGTTATTGCATTATTGCTATTTAGTTTAAAACGGATCATGATAAGCTTTACAGAAGAGCTAACTGAAATACCTAGACATATAGAAGAAAAAAAAAAGATTTTGAAATTTTTTAAAACAATTTTTTTCTTATCGATCCCACGGAGAACGATGTTATCAGAGTAAAAATTATAATAAACTTTTTGATACAACCTTCGCATCACGTGAATCAGAGTCTATCCCTGTCTTACCCTGACTTTTTAACTACTTATATTAAAAGTCTGGAAAAATAGAATAACTGTATTTAAATGGTACTTCCGTGCAAAATTATTTCATGCCATCCGTACTAATAAAATAAAACACTAAGTATTAAATCAACTAAAAAGGTATTTCGATGTAATATTGTGGTTTCCTTAAGTTTTTTTGAGCTCTGGTTATGTAATATTGAACATCGAAAGAATATGTTCAAAGTTCCCCCTCTCGTCTCTAATTTTTCAACCATGAAATTGAAAGTAATCAAAAAATTTAGTAAGCATTTTATTGAATTTTCAAATTAACAATATTGTGCCAAAATTGCATTAAACATTCGAATTGATGTTAAAAATTATACCAAACATTTAAAGGTAGGTACCTTTAAATGTTTTGATATTCTAAGACGCATTTGGCTGATTTTTTTTTATTATTTAATTACTTTAAGGATGTTAATATAAGTGACATTGAATATCGCTGATATTCATATAAAAATAAAACTGATTTTTAGAAATTATCAAAAACAATTTCTAGAATAGTGTATTAGTCTACCAATTCGAGAGAAAGATCTACTATGTATATTTCCTAATGAGTAAACGACATCGACATGTGCTCCTAAATTTTAATCAAGATGCTTTTTCTATAACTCGGGTTTTTGAATCTGTCCGTCTTGTAATTAATTATACGTGTAATATTAATATTTTAGTTTCAATTTTAGTTTTGGTCAACACACAAATACCATTTTAGTTTTATTACTGTGTCATTTGTGAATTAAGGAATAAACGCCGTTTTATTTGAAGTAATCATAATCGAACTGCAACGATAACAAAGAATCTCAGTTATAGTCTAGTCTATGCCTCCCAAAAAGAAACCACTCGAATAATTTCAAAGTAGTCATTTTTGTACACAATATCAAACAAAATCATCTCCGCTTACTCCGAAGGTGGAAAGTCAGCTAGCGAAGTGAGGGCAAATGTCATGTAAGCATGATTAAAGATCAATGGACCAGTTCAATGATTCTGATCCATACTTCAAACATTATTATTTATGTATATATATATATATATATATATATGTATATATACCAATATATGTGAATGTGTGTGTGAGTGTGTGTATGTGTATGCGTGTGCGTATGCGTGTGTTTATGCGCGTGTAAATATTTTGTGATAATAGGTGACAGTTCTTTTAAAATCTATTTATCATGGATCTTTTCAAAGACCACTCATATATCAAAAATATTAACCTCAAATTTATTCCGAGAGTTGCTACTTTTTCTGTGGAGAAGAAAGTAAAACTGATGTTATAAAAAAATACTTTCGCAAATTATGGGACATTAATCTTAATTCTCTCGCTTATTTACTTACGCCCAAAATTTTGCTCTGTGAACTAAGCCTTCAAATATTTGACTAATTGCTAATTCATTGAAATTCAGTAGAAAGATAGAAAATATTTTATTAAAACTATCTTTATCGGGAACCTTTACACTCACATAGCAAAAACCTTTTATTTATTTCGTTATTAAAGTTAAAATGCAAAATATATAATTTTGTAAGGAAAGATAAAAAAAAATTTCCTTAAATTACCTTGCATACCCATAAGTACACGTGTACTATGAATATTGAAATGGTGAATCTTTTATCTCCAGTAATAGATTTCGTTCCTGATTCTACCACCTGACTTCCCTACTACTAGTACCTAGATATAATTTCCCACTAAAAAATAATTCTCTTCAACAAAACATCTTACGAGGAGTCTTGTTTCGTGAGGTTCAGTTTTTGTTGTATGTATCAAAATTACATAAAAATATCATTTATAATTCGTCATATCTCTCTGTACGTCCATATTTCAAGGTATTATTACATCTCTTTCAGTTTAAATCCAATTGGGATGAAATTTTACAGGAAAACATTTTTGAAATTCGTAAATATATAACAATAAAAAACAATTTTGTTCCGAAACACCTCTCTATGTAACGAAGTTAAAGGTGGAACAATGCTTTCTCATAGATTCCATGGTTTCAAGCTTCCATAACCCCATGAAGAGGTATTTTAAAGCACAATCGTAAATGTTATTTTTTATACAGTCTGAAGCTTGCAAAATAGGAGTCTCAAAAACATTTTGCAGGGCACCTTGCTCTTTTTTAACCCCGTGTTTTAACATTTTAACGAAAGAAAAACAACGAAAGATGAAGGCATTAAGAAAGTATCTCTATGTGAAATTTTATCTTCAAATTTTTAATATTAAATTAAAAAACTTTTATTTGTCTTACGCATGTAAAAATTATATTACATAACGTACATATTTACGTATTAAAAAGTTAATATCATTGTTTACCAAGAGCTTATTAGAAATATTAGGTGTCATTCAACGTATAAACTTTTAAATGTACATAAATGTGTATGAAATCCCGTCGAAAGAATTTTACTCGTAATTAATAAGTGCATTTATGATTTTGCTGTTAATAATTTTGCTTAATAACTTGCACAGAAAGTCATATGAGTATTTACATTTACTTAGCATTATTTCCATTTTGTTAATTCTGCAGCAATGTTTACGCCACCAAAGACGTAGATTATTATTAAAAGGCTTACCCATTGTAAATATATTCTGGTAAGTAACTGAGAAACTCCTCCTTTGAATCAATCCCTCTCTTGATTCATTATTACAAAATATATTCTTATTACCTCAAATAATTAATTTAAACATCAACTAAACACAAAATTATTAACCAATAATTTGGAGATGTTCGATAAAAATAAATAGTTGGAATTAAGCCATATAAGAACTAATTTTAAATTGAAATTAAACACCGTGTGCATCAATATTTAACTATATTGTCAATAATATTTTTGTATACTTATCCCTTTCAACTCTAGAGTATAGTATAGCAGAGAATTTAGTCTGAAAATTGTATATATATATATATATATATATATATATATATATATACATATGTCTATATTTTTATATAAATTAATAATTAGGGAAAATAAACTAATATTATAATAATATATTAAAAAATTAGAGGAATGGGTTAATTTTTAGAAAAGGACTTGGAAATTGAAAGAAAGTATAAGAAGGAGCGATGTTTAAACAATTATCGAAAACATTTAAAATAATGAACTTCAGATATTTGGAAATATATTGTTGTTAAAATTTGGAGCTGTAATTTTTAATAAAAGAAAGAATGACTATATTTAGAAATTAGGTTGTCCAAAATATGTGCAAACGAATGATTGAATGTCTTTAAGATGAAATAAACTTCATACAGTAAACGACATGAGAAACACCAACAGCTTCTCTAGTTTCAGAGCGTACCAATTTTTTCTACCAGCTATTGCCTAAAATTAAATGCCTTACTTTGAAACAAAAATGAGAACACACATTTTAAAGACATTCTCTCTACATCTACTTGAGCCAATATCAACAAAAGGTTTTATAGTCAAATATATAATTTATACGATCGACAAAATTGGATTTTATTCAAAAGCCACAAACATTTCAAAAATGCCATAAAAAATATTTATTCCTTTTACACGGTTTTTAAAACGTTTGCGTTTCTTGCTGATGACTGTTCATGTAAACAACTTTAGATTACCGACTAATATTTTTATGGTGTAAGTTTTAAAAATAATAATGGCCTACCATATAACTTTAGACACGGAAAACTTGTTTTTAGAAGCCAGACTGTTACTACTGACTGCGGTTGGAAAATTAATTAAAGTTACATTCATATCCATTTTAAAATAGTTATTATTTTTCCTATTAAATGTACAAAAAATGTAACACGCAAAAAACATGGTAATATTCTGTACCTAGTAATACTCATCAATGTAAAACAGACACGAAAAAAACTAAAAATAAATTAATGAATTACGGTGAAATGTTATGTCCCTAGAGCTCAGAAGTAATTATTTATGTGAAATAAAAAAGGATTTTTTTGACGATTTTTCTTCTCAAGGCAACGTAAAAGCCTATAAGTTATATTCATGTTCTATTCAATGCATAGAAAGTAAGCCGAATAATCCAATGTTGTATGTTTTTATATCGAAATGATATAAGTTTTTATAACTTACAAATTATTAATGTATGTAAGATTGTGTTAAGAATAATTTTCATTATGTAAATGTCGTTTGAACCACGCAATAAAATAAAAAAATCAATATCATTTTAGTTATAAATAATATTCAATTTGATATATTCAATTATTTGTATATCTTAATATTACCAAATTTGAGCAAATTACATAGTATTTTAACATAAAAAAACGTATGTACCATGTGCAATATGATTAAATCTAACAAAAATAGTTGAATTTACATTTTTTCCTAATTCACACTATGTTCGAATAAATAAATTAAAAACACGCTCCTAGCTTTCACAAGTATCATATTATGACTTTTATGACGCAGGCATAAGAACTATTTTACTATTTGCCCGTAATTAAGAAATAAAATACATTTATGCGAAGGTGTCGATGTGGCTACATAAATGGATTTAGCAAATTATTAAGGAAAATGCACGGTGTTTAAAAGTACAAACCACTTAAAACTATTCTTGTGACTAAATAAATAACTGAATTTTGTTAAACGATTTTTGAATTATAGTAACAAAAAAACATCTAGTAAGTAAAAAAAAACATCTAAAAATTAATTTAGTGTCGAATCATCAAATCTATACTTATAAATATATTGTAATTATATAACAATAAATATATTCTATAATTTACTAAATTATAGAATATATTTGGTGTTAATTTTTTGCTAACTGCTAAGTTGTCATACAACGGAACCTAGGTTGTGGTAAAGAATTTAAATAAAGTAAAAATAATACTACATCACATAGTTTCATTTATTTGCGATTACTTAATTAAAGGTTAAATAAAAATTAGAGACCTGGTCTGTAAAATGTAATATGAAAATAAAAGCAAGAAAGTGTAAAAAAAATTGTTACAACTATCTCCATTCGATTAATAAACTTTTACTTTGTTTTTGAAATAGTTTTAAAATAAGCAATATTTTAAATTCATTACTTACGTATTTACTTTGTTTGCTTGTTTTGAGTATTTTTCATGTTACCGTGAATTATTAATAATACTAGATTTGTCACTTAGTTCATAATATACAAAATTGATTTGGGTAATAAAATATTGAGATTGAGATTCAACTGCGAACACAGAAAAACCTGTAATCTCCATGCCGTGGGTATTTTATATTTATAAAACCAGCAAGATATTAAATATATATTTTTATCTAAGTTTTGTAAAGAACCTGCCATGTCTCTTATCCCTGTTGGATAGGAACTTACCGGTACCTAACTGAAGACCTGGTAAGAAAAAATGGGACAGTCATCTTTTGAACTATCCCAAGTTTAATATACCATTTATGTTAAGTCCCATGCTACTAATAATACCTCCATTACTACCAACTACAAGAGTATATAGTAATTCCAAGGGTATATACATATGCCCCAAATATATCTGCCCACAGCATATTTAACAGTTTTAATATTAATGCACCTATTTTACATTCTCATTAAAAGGATTTTAACATATCAACACAACATTTTTATTTTTTAGTTAGTGCCATTTACTGCTCGAAAACAGCACTGTATTTTTTAAATTTTAATGGAAAGCAATTAAAAGGCTTAATGATAATGCTAAGTCAAATTCTAAAATTTCCAATTTTGAAAATGTATCCCAAATGCCAAACTCTGTACATAGGGCTAGTATTCAGATCGGTAATAGAAGTAGTTAGTAGTTAGACAACGATATTGTAAAAAAGATAACATCGAATAAGACGATTGCGATCACATAGAACATATAAGGGAAAACAATATCTTCCAGACTGGAATAGTCACAAAAAATGGGTTTGCTGGTAGGAGGTAATTGCCCCTATTTATTAAGAGGGTGCATTAAGTCTAGCTTTGTTAGTCAGAAAATGTATTAAGCGCATTATTTAATTGACAGCGAGCCCAGAGAACACCAGCAATAATTGTCGTTTGGATGCTATTTTAGAACATTACCGTAGTTGTTTAGAAGGAAACAGGAACAAAGGCTGTTGTTATCACATGATGGCGTTGGTGTGTTTTTTTTATTTGACCGCATAACAAGATAGCATATTTCCAGTTGTAAAATTTTTGGAAGATATTTAATTTAATATAGATGAATATTAAATTGCATGTTATTGAAGTATAGGAAAAAATACCAGATTGAGATCATTTAATTTTTTTAACAATATCTATTAAATATATGGCCATGAACAAAATATATGTTATTCTTAACAATATTTCTACAGACCTTGTTGTTTCCAAAACACGACTGAAATATCTTTTATATATGAAAAACAAAATCCACAAACATCTCGAAATATAGATTTTAAACGAAATTTACATCTTTTTATAACACTTTATATATAGAATTATAACGACTCACTGTTCACGTTTTATTTAAAATCTCGGTTGATTTTTACTTCCAACAAAGTACATAGAATTCCGATAAAAAAATAATAAAATCCATTAGTTCTCTCGAACACAAAGACTTGTTTTGACGATGCTTTTGGCTTCTCTTTTACTCGCATGAAAACCGACAGTGTGCTCTGAGGCACGGTACTAGACGGATCTATGTCGCTTGTTTTCCCACCCACTCAAAAAGCAATAAAAATAAAAAGCTTTGTAATTAAATTCATTTTAATCTCAGGTTTGAATATGTTTTAATAGTGTATAAATAATTTTAGTTTAGTAACCAATTATATTTTAAATGTTTTTTGATAGGACATAGGAAAAAGTTGCATTATATGTTGAATGTAATATATATTTTGAAATACGTCGTGTATTTTGGAATATATATTGTAGCTCGCGATTATTTATTATAAAAAAATCGATTGAAAAATGTTTATACATTTTTTTTTAAACACGTTTTAATCTTTTTTATTTCACGTAATTTACCTCTTTTTAATACTTTTTGGTTACTCACTTTTAAATATTTTGGTTTGTCTTTTTTATATTAATTCATGTTTGTATTTATCATTTTTTTCACGTGATGCTTTTTGCTTATTAAATTTTTGGAAATTTTGCGTTAGTTTTTTTTTTATGTCAATTCGTGTTTGTATTCATATTTCTTTCTTTAATAACCCTTTTTACTTACTCAGTTTTGAATGTTTTGGGTTCATTTTTTAATTAACCATTTGTGTTTTTATTTATGAACTGTTTTACGTGACCCTTTTTGCTTATTAAATATTTGTGTATTTTTATATATAAGTTTTTGTTTGAATTTATATTTCTTTTACTTAATCCTTTTGCTTACTAAATTTTCAATGTTTTGGGTTTTTTTTTTAATTATCAATTCGTGTTTTTATATATATTTTTTTAAATTAATCCAAGTTGTTGCCAAGTTTAGCATGTCTTGAGTTTGTTTTTTTTAGTTATCCATTCGTGTCTTTTTTGCATACCTAGTTACGCGCTAGTTCTTCTCTTCTGGTTTTGTTTTTAAAATGAAACTTTTATTGTATCGCCTCAGAATATTTCGTTTACCTATCGCATGTCGCATTACAGTCGGCCGCGGAGTGGGGGTAAAGTGAAAGGCGCTTGGCAGAGCAGCTGAAACCAATATGGCGGTACCTATAGCTCTCATCAGCTGTGCAGCGTTTACATTCTCACTTATTTTCGTGCAAGTGCATCGTGTTATTTGTATGATTTGATTTGTGTTTTCATGTAAATGTTCATAGTCACTTGATCGCGATGGACGCAAATATAGCTAATAAATCAAATAACCCGATAAAAGAGGAAAAGACCGATACTTATTTTAGTTACCACAAAATATTATTTACATTTATAAACTGTGAGACTCAAAGCGAAGATGAAGTTAGTGATCAAATAATCTAAATTTAAAATAATTCAATGATTTATATAAATATTGATCTACGTTTTTAATATTTTAATATGTATATATATATCATACCGAACATTGTATTTATTTATGTATTTATGTATTATGTACTTTAGTACGCAGAGTAAAATAAACATTCATAGTTATATATCTTGTCTACTATTATCATTTCCTTTTTCACGTCTTAAGTTAATATTACTTTTAAAATCCTAAATCAAGTAGCTTTCGAAAAATTCTCAATTAAATGCCTACAATCTGAAAAAAAGTTTCACTTTCATCGTGGTTTCCTAAAACCACACAACTTTTTTTTTCTAAATAATCATTAAGTTTGTATCTATAAACTTTTTTTACGCAGCTCTATCTGCATATTAATTTCTTTTAAATTTTGGTTTGTTTTTTCTATCAATTCGTATTTGTTTTTACGAACTTTACACAGTGGTAATTGGGACACCGCAAAAAGTCATACGCTACATTTCGTTCTGAGAAATATCATTTGAGCTATTATAATAATCTTAACTAATATAATGAATACAAAAGTGTGTTTATTTGTACTTCTTTCAAGTCATAATAGAGTAAAAGATCAACGTGATTTTCTACACAGAGATAGTTGGCAACCCAGGAAGTAAAGTGGACTACTTGTAAACGCAGGAAACCTCATCCTATATAATATGAAATTCTCAATTAATGTAGAAAATTGAAATATGCATCTTTTTGTCCTTTTTTCACATCGTAATAAAGCTATAAATTGAAGTGATTTTCAGTACAGAGATGATTGGCGGGCCAGAAAATAACATGGGCTTTTTTCCACTCCGAGAAGTTTTATCCTAACTAAAATAATAAATTCGACCGGTATTAAACTTTAGAAAGAGTGTTTATTTATTATTCTTTCACGACACGATGGAGCAAAAGATCAGCGTGTCTTTCTACAAAGAGCTAACTGATGGATCTTGAAATTACATAGGCTACTTTCCAACCCAGGAAATTTAATTTTTGCTACTATTATTTAAATTGAAAAATCTCTGTGTTTATCCTTCGTTCACGATGCAATAGAGCAAAATATCGACATCACTTTTTGAACAGAAATAGTTGGCGGGTTAGGAAATGATAAAAACCAATTGCCAAACTGAGAAATCTCTCCCTAACTGATATTACAATCCCAATAAAATTCGAAATTACGAAAGTATGTTTGCTTGTTCTCTTTCACATTGCAAGGGAACAGCCGATCAACGTAACTTTTGCACGGAGATGGTTGGCTTACCACGAAATAATCTAGACTACTTCCCAATCTAGGAAGTCTTTTCCTAATCAAAAAAATATCTCAACTAATATTAAAAATTCAAAAGGGTTTTTGACCTTCTTTTCCGAAAGGTTTTTGACTTTTTCTTCTCAACGAAGCAACAGATCGACGTGACTTACTGCACAAAGATAGTTGGGAGAATAAGAAATAACGTAAGTAAAATAACAACCCGGGAAATGTCATCCTAACTAATATCATAATCCCAATTAATATTAAAAATTCAAAAGCTTGTTTGTTCTTTTCTCACGTCGCAATGGAGTAACAGATCGAGGTGGCTTTCTGCATAGGAATATTTTACTGGCCAGGAAATAATACAAATAACATTAAAAATTAGAAAATATGCTTGTTTGTTTTTCTTTTGCGTGGCAACAGAGCAACAAATCTTCGTAATGTTTTGCACAAAAATAGTTAGGGAACAAGGAAATAACATAGATTACCAATACTAAAAATCTTTTCCTAACTTATATTACAACCCTAACCAATGTTAAAAATTTAAAAGTATGTTTGTTTGTCCTCCTTTCACGTCGCAATAAAGCAACATATCGACGTAATTTTCTGCATAGAGATGGTTGGCAAGCTAGAAAATAATATAGACTACTTTTTAATGTGAAAAATATTTTCTTAACTAAACCAAAAATCATAACTAGTATAAAAAATCTAAGAGTATTTGGTTGTTCATCTTTCACTTCGCAATCGAGCAACAAGTCAACGTGATTTACTACAAAGAGATAGTCAAGGGACCAGGAAATGATATAGGCAGAATGCCAATAAGGAAGTTTTCATTCTATCTAGTACAATAATTCCTAATTATATTAAAAAATCAATGATCAAAAGTCCGGTTATAAAATTAATATTACTCCATGAACGGAAAATCAACCGGGAAAATCTCATCGTAACCGATATAAAAATTTTGAATTTATAATTATAAGATTTACATAAAATAAATAAAAAGACAGTAAAAAATATGTACCTTATAATTTTGTCTATTTTTCATTTATTCTGACCACGCTGAAATCCGCCTATGATATAATTTTTTTAACACCTTACTTAAACTGTCAGATACAAAAGTGAAAATAATAGACACCATGAAATTAAATATTTCAGTAATATAAAAACAACAAAAAGTAATCTGTCTGAATTACAAATTATTTCTTCATTATTTCTACTTTCGTAAAATAATATTACAAAGTGGAAATAATACTACATCACGTAGTTTCATTTTATAGTAAATAATTAATTTCTACAAAATTAACGCCAAATATATCCGATATTTCTTCATATTAAAATAATTAAACTACGTAATCCTAGAGTTTATAGTAAACTTTCGAAAAATAGCCATTTTTCTTCTACAATGTAAATACGCCTTCAAGTAACACTTCAAAACCATATTAACATTTGAAAGAGCCAAAGTCAAACATTATCATCCCTGCAGCTTGAGATTCATTGACGTGGTTAATTTAGTTTATTAATATGCCGAGCGCCTAGCGTTGGCAATAGTATATCGGAAACAGAAAGGGGCGGAAATTGTGAATCAAATTCTTCAAGGTCGTAATATTTAATTTTACGTATACAGCATGAATGGAAACTGGTTAGTAAAGTCAATTTATTAGTTTTTAAGTGTAAGTAAATATATTTTCTATTAAATCCTTATTCGATAAGGAAGGAAACGAGTAATAGTATGTTCGTAATAGGAACAAAAGGTAGTAAATTCTAAGACAAATAGATGCTTCAATTAGGGGAATTTTTTGATTGCATATTTTGAGTTGCACTTTCAGTGTGGAGATTGTCAATTCATTATCTTCACTTCCAGTCTGGGCAGTAGTAAATCGCCGTTCAAAATGGCTTACCATTTTCATTCATAATTGATATTTCAAATATTGTATCTATTTATATTGTCTCGCAAATAGTAAATAAGAAAATGATACAATGTATCGTAATTATTAATTTAATCAAAATTCTCCACGTATATGCCATGTGATACGGCTTTGATACGGTCAGCAGTAGGTAGCGCGGCAGATAGACACCATTTAAGCACATAGTCTGGATGCATTATACATACATATATATATATATATATATATATATATATATATATATATATATATATATATATATTTATTTTTTTTTTCTTTGTTTTACCGATTTTTACATTATTTAAATTGATAGGAATTTTAAGCGTAAGTAAAATCATATTCAACCATTAATTAATTCTCACTTCAATAAGTTCTTGAAAAAATTCGAAATACTATCTGTCTTTTTTCACCGCAAAAACCTATATTTTATTAAGTAAAGTTCATACAAATCCCGGCAAGCCGATTGAAAAAAACAAACTTTAGTTTAAATTGAAAGTTAGGAAGAACATTCATTTGAAGATTTGACAACTTATCTCATTCATCTTTGGCTGACAAATAAAATTTTGAAGGAAAAGCAAACTTAGTTCTTTAACGGTTGTAGAAAAAGCAGTCTCGGTACAATTTAGTTATAAATTAAAAATATCGATATTTTTTTCTCGTATCCTTTAGTCACGCCCATATGTGCACACCACTCTTGAGCTTAAATATAATTGATTATTTAGATAAAATGTTTACAAGAAACCGCTTAATATAGCGGTATTACCGCTTAGTATAGCAGTATTACTGCTTAGTATAGCGGTATTACCGCTTAGTATAGCGGTATTAAAAGTATGTTTATGGATCTTCCTTGAACTGACAAGAAAAATTGTTTTGCATTTTGCCAAAAAAATTATTAATTTATTTTATTACTTTATTTTGCGACAAAATATTCGAAAAAACCGGCAATTAAATTTTTAAAATAAACTGGTCTTGAAAAATACCGTTCATGGTGTAATATTAATTTTCCAGTATTATATCTTCAAAAATACCGTGCTTGTCATTTGATTGTTTATTAAAATATATTTTAAGGTACGGTACCGTTGCGATAGGGCATCCAATAACTGGGCAAGGTACACGGAAAAAGTAGTGCCCAAGATACCTGGGTAACATAATTCACAATTTAATAAATACGCTTTTATTCACTAATACACTAGATACTTATTTCATTAAGTACTACGGAGCATAAAAGTGGTGATTGATGATTTAGTTGATTATCTAAATGAAAAATAAGTTATACTAAAAAAAATACAACTTATCTTTCAACCAGAGGAAAAGTATGGCGATCCAGATTAAAAAAAGAAAACTAATCGATAGTTCATAAAGAGCTGTGTAAAAGATGAAGTACATTTTGTCATCCAAAATATGGCTTGGAACTGACAATCTACTTGCGAAATAAGTCTAGTCGGTCACAATTTAAAAAAAATTAAATTTAGTATCCCCTACACTTCCCTAGTTTAAAGGTTTCTTCGTCAATTTAAGAATTAAGATATAACTTTAGTTAGAATGAACTTCTATATTGATTAGTTTAAGCTGATTAAATACAAAAAAGAAGAATGTAAATATAAATTTCAGCGCGTTCAAATCCGTACCTCATTATGAAATCCTTGCTTATGTTGATAAGTCATCCCGTATAGCAAGAAATCTCTGCAGCAAAATTTACGATAAGAAGGCTCCTGTAAGGTTTTAAATCCAAATATACGAACAAACATCTCAGTCGATCGTTTGAATTTCATAACGACCATCACCGAATATTGACTAGAATCTACCGTCAAGCAACAAGTCATCACATGGAGAAACAAACAAACTTCCAAACCGATACCTATCACTCCACTCACCCTCAGCTCTCAAGATGACACATTCTAGGAGTAAAATTTGGCTGCCAGTACGCTTTGTTTCAGGAGGAGCACCATAGCTTAATATAGATACCTACACCAGCCGTCAATCAAATAACGAGGAATCGTTCTGTTAACAACATACTATTTTAAAAGTACCCGACATTAGAAAGTTAACTTCTTAAATTTCATTCAAACAGAACCACTGAGTAAATACTAAATGTTCAGCGTCACTTCACGATATTTTACTTTTAGTAATATAATTTCAAAAGGAGATTTATTCTCCTCAACAATACGAGCATTCAAATAATCAGAAGGCTCAGATTTCAACATTTGTATTAAAAGCCTTCGTTTATTGCTAGTGTCACTTTCTAGTTCATTTCTCATTACTGTTTGAAGTCTGTGTGAAACTAGTCCTGGAAACGCATACTTAACTTGCAGAGTGGCAAGTAAAAAAAAGTTAGGAATGTAAAGCGGGGCTATTCATAGTGTACTTATCTCGTCCAATCCATTATAAAAAAATATTAAATGAAGTTAAACTACTCATGTACTTTACTAAGAAGTTTATGTTATTGTTGATTAACCCCATAAAAGTATAATATACATATATAAAAACATAATATAATATTTATAAATATATATATATGTCTGTGTATGTATATGTATGTGTGTGTGTGTGTGTACCTTGGCTGATACTTGATTCTGAACAAACAACGAAAAGAAAAAGTTATAGTTTGAGGTACTCAAATCGGTTGGACCGTCTTTAGAAATTGTTCGATGCACCTAAGAAGATATTTCAGTGTATTCAACCAATATAGTTTACCCACAACCGTTAACGTATCTGATACATGGACACTAACCAAACGAACCGCAGATAAGCTAAAAGTATCACACAGAGCGACGGAGAATTAAGAACTCATCTGATCGGGTGATCAACAACAACAAAAAAACACAAGTGAACAGCTTAGAACAGAAGTGAAGGATATGCAAACGTAGATGACAAAACCTAACACTGAATTGATGATGAAGCTACACTATACGCATTTTTCAAAAACCATCTTAATAGTATTCATTTTCCAAGTTTCATATTTCTCTGAGTACATTTTTCAGTACAACCATAGTCATTTGAAATAAAAGATGTTATTATTACCGAATTCTAATTTGAATACCTGACAACAATATATTATCCTAAAATAAAATGAAGGTAAAAAGGTTTTTCTTTTAAAAAAAACGATGTTTTGACAAGTATAAATCGGTAACTTCGTTTTCGATTTCCGTGTAATATTTAGTTATAGCAAAGCAAATAAGACGCCATGAAACAATTTAGTTTTGCTTTGAAAATTAATCCAGTTAAATGTGCAACATTTCTTGGGCGAACAATATTATTCAGGTTGATCGTGTTCATTTTGCAGATGCAGACCTGTGTATTACTTATATCCGGGTGTTATTTTTGCATTAAGAGTGTGTCCATTCTGTATTCACCTATACTTTTATAGTAATATTAAATGGGGATGGCATAAGAACAAATATATTTAGAAAATATTTAACTTTCATTGTTTTCTAGCTCACACAGAATTTATATTAATACCTAATAAGTATTTAATTCGGTCCTTTATTTCCTATAATTTTAGGAAACAAGATATTTCTCTCAAAAAGAACGATAGAAAATGCATACAAGGTTTGAATAGAATAAAATGAAATTTTATTTACACTTTTCATTAACGATACAGTTGCAAAGCCAATGATACATTAGATTTCGTTTAAAAATTAATAATTTTGTCCCTTTAATGTATATATAACAAGTTACATACCTACATAGGAAATTGTATTTTTATCTTTTTTTTAAATATTGAGACATTTTGTAAAATGGCTGCAGCAGGAATTTATGAAAAAGGAACATTCCCTGTTACGTAACATACCATGGTTATGAATGAAACCTCAAATTTAATTTTAAGCACAAATTTTTGTTTTTTCAAATATTTTTAATATTATATTTGCTTAATAATTTTATTTAAATATATTGCAAGTAGATATGAAGAACAGTTCATGACCATTAATTTGTAACTAAATAATAAATGATTTAATTTTATAAAATTAACATGTTACTCTAAAATAAAAAGATATTCTTTCCCTCATCGGAATAAAATATAACACCTTCTCTACTATTTCTTTGTGATTCATGTTTTATTATAATTAACGAACTATTCAAAATTTTCTAATACTGGATTTTCGGTATTCATGGTTGCTTTCTTCTTGTTTTTTCTTTGTCAAATATATTAGTGGAATATTTCTTGTCTGCTGATATATCTCAACTAGATAGTATTTTTTTTATTTAGCTTGTTTTAAATAAAAATAAAGAAGACAATTTTTTTAACACCGGCGCTTTAAATGAGAATGATACACATTGGCGGGTTATAGCAAATATTAAATATTTTATATATATATATATATATATATATATATATATATATATATATATTACACTAATAAAATATATATGATTTTGTAAACTCGCTGACCTACCTCAATCCCAAAAACATGTGACTTTTTAATGTGGATAACTTGGCTGTTAACCATTTTAAATTTGTTAAATAATAATCAATTTCAGAGGAAACTTTACTGGGTGGTTTACAGCTCTCTATAAAGAACGAGTAACATTTCATTATTTGGCGAATCGATCCGTGAGAGTCTCAAAAATAATTGGTCCTATGAAATGACTTTGCTTCAGAGACGGAGGATTATATTTGGTGTTTGTTCATGCCATGTTGAGATAGCACAGAATATCACGTCATACGTTAAGCTAATTATTTTTACTTTAATTTTGTTAATGTTTTGTCATTTTGAGTCAAATGACGATAACATTACTGCACCCTGCGAATCTTGTTTCGTCTTTATCAATTCTGCCCGGTAATTTTAAGGTTAAAAACATTGTAATGAAAAGAACTCATAAATATTTTTAATATTAGTACAAATGATCTGAATTTAATACTAATAGTTTTATTATACGCCGCGACCAATTATATTCCCTTTATTATACACATACCGATATTTTTCCTACCCACATTCAGGTTTTTTATAAAAAAAAAATCTAATAAATTTCTCGAACCTACATTCATGTTAAATGCTATATTATACTATTGTACGAACTATGGTACTTTAGATAATAGTTCAAAAACTATTAATAAATGTGCAATTTCCACATTCCTGACGAAAAGTTTATGAAAAGGAAATAAAAAAAAAGCTTTGTGGTAAGAAATACAAAAGAGATTAAATAATTATATTTGTGAGTTATATTTTAAGAATAAGTACTATAAATTTTATTAGTCGGTTCTTTAAAAGATCATCTCATTTAGAATTAAAATTAAAGCTGAATATAACAGAAGTTATGGGTTTACGAATTTTGCTACACTTGAAATATTAAAATAAATATTTGTTTATTATCACACTCAACAATCGGTGCAATTACAGAAAATCTTATGAGTTCGCGTCACCAAAATGCTGTAATAGCAGTATATCTGTAGCTATAAGGGTGGCGTTTTGTGCCACATTAGTGCATTGTATATCTATACAAGTAAAGTGAAATTGACTACGTGGAAAGTTCAATGTATGTATAATGTGGTAAATCCGATATCTAGTTGTTCAATAATATTTTTGTCGCTGGTTATAAAATTAAAAATTATATAAAATTTAATTAAACCACCGTTATTTCATAGTTTTAGGTCTTCATTTCTATCGAAAGTCCCCATAACTACTTATTTTTTTATCTCGCATAACATAATTTTATTTAAGTTTTTTGTTGCTTTAAATCCATGAAATGATGTTACAGTCGTTGTGTTATAGACAAATGCAATATGTATAAAACATTATTTTGTTTATACCCTAGTAGATGTATGACGATGCGCATACCGTGCACCTCAAAGGGTTAATTTGTCGGAAAGGAGTCCTGTTGTTAAAATCTTGTTATTAGAAATAAACAGTCAGAAAGAAAAAAATATTTTCCTCCTAAAAATACACTGGCAAAACCTTTTTTAAATTTTCATGTCATTATCTTCAAACAAATTCTAGTTTGATTTTCAAAGCTGTCCTATAAAAATGTTTTTCGCTTATTTATTACCGAATGTTAAGCCCTCAAATTCGAAATTGCTGTTTTGCGTCAAGTCATTTTAATAATTGCTTCTTTGATGTAACATTTATTTAATGTAACTCTTGAACATATGATAAAGTTATTGCTACAAGAACAATCCCTACCCATCAAACATAATCAAGAAATGCATGCAATTAGTTCTGAGATTAGTAATTATTATTATTTTGAAAATATTTTTCAAAATTAAATTAAAATGAAAATAGCAATATAAAAAAATTATCGGTTAAAAAGTAGTTAGAAGTAATAAATTCGTTTCACAGCAAACCTTGCTAATCCTATTCGATTTTAAAAAAATGAACCCAGTTTACTAATGAACATCGAATAAAACTTTGAATAAAAACTAAGACTTCACATTTTAAATTTGTTCTACCTTGGAATACTAGACCTTATTCTTTTCGTTCATCCGCATTCAGAACATTACGTAGTTTGACAAAGGAATAAGTTTTCATTCAGATCAAACTCATTTGTTGATGAATTCATCGATTTCTTTTAATACCTGTTGCCTTCGGAAAAACATTATTTCTCAGTAAAATTACGAACGAAGCAACATTGTGCTTGAAAGCCCTAATTGTTCTTGTTCGAAGAAACGTATTCATCTTTATGTGAAGGGTTTTTTCTCCTTCGGCTATCGAATATTTCTCGGTAATTTGCTATTTAACGTAAAACTACTGCTTCACAAGAGGCCACCAGTTGACTTGGTTTGCGTAAAATTGATTTATAATGGAATTTAATATTCCGTAAGTAACATTTTTCAGATAGTTAACATGACAGTTATGTGTATTTTTGGATGCTTTTTCTCTGCAGAAAATGTCTTCCAACTTCTGTGTGGCCAACCATTATTTCAATACTTTAAGTACATTGTCCACTATGTGGAACACTATTATAATAAAGCATTAACAACTTTACTATTTTTTTAGTAGCAACACAAAAATTATTGTAATAATTTTATGATTACAACCTCACAATTATTTTTTTCATGATGTGAATAGTGCAATAAAAATGTATTTACATATAAGGAGTTGACGATTTCATAAAGGAGTTGATAATTTAAACCAATCAACAATAATGTAATATAGTGATTTTCTAAAAATAGTTTTCGGTATTATTTAAAAAATATTAAAATCTCTGGAATACAAATTACTTAATATATTTGTGGATAATACACTTCATTAGTATAAACAATTTGGTAATTAATTAGTTATTTAAAGTGCTACTAATTAACCAAATGATAACCAAAAACACATTTACATTAGTATTAGTGGGAATGATCTTGCCAGTGAATTACCTAAATTCGAAGATCCACAATCTTAAGCGTCTATTTACTCTTTGAATTGTTAGAAAAACGTGAGTGATTCATGAGATATTCCTTGACAAGTAATCCGGAAAATAGCTATTACAACTCTTTATGTTTCTAAACAGACAAGAAGAGGAAAGAAAATCCGGTCATTGAGTCACTTTCTTATGTACTCCGCCAAGAATATAAAGATTACAAAGGAAGTGGCGACATTACCACAGTCTGACATTTCAACGCATCCGCGTAATTAGAATCTTACATAGATATATACTTATTTCAAAAGTAAATAGGTATATACTGTAAATTTTGCATAAATGCAAATCTGATATAACCTGAAATTACATTTTATGTATTACAAAACATGTATTGACGAGTTGATAGAACGAAACAATATTCTTAATATTAAACAATGGCAGTACAAATTTAATATTAAGTACTAAATTTATAATATTGCGCAGAGTATTGGAAAGTCAGCAATTGATATTACATCATACAATTATACAATTTGCTTTAACATTAAAAAATACATCCAGAATAAAGGATGTAACTCACAACTAAAGACTATAATTTAGGGTTGGTAGTCAATCATTTACAATATTTTTGAAATATCACTTCGAAATTGACGTCAGTGTTTAATAAACATCAATATTAAGTCAATTTTGAAAAAAATTAAACAATAAAACTTTATTAAAAATACCAGATTGACAGATTGCCCAGTATTTACACATTGTTGAGATGAGATTATCTTAAGGAGCACAGTGGCAACACGTTTTTAACCCTTAACAGGCCGGGTGCGGTCACCATGACCCCAGTAGGTGCAATACTGTCAATTTTATACTCTTCCAATATTCGATGGTATTTGCCCCTCCTGGTACCTTCGCAACTCAGGCGATTAGTACGAGGCCCGGCTTAGTAATAGTCGCACGCGTCTTTTGTTTTGAGTTTTTATTGTTTAAAAGTTTGCAGCGGTCACAGTGACCCCACCCGGCCTATTGTGTGATTTTAGAAAGTGAATTCCTTTCTCGGTGTAGTCTTCATTTTACTAACAAAATGGAACGTTTTGACCAACAAATACAAGAGTGGCTTACACAAGAGGATAATGATGACCCTGCCTCTGATGGCGATGGTGAATGCAGTGATATTGATCAGGATATCGAACCAAATCACGTGATTTATGAGTCACACCACTCAGAATCTGAAGAAGAAGTTACCTCATCTAACGATGAACATAATCAACCTTTGTCAAGTCTTCAACCGAGTCGTAAGCGCAAGGCAAGTAAAAGTATTTCCGATAGCGAGGAAGTTCAACTAAGGGATAAAAACTATTTCGACAAAAATAAGTTTCGCTGGTCTTCTGTTCCATCTGCCGCCCGAAGTAGAACAAGAAGTCATAACATAGTAGATGTACAACCAGGAATACGTCAAAGTCTTCGACACAGCCTTACAGCAGAATCGACAGTAGAAGATGTATGGAATTATTTTTTTCGTGAGGGTACACTTGAAAAAATTATAACACATACCAACAGTCACTTAGAAAAGATGCGAGACAAGTATGACGACAATAGTTACGTTTATAATTTAGATATGATTGAACTAAAAGCATTATTAGGCATATTGTATTATTCAGCGGTGTTCAAAGAAAATCACGCAGATTTTTCAAGTTGGTATAGCTCGGATGGAACTGGCCGATGTATTTATCAATGTATTATGGCGAAAAATAGACTGAAAATACTTCTACTAGCATTACGCTTTGATGAATCTTCAACTCGGCTAGAACGACGTGAAAATGATCCCGCAGCGCCAATTTCTGAAATTTTTAATGATTTTATTGGCAATTGTCAAGACGTATGCGAAATTGGAACTGAAGTTTGTGTTGATGAGATGCTGGTTGCATTTCGCGGCAGATGCAAATTTAAAATGTATATGCCAAAAAAACCGGCAAAATATGGCTTGAAAATTCAGTGTATCACGGATGCAAAAACGGGTTATTTACACAACGCCTACATTTATGTGGGTAAAGATTCTGATGGAAAAGATTTACCAGAACAGTACAAACACTTAAAAAAACCGACCCAATCTGTTTTGAGACTTGTAGAAAAAATAGAGGGCTCAAATCGTAATATTACAGCCGATAATTGGTTTACTTCAATACAGTTAGTACAACGGTTGAGGAAAAAAGGTCTAACATTTGTTGGCACAATGAAGAAATACCCAAAGATTTTTTACCATCAAAAACTCGTAAAGTAGAAAGTTCCTTGTTTGGATTCACAAATGAATTTACATTAGTATCTTATGTCCCAAAAAAAAAATAGGTCGGTTATACTCGTATCAAGCATGCATCACGATTTAGCAGTAGATAATTTTAAGAAAAAACCTACAGTAATAATGTATTATAATGAGACTAAATATGGGGTTGACTTATTAGATCAAAGATGTTCAAACTATAGCACTGCCCGACGTACTCGTAGATGGCCGATGACAATTTTTTATGGTTTGCTGGATATTGCGAGCTCTAATGCATTTATAGTTTATAACTCAGTGCGAGAGGATGAGATTAAAAGGCTTCAGTTTATGAAAGATCTCGCATTATGTCTTGTCAAACCGCATTTACATAGGCGAGCAAGTAATCAACATCTGACTCGATAGCTTCGCTTAGCTATAAGAAGAGTACTAAACATAGAAGAACCTATACCCGAGGTAGAAGAAAAGCTGGAAACTAGAAAAACATGCTATACTTGTGATCCCAAAAAAAAACGAAAGACCTATCATGTATGTTTTTGTTGTAGAAAGCCGATATGTATCGAATGTAGCCAAAAGATGTGCCGCGATTGTCGCTAAACAAGACCATGATTGACGGTTGTCAATTTGTCATTAACAATATCTTTTAAGTTAATTTTTTATTTTCTCTATATTATATGATCTCTTAAGACAACAAAACCAATTTTTTTTTCCAAAAATTAGTTAAGATTTTTTTTTCAAGGAATTTATACAGAAGTTTAGAGATTTTGTTTCGTTTTGGCGTTTGAGTAATGTTTTTTTTTATTTAGCGTTAATAGAAGTTATATTTTGTTAATTTTTTTTTCCTAATTAAAAGTAAACACTATCAGTAATACTGGGTATTTTTATTTATTTATTATTAGGATAATATCATAAAAATATTATACTTTAAGTACATGCGGTCACGGTGACCGCGCCCGGCCCGTTATGTTACAAAAAAACCACACGGCCAGTTGAGGGTTAATACACATAAATATAAGCATTGAATTTAAGCAATTATGTTTAATTCCACTATTTCAATCTTTCCTTGCTGAGTCTAAATTTAACCCAGTGAAAAGGATTTGTGAATTTGATTATTAATACATGTATGACTCAAACCTATAACCTTTTCCTGAAATTTACATGCCCACAATTTGTACCAATTGAATATATGCTTACATTTTTTATTAAACTAACACTTTTAATACTTTCTTTATCTATGTTTAACACACACAAACTGTCACACACTTATTGTTTCAACAATATCGTCTTTTGGCGACCGTATAGACTGCCTAGAATCCTGATTCTATAATTATAAGGTCACATTTTGTTAACGTTGAATGGACTAGGTAATAGCAATTTCCTTCTTGAGGAATATGCAGCCAATTATGGAGCATCTGGTTTCAAAATCATTTACCTAATCAGCTTCATGCGAATGCTAAATCTGAGTTTTTTTTCTTCTTTTAAATATTCTAAAGTGTTTAGATTCTTTTTCCCCTTTTTTGCATTGCAGTTCAACGAGAATTATTGTAACCTTATATATTTTCATACTTAATTTACACGGAACAGATTTGCTTCGAGCTGCGGCGTAAATTATTGATTCCATTTTATTTTTCGAAAAGTTAAACTTGTCTATAATCGAGTTAAACTAAGTATTTCAGCACCAGAGTATTTGTTTTAATCCATAAAATATTTATTTAATTTACATACTATATCTAGTGTGCATTCCAGTCCAGTACAAAGTCATTTTGATAACACCATATAAATATTTCCAAAAAAATATTTCCTTTATATTTCTCAGAGTATTTCCATTTATAATGATGTAGTTTTCACAACTTTCTTCCACTTCATTCAACTTATTCAATGTTTTTTTGGATTGGCTTCTGATTAAACAATTGTTCTTGTTAAGTAATACTTGGCCACATACAGGCATAAATGCCGACTGCGTACAATAGTGTTCAGCTTTTGTTAATTTACAGTTATCGAAACCTTAACACTATTGTAAGCAGTAGGTATTCGAAAACAAATCTTACAGGAACAGCACACGACCTTTTCGGTACAATAAATTCTAGTTGGTCATGTCCCAGTCACGTTTTTTTAGGTTTATTTCAAAATGAGACTCCATTACAACAAAGTATTTATCCAGCTTAGGTCTCATTGCCATCACATATTTTTTATGGGAAGTAAACTTGCAGCCAAGTAAGATAATCTTCTACTTTAAAAACTTGAAAATCAACCTAGAATTACAAATTGAAAGCGTAGACTAGATTCAAAAAAAGGTTAGCTTATTGATAATTAATTTGCAATTGGCAACAAAGTTATCATATATCCCATTGTATGCAAGGTCTATTTCCGTCATTTAATAACCAACTGAAATAAGAAAATTATATTTTTAAAAATTTAAGTCCTCAGAAAGTAGCAAATAAATAGACACCCGCATGACAAATCAGTATTTAACAGGCTAATTATTCTACCTAAGAAAAGAATTAGAGAATCTAAAAATGTTTTTTAGAAGAAATTATTGCAACCTAACAGTAGACGTAAAATCAACACTTAAAATGCCTTGCTAAAAATACCAAAGGATTAAAGAGACCTCGCACACAAGATCCTCCCCTGAATTTTTCAAACGACAAGTGCATAGGTGAATTTAATAAAAAGGCAATAATAATTTTCTATAGTGTTTTTTTATTTCATCTACAACAATACAAGTGAATGCATTGCTTGATTACTTACATTATTATGATTTTATGTATTGAATAATTGACTAACTTCCTTGGTTAAAACCCCTGAAGTGAAATAATCTAATTTACTTCCAACCATTGAACTTAAGACTTCCGTAGATAGCAGCACTGAAGCCAAAGCATTAAATATCTTTCCAAACCACACTTTTACTTTGGTGAATGCTTACCATTCCGACCGTTCGCCTATCGACACCAATTTGCTACGGAGTCTCACTGCCACAACAGCTAAAACCAAAATCATCCTGTGAGACCTCAATGCCAAAAGCCCATCATCATGGGGTAGCAATCAGCTTGATTCAAAAAGTAAACAAATTGAGTCCTTTACCGATGACCTGAACTTGGCGGTGCTCAACATGGGAGAAAACACGTACGTCGCTCGAACTCATGGCACTGCGTCTGGTCTCGACGTCACCGTTATAAGCTGCCATTATGCAGAAAAAGCCCATTGACAAGTACTCAAATCTGCTTACAGCGACCACTATCCAGTTATCTACCTTATCAGTGGCTCAGAAATATTTTCCGCAGGTTAAGCGCTCGTGAAATTTCCGCAAATCTAACTGGACGGAATTTACACAAGAATTGAAACAACTCTGCATTAATTCGCCCTTACACTAGGATTTGGAAGAACTCCTTTTTGTTTTTACAAAACACGTCCAGAATACAGCCAAAAATCATACACCTAGAGGAAAGTGAAGAGCAAAATAGATCCCTTACTGGAAGAAACGCAATACTGAGGAGCAACTGTTCTATCTCAGTCAGTCAGTTATTGATCGCCTCCAAGAAAACAGCTCATAAGAAAAGATAATGGTAATGCTGGATTTGTCTACTGCTTTCGATGAAGTCTGGTGGCAGAAACTTATAAACATTATTCATAAAGCAAGTATAACAGGAAACTCTCCAAATGGATAAATGATTTCCTCAGAGGAAGTCTTTAAAATCAAAATGAATGGCACTTTCTTAAAGACTCATCACTCTCGAGCAGGTGTGCCCCAGGGCTCTGTCTTAAGACTCACATTTTTCTTCTCTATCAGAATACAATTGATCCTTATATTAGCAGGGATGCTAAAACGACTTGTTATATGGATGACATCGCAATCTGGGACACACATTCTTATCTTTGTAATTCACAAATAGTTTTCAACTGTAGTTTGAAAGGTATGAAGTTTGGTCCAAAATCTTAAGCTTACTATAAATCCAAAGAAAATAAAATATTGTATCTTCTCTATAGATCGAAAGTACAAAAACTGCTTCAATCTGAATTTAAATCCTCGTGTTTCATGCCAAATACCTTGGTGTCACTCTCGACCCAGAGGTGTGATTTTCCAACTACCTAGAACAATCTTCGAACAAGGCCTTAAAAAGACTTAAGGTTTTAAAGAGACTTTGTGGTACATCTTGGTGTCGAAACCCAAAACTCTCCTGAATACATACACCTCAACTGTAAGACCCATCCTCGAATATACCGCATTTATGTGGGCACTATCCACCCCTTCTAAAAAAGAAAAGATCCACACAGTCCAATACAGGGCTTCCAAAATTATTACAGGGGTTGTTTCTTCAACCAACAACATTAAAGCAAAATATGAGTGTGATCTTTTCTCCTTAAAAAATAGAAGAAAATTAGCCTCAATCAAATTCACAAACAAGATTCAAAGTTTACCTGACCATCACGTCTCAGGTAAGGCATTTAAAGTATGAAATGGCAAAAGCAGACTTAAAAGATCCTCTACAATGGAATTTGATTCCAAGTTGGCAAAGAAATAAGCTAATAACATGGGCCATTGATGTAGTCGAAGACCACCTTCTTACCATAGATCCTCATTTAAAGGGGAGGATCTATGGTAAGAAGCTCTCAAATCAAATCTCTTGCAGCACGCTCTCTCTGCAGCACCATGTCTCAAATCTCTTGCAGCACAAAGAAAGAACCTGCCTCACTCTGCAAGGAGAATGGGATCCACATGCTCTCGGAGCAAAAAAAACTCCATTTCAGACCTAGTGATTGCCTATACAGATGGGTTATCAAACTATGACATGGATGGGGGGGGAGTGCTAGTATCTTCTTTGAATGATAGGGATAAGAAAAAGAGTCTCACGATTCCTGTTGGAAAAATTGCTTCCAACTTGACATGCAAACTAGTTGCAAAAAAAGGAGTCTGGATATTTTGCACACTAAAGCAGCTCAATATAATCAACTTCGGCAACAAACAAGCAGATAATTTGCTAAGGAAGGACAACAAGCAGATAATTTGCTAAGGGAACACGCACAAATGCTGATACAGTTGCCAGTCGCAGACTTACTCATCCACACACCATGAAACATACTGTTCCAGAGCTTAACTTCAGCAGAATCATCCTCACAAAAATCACCAGTCTACGAACAAAACATCTCAAAGGAGTGACAATATCCCCCGAAGGACATCGTATCTACACTAACTGCCCTCACTGTTCGGACATCCAACTCAAATTCAATTGTCCCGTAATATGAGCCAAGCTCTTTGCCGTTGCTTCGGATCCAACGGACCATCTTCTATACCCTCTACTAGTGGGGGACATAGCCAAGGCTATACTGAAGACTTTTGATCCCATTTCACTTTCTTTGTGCACTGCATGGATACGACACCAACTAATCAACCAATGATAATATTATTCAGGGTATATCATTTTGAAGTAGAGGGGAACATGCCTGTAAATTGAGAAATTTAAAATAACATCAAAGTAAAGGAATCATGCATAATAAATGCAGACGGGTACAATATTGCAGGATGAAAGCTGCTTTATCTATAAATAAATATGTATATATATATATATATATATATATATATATATATATATATATATATGTATATATATTCACTTTACAAATTTCCTTTGATACTTATTCCGAGGGAACAACACTAGTAACTTAAAAGCAAAGGAATTAATACCATTTCTGCTCTCCAAAACCAAACTTGAAATTGAGAATTATCTCAAGAACTCAAGTACTTAAATTGTTTGGATCGATGCTAGTCAATTTCAAATCTAGCATAAACTCTAAGTAGTAGACATACTTACAAGTAAGTTGTTTGTTGAAGTGACGAAGTTAAATTTACGCCATTACCGGGTTAACGACCTCGTAATACCCGACATCACCTGGTACCGGGCGAGCCGGAAAATTTGGATTTCCCGTTTGTGGTAATTGTACCAAATGTAAATGTATGAATATAATAGCTTCTAATTCTCTACCTAAATGACATTATAGGCGAAAATTTTCTATATATCTGTGTGGCAAAATTTATATGTGCCTATGCGTATCGGCGCACACGTATGTTCTTCACTCACGAATGTGTTTGCGAGTCTATTACTTCATGTTTTATGCTGGCCAGTATAACATTTACGTTTCTCAATTATTCGGCAAAGCGGAAATTGGTAGTAGACTAAAATGATCTGTTTAAGGGATGACGTAGGCTACCGTACAGTTAAATGCAATTAATAATCTGTAACATTTATAGACGAGAGAATTACATTATTTAGAAATGAATTTTGATACTTATCCTTAAGAGTTTGTTATTATTTTATTCCGTGTCCTTAAAAGATAGTTTTATTAAATAACTTTACTTGTATTCGACTATTTCAAACTCTGTGATATCGCTTGTTGTTGTAATGTTAGTTTAGTACTATTCGATCTATTTATTGAATTTTAAAAATTTAGGAAATACAAAAGGTAAAAAAAATTATGAAAAATTATATTATATGTACATATAATGCATTAAATATATAATATTTGTATAGTTTGTTGAAAATTATCATCAAAATTTCCATTATCATTTTAGTTGCGCTCAATACTTACAGGATTACTATGCTTTTTTAATTCGGCTAGTTCCATTAAACATTGACACATTTTTCTTGATACAATGAACAGTTCTATTGATATTTGTTTTGTCATTGCTCACAGTCCTTGTTACAATTTTTTTTGTTTTCTAATACCGGTTGCAATTGCTGCCAAAATTAAATTTTCATTTTATTCCCACGTTGTAATTCGCTTATTCCATTTTCATCTTCTTTATATTTCTGTTATTAGTGGTTCATCATCTGACAATATCAACCAACCAACCAATAATAAAATAGACAACGAATTATATTCGAAAAAATTAATAATTAAACAATTATAAATTTTGTCGTCTTGCAGTAAATTCATCACCACTCTTGATCTCCTGAGAATGCTAGAGTTGCGTGTTATATATAAATTTTTTCACAAGTCCACATTGGTTTCAAAATTAAATTATAATTTCACGTCTTATTCTCGGCCAATAGTTCTGAGTTGTTTTAGTATTTATTTCATTTTAATTTGGCAATTAGCTCTTTTTAAAGTATGCTTTTTATTTTAATTTGATATTTAGGTTGATTCATAGATATTTTTCCGTATCAATAATGTAAAAATAAGTTTATTGTTAATATCTAAGAGAAGTGGATTTATTTTGTTGAATGAAAAATTTATCTGTGCGTATTTAGTTTCACGTAAATTTGTATCCATTTTATTTATTGAATATATTTGGCGATAATTTTGTAGAAATTCATTATTCACAATTAAATGAAACTACGTGATATAGTATTATTTCTACTTTCTTTAATTCCTTTAACCACGACCTAGGTTTCGTTCTATTACAACAATCTTATCTTTACAACAATCTTATCTTTGCTAATATCCCACCTGAAGATGTTGTAATACAACGAAACCTAGGTCGTGGTTAAAGAAATTAAAGAAAATAGAAATAATACTACATCACGTAGTTTCATTTAATTGTGATCCATTTTATTATTTTGTTTATTACACTTTGTAGTTTTTCACAGTTTGTGATATATATTTGATGGTTTTTATGTTAATTTTTCTCCATGGAATATTACTGTGGTTATTTACTTGTCGATTATCAAGTTTCTGATATAAAGGAGATACAATATTTTACCGCTGCCCAGTGGAGCAACCGATCTATTTCGGATGTGAACTGTATTTGCCATAGCTTATTTCAAAGTTCCTATTTTGTCAAGGTTTTGGAACCGGTCTTAATTTAAAAAGGCGTTTATAATATATAAAACATTTTACGGTACTAGATTCGATTTATAATTTGGTTGAAGCTAAAGCAATTATTAAAGTGATGTTCATATTTAAAATTATAATACGTTTTGTTCACTTTGTCGTCCTTTTTAATAACTTATATTTTCGTCTATTATATTTTGTAAAAAAGGTTTGAAATCCTAGGACAAGTATATTATAAAAGGAATGGCTTTCTTCCTAAATTCACCTATCCACGATCTTGTATGTGAGGTCTCTTTAATGACTTGGTATATTTTAGCAAGAAATTTTAGGTACTTCCATGTGCTATTAGTATCGTTATAATTTCTTCGATTAAAAACAAAAAAAACCAGATTATTTAACCTTAAATGCTGCTTTGTCATCTGGGTGCCTATTTATTTGTTACTTCTTTAGGGCTTTAATTTTCAAAAACGTAATTTTCTTATTTCAGTGGGTTATTTAAAAACAGAAAAAGGTCTCGCATAGAATCGAAGATGTGATAAGCTTACCGCCAATTGCATATTAATTATCAATATGCTAACCTCTTCGTAAATCTAGTCTACTGTTTCAATTTGTAATTCTAAGTTGATCTTCAACTTTTTAACGTAGAAGGTTATCTTATTTAGTTGCAAGTTTATTTAACATTTATAAATATATGATGATTATGAGACGTTAGCTGGAAAAGTACTTTGCTTGCAGCAAAGGCTTGAGGTCTTATTTTGAAATGAAGCTAAAAAGAACGTGACTAGGACATGATCAATTAGACATTTATTGTACTGAAAAATTCTAATGTTGCATGCTGTTCCTGTAAGATTTTGTTTTCAAATACCGACTGTGTATAATAGTGTTCAGCTTTTGATAATTGTATCTTATCTAATTTTTGGCCTTTATAGAAATTTTTATTTTTGAAAAATTAATATAAACAAATGCAACTTTAATATATTTAAAATGAGTCCTAAATACATGCCTATTTAACCTGACTGAAACTGAATTTATTTTAAATGTGAATAGAGCAAAGCCTAAAACTATGACTATACTACTTATAATAAAGTAATTCCACATTTAATCTAACACAAATAAGTCATTAATGGTAGTGTAAGATATAGAATATATATTACAAAAAAATGTAAACTGAACAAATCATACATAAATCTAAACGGAACGAAATAATGATGTAAGACGACATTCAAGCATAAATATGATCAAGATAATTTTACGGTCTATTTGCATCCGCAGCGAAAAAAACAATATCCACTGCTGCCGACGGAGTATTCGAGCCTTACATGAATGACGTATCAAATAAAATGGCGAAAACAATATTTTTATTATATTTGATTTAATAAAACTTAGTAAATATAATAAAAGGAAATTTCACGACCACTGCCGTAATTTTATATTTATAAGTAAAATTTCAATTATATGATTGTTTGCAAAACTGAGTAGTTCCGTGTTTAAACTGAATGAAATGGTTCATTGTACTTAATAATTAAAAAGTTTTCTTTCTGTTTTATATAACGACGAAACACATATTGTCGACTGAAAACATTTCTGTCTGTAGTAGGTAACGGAAACCGAATATAACGAAAGATATGTAGAGGACGAAAATGTGGAATTTAAATTTAATTTCATAATGAATTTTCATAAACATTTCGAAGAAAAGTGCTTGATATTTTGAAAAATAATCCTATTTTTTTATTATAAATATATATGTATATATATATATATATATATATATATATATATATATATATATATTTATATATATATGTATAAGGTTTCATTCTTGGAAAATAATTTCCCAAATTACATTTGGAAAAGCGACTTCGATTCCTACATTCATAGATAGTTTAAAATAAATATTAAATATTCCTAAATGTGTAATCTTTTATATCTAAGTATGCATAGGACCTACATAGTGAAAGTTCTAGATGTACTTAACAGTTTTTTATAATTGTAAATGAAAATGCAAACGAAATAAATATTTCTTCTACTAACTCTCAAAAAACGAACTCAAGAATATAATTCTACATTAACATATCTTAATCAAAATAAACCCTATCCAACTTAAAAGGGAATTCAATGCAAAACGAAATGAAACGCACTTTTGATCGAATTATTAATGATCCTAAGTATAGATTAAATTATATAATCGTGGTATTTAAAGTCCAAATCTACGTTAAAAGCAAGTGGTCATATATTTTATCTCAAGTATCGTTTTGTCTCACATTAAATAACATACGTACTCCTTACTAGCATTATATATGAGAAAGGGTGTTTGTTTATTAGATAAAAACTTTACAATCAATCAAAAAATCAGTACCGAATGTTGCGTGGAATATTAATATCATGTAAAGTGTATTCAAATGTTTAAAATTCCATTATGCCTAAAATATCACGTAGATTTTCATAAAATTTTGTCGATATGGTGTTTAATTTCAATTAATAAATAGACTGTTTCGCATTTACAATTTACATTTTTGACAAAAAAACCCCTTTTGCTAAGTTTACTTTAAATTCTGAGAGTATACAATATCAAGATTTTATAAATTGTATAATAAAAATACATCATCTATATTTTGCATGGATTTATATTTTAATGGGTACATATTTTCTTTTAACTAAATCGGCCTTTTCGATTTCATTCCTCGCCAAAATTGTCAAGTTCAGAGGATTAATTCCAAACAAATAGGCTTTAATTGGGAATGAAAAAAAAGGAGTAATTTGTTCAATTCTTCTTTTTTAATTGAACTAGATTACGGTTCTCATTAATGCAAGAGTGAAAGAGAAAAAAAATGGTGTTTATTGGAAAAAAATATAGTTTTAATCGCTCATAATGTATGAGAGAGGTTAGGCCACAACGAAGCGGCATTCCGCATTCAATAAACATTCTGCGCAGAGAAGCACTCATGAATAATTGTTCCGGACGTTCTTCATTCTGAATTTCGAAAAACTATCGTGGTCTCCCCTATACTGTTGGTAAGCGTGATAGTGATTAGATTAACAGTCTACAAACTATGGTACAACATTCAATCTAATTGAAATATTTAATTTTATAATTTTTAGTATGTAAATTTTTTTATTTCACTCTTAACTGCTTTGTAAGGTAACATATATATATATATATATATATATATATATATATATATATATATATATATATATATATATATATATATATATATTCATATATATATATATATATATATATATATATATATATATAAATGATTGTATAGTTAGTACATTATTGGACGTAATTAATAATATTAAGAAATTGTTAATTACTTTCTATTTATTTCGGACTTCCCTTTAAATTGGCTATTCCAGAAATAATTTGGATTTAAAATACACAATGGGCAAGATTGCTATTTATATATTCTTTACTACCTTCTTACCTATTTTATGAAAATGCGTGTACATATATTTTTAAAGTGTCTCTGCCCTATTCATTCTAATGTTACTTGGATAATTAAATAAACCAACCCTTTGTCGAAGTGAAAATAATTTGGATTTCATTCCATTTATTCGACCATTAAATGTTTTTCTAAATGAAATTTGAATTCAACATTTATTTTAAAAAGTAAATTTTTAAGTACTATTAGAATTATTTCGTTATATTTTGCTCAGTTTGATTTAAACTTTGAATACAGAATCAAAAGCCATGATCAGTTCTGCTTGTTTTCATTAAATTTAAAATCGATCCATTGTTCTATTGTGTTGCGAAAAAAGGATGAACAAACATATTTTGGCATGAATAATTAGTTAGGATTATAATATTTGATAGGAATATATCCCAGTATAAAAAGTGGCATATTTCATTTCCCGACCCACCATCTACCCTGCTGCAAAAAACACATTTTACCTTCGCTCCATTGCGATGTGGGAGAAAGAAAAACAAGCACACTTTTGCATTTATAATATTTGTTAGGGTTGTAACCACCTGTATATTGTATACGTAGCGTTTCAAAAAATCACATCGACTCGTTGCTTTGTTGCTATTTCGCCACGTTATTACATTTCTGTTCCTTTTCAGCTTCAAATGTTTTTTTCCAAAGAAATTAGATTTTCTACCACAAAAAGCAATTTCTGCCATTTCCTTGTGCGCCCACTATCTCTGCAAAAAATCAAGTTAGTCTTTTGCTCCGTTTCGACGTGAAAGAAGGATAAACTAACGCTTTTTCGCATTTCATAATACTAGTTACGAAAAAATTATTAATGGACACGTTATAAAAGTAACTAAACAGTAAAATACACTTTTTGGGAATTTGTTTCTTTATCTGTTTGTCGACTTGTGTGTTTCTTTGAAAAGGCATCCCAAAAAAACTATGGATTCAGATGGAATTTGAACATAAGAGTTGGCTTGAGGTAATATTCCGTTTTTTATTGATTGGAATCGGTTTGCTCTCTTGGAAGATATGAGGATTTTTTATTATAAAAAAATAATCTGCATTGCATTAGCACAATAACAAAAAATAAATGGGCTTGGCTATAAGTAAAGCGGAGAAATTGGTTGAGTAAACAGCCCGAATGCGTCTTCCACACAATTTTTTTCAATGTGCGCTCTTTTTGTTACAAGCTTACTTTTTTCTTTAATATCTTTAAAATTGGAATGTTTTTCAAAATTCGTAATATAATAATTTTTTTGGCTTAGTAGTATCAAGTCCTTTATTGTTAGTTCTGATGTAATTTAATAACAATGAAGATGCATACAAAAAAAATATTTAGGGTAACATAACTTAAGAACAAAAGAAGACACAAATATTATTTTTGAAATATTTGTCTGGGCGTCTGCTTGTTTATTCGCGCATCACCAATAAAATCTAAGAGGATTTCATTAAAGTTTTGTACTGATGGATTCTGTTCTGTGTTATGCCGTATTATTTAAAAAATTGTCGAGAGGTGGCTGTAAGCAGTGTCTGCGAAAGAAGGCAAGAATTTTATTGTCGATAAGTTTTTATTGATAAATAATTTGTTAGTGATATGAAATAAATTTAACGCAAAAGATTAATATATTTATTGTTTATACGATATCGCTTTAGTTGGTCACATTTATTTTGAAAGACATATTTGTATTCTAGGTTGTATTCTAAGTTGTAACAGACTGGCTCTGAATTTTTATGGACATTTAATTTTCATATTTATCGTTGGTACTCAATTCAATTATTAATATAAAATATATTCTTAATTGTTGACTTTCAGAATACACGTATTAGGTAAAGAGGAGGAGGAATATAGTAGGTACTCCAGCAGCTTTAAAAAGTGTCCCTTTATAAATTATGGCAAAATCACTTTCTCGCATTAATAAAATTATATTCACATTTTAATTGTTATAATTTTACGCCTCGTTTTTAGTTTATAGACAGAAATCAGTGACATCAACGAAAGTGTATTTCAACAGACAAAAGAATTGCAGATATGAATTAACAGTTACGAGCTACTGCTATCTTGATAATACCACATGTGGTAGATTAAAATCACTAAACATAACCACTTTGGTTAGTTAGTCTGGTCAACGGGTAAAATTCAAATTAAAACTGAAGTAATACTAATATTTATCACTGTTTTATCAATATAAATTTAATAACACGAAGTAAATAACATTAGTTGCCAAAATACATAAAACGTATATTGCAAGGGCTTTAAAGTCTTTGCACACCAATTAGCGACGTCGCCACGCGTGTGTTAATTTACTATTAGTAGATATTAGTACTAGGGCTACGGTATTTAAGAAATACGTCCTTAAACGTGTAACATAATTTACGGAGAGTTGGGTTAGTCTCCATTATCAAATAAGCACCGTCCCAGTAATTCAATCCTTATTGATATAGAGTTATACATATTCCCTCGTCATATATATATATATATATATATATATATATATACATATATATATATATATATATACAGCTATTTTTATATATATATATACAGCTATTATTAATTTTCTCTAGAGTCAAAATAAGCCTAGGAACTGGTTGCAATTTTACATCGGCGGCGCCAATTCTAACCTAAAGAAAGGTTATTGTTAAGTCAATCCACTTATTTATTAACATTTAAAATAAACTGATAAATCTATAATGAATGTAAGAAACATTATAGTTTGCACTAAAAAAATTCATTCACTTCTTCAAAAAATTTACTATACATTTTTTTTTGCACTTGTACAAAGTTACGTTTTGTTTTATTTTAGTTTAAGAAAAAAATCGAAAAAATCAAGAGATATCGTGAAACGTTATATCGAAATTTAAACTTTCTTGTTATCGAAACCATTGAATAAAAAACGCACGGAAAAGCGTAAAATAATAAAAAGACGAGTATTTAACTGGAAATTCCACGGTAAAATATAGTTTCCGAACATGAAAAAATTATAGCACATTGCTACTTTTACAGAATTTCATAGTCCGTAACAAGTTAAAAGCGATGCTTAGATACTTACCAAATATGAATACCTCTCTCTTTCTCTCTCCTTTATGCACACATTTACGCTCATTCGCTCAAATGAAATATTCGACTAGGCACCGACTCCAAAAGTCTCTAACCGTAGCAATATTATTCATTATGTCATATATATTTATACAATATGTAGTATTTTATATTGAAACTGGCAACATTTTTATTACTGGAATCATAGGACGCAGGATTTATTAAAAACGATTATTGGACGAGTTACAACTATCATCTATAAAAACTATGGGAAAATAAAAAAAAACTGAAACCGGTCAAAAGAGAGGCAAATTGACAATGTTTATCCATCTGACGCATTTTCCATACATATGTGATGAAATAAAAATTAAAGAGAAAGTATTTAGCTTCTGTATTTTAAGTTTTAAGAGCAATTTTAAAATTAAGAGAACTTTAAAATTCTGAGATATATAATGAAGCAGAGTTTAAAGAAAAATAACTTATTAATATTAATTAAATAAAACTGGTGCATCGTCCGGTTCTTATTTATTAAGATTTCATAAGAAGTTTTAATTGCAATAAATAAGTATAAAAAATAAAATTATTAACAAAAAGAAATCTATTTCCTTCTTACATTTTGCACAGTGATTGGTAATAATTGAAATGTAACTTAAAATTTATTATGTTCTTAATAATCCCTAATATTTCTCTTTATAGAATAAGTTATTATTTCAATATTGTTATATATATATATATATATATATATATATATTTATATATATATATATATATTATATATATATATATATATATATATATATATATATATATATACATTTATATAATATTGCATGATTACTCTTCTTAACGATCGACAGTGAATTTGTGATAAAACATATAAAATGATATCAAAATTTATGTCAAGGTCAACTTTGTTTACATTTCGTAAATCAAAATTATTGCCATTTAAAAATCTTTAACATCCATTCATTATTCCCTCAAATATTAAAGGTTATAAAAATATTATTATCGACTTAGACAATAAACTTATCGGTATAATTATTAACATAATTTTTTTTTCATTTATCATTTAAATAAATTATTAATCGCTCCTTATTTATAAAATAACATTAATTTAAATTGCTTATTTTAAATTCAATATTTATGGATTTTTTTATTATTTAATATGGCAACCCTCAATATTTCTTCTGGTTAGAATATTTTTCAAACTTTAGTTCGACATAACAGTTGATTGGTTTAATGCGATTTTATTCTGTCAAATGATTTGTTATTTGTGATATCAAGTGAGTGAAATTACAAATATGTCGTTTTTTAGTGTTGATGGAACATGGTATTAGTATGATAAATATCATTATAATAGTCCTACGCCGAACGTTATCCTACAACCAAGTCTTGTTACGATCAATACAGCAGGATAACCATTTATTTCAGTGATATCAGGCGATATCTCTCCAACAATATCGATAAACATGAAACAAAAAGTGCTAACTCATTTTATAAGGAAGCAAAATTCGAATATCAATCGCACAATGTAGATAATTTAAGTTTAACGTATTTTTAATTTAATATGGAACAAAATGAAAGTAAGGGAAATTCATTTCAACTGTATTTCTTAACTTGTATGGTTAAGTTATTATCATTGTCATTACTTAAATAACAGTTGCATTTATTTCGAACAATATGGAGTAATGCAGGGCACTCATCACAGGCAGATAAACGCTTGATTTTTCGTTTTCGGCTTGGTTTTTGTGTACACGGGTCCATATATCGTATTTCTTACAAATTCTATAAATGCATTACAATTTTTGTCCCAGTAGGATACTTATAATATAACTGAAAATACATGTGTTTCAGAAAATATGAAAAGCTTGGCAAATCTCATTGTACATTTAAATTGAACACTAATTTTTTTTTCACGCGTGCCATTAAATGTGTTATCATTCAATAATTCTTTTAAGATGATGTTGATTCGAAGTTTCGTTTGCAAAATATTGAGATTGAAAGCTATATGCAATGTAAATTCCGTGATTTATCAAACAATACTTTCGACTACGTCAAACGAAACAGGAAATGAAGTTTAGAGCTCCAGAAATACTCTACATATAATTTAAATTAATTTGAAAATTGGTTTATATGATGGTAAATAAACTTCTAACAGGAGATAATTATTAAAAATATATTTTTTTTTACTTTATACACAATTTTAGTTTACGTTTTATAAATAAATCGCAGACATATTAATTGAATCTTGAAGTGATATCTGTCTGGATATATTTCCAAGATTTCGTAGTGAAATAATGAACCCTTTTCACATCGTCACGTCTGTTTTCATATCGTCAGTCCGGCAGTCTTTCGCAGCCTCACATTTCCTACAGTTTTATTTCCCAATAAAAATGTAGCCAAATATATGAATTATTGTACCTTCCCACATATATAAATTGCAAGGACGTTCGTTTTGCGCTCCTAATTGAGTAAGTCTTCTAAAATGAAATCTATGTTTCATTCATCACGATTTATTTGTTTACACTGTTCGCAAAATATTAAGGTTTAAAATAAATCTTCAACCACGTGTTTAAAAAAATTATAGATTTTAATTCCTCAAAAAATTCTGCACTATTTTTTGTTAAAGCTTCCAAAAAAAATGTTAATATGGGCAAATAAGAAATTCTACTTTATGCGTGCTACAACCACAAATATACTTGATAGGTTTTTAGGATTCAGTAACCAAATGGAATAAACAAAAACCTTAGAATTTTGTCTTCTCCGTCTTTTTTTTTCTACGTCTGAGTATCCGTATGTCTCAACCATTTTACTCGGAGACTATTAGCCCTACAAGGATGAAAGAATAGGTGTCAATAGGATAAGGTAGCTGCATTTCCCCCTGAAGGGTTTTGAGTTTTTTTCAACTTAGAGTAATTTTATTTAAGATAAAAGTCAAATTAATTTAAGTGCTCTAATATATTTGTGACAAAAGTAATCAAAATTATTCAGGTAATAAAGTTAACAAGTATGCGATACAAGTTAAATTAACATTAATCAGAGTTTTCGCTATTGCTATGAGTCCACTGTGATATAGCGGCGTCTAAGATGGGGTCACCGTAATTGACCAATGGAGATTTTTTCTTCCAAGTACCTGTTGTATCCTTAGCACCAGAGAACCGCAGGGGAAAACCAGCTCACTACTCGTGCACCTTACACTGGCAGCATCACCCACAAACTATTAGAGAAATGCAGTTATTTTATTGAATTCATGCATTATATATTTTTGACGATGAATGTCGCGATTGCAATTAAATTCGAATTATATAATTGAATTTTCCTTATGAACATATAGCTCACACACACTTAAATCATTGAAATGCTGTTTTATATAGCTCGTAGCCAGTTTTAATTAATAAACCTCAATAGTTATATTACATAGTTCCGTTATAGTCAATCGAAGAAAATCTTCTAAAATACTTATATCTATTTCTTTCCAAACTACTCGACGTTTCATCCAGTTTTCTGATTCAATTATGTTTTTCAAGTAATTACGTTGTTTTACTAAATTTAGCATTCTACTAGCAACTGCATCAATGTCACTATTTTCGATTCGAAGAGTTCAAATAGCATTACATTTAGCGCAAATAATATGTGCATAATCACCAATCAAAGAAATTTTAGAGTTTGGAATAAACTGTCCTAAAGCTTTCCAATGTTTTGTTAAGCCGTTAACATATTCAATAACCTAGATTTTATTTACCTTGATTCATTTGCTTCTTCATTAGTATGCTGAGTTTCATTGAATTTAAATGCAAAGCAATGAATTCTGGCATAAGTGCTTTTCTAGCAGAAAGTATACTTCTTCCTTTAACTCTTTTCTTTAAAGTTTGAACAGAACTAAGAATACAGAGTGTGAAAGGTCCATACGAAGTTTAATTAAAAGTATTACCAGACATGTTCTATAAAAACGTGAAGAAGTCAAACGAACTTTACTTTTAATGCAATTAATGTATCAAAAAATGTATCAAAGTTGGTTTTGGTAATACCTGTCTATTTATAATAATCGTTATCATCCACATAATCGTTATCATCAAAATTTAGGAATCGTTACTAAAATCTAAGCCTTTTTTGCAGTTTTATCGTAATTCTCGTAATGATTTTTATAACCTGGGGACTGCATCGTAATATTTTCAGAAAACTTAATATTTTTTAAAGCTATAATAAATAAATAAGCCAACAAGAACGTTTTATACGGCATCTAGCTCCAGATATAATCATTATATTTGTTTGGATGAATGCTTGATGTCGTGCCTTTGATATTATATCTTGAAGATTATTTTTTGACTTGCATAAAAAATAATTTGAGAAACTAACACTGACTAGTGTTAGTTCCTTCATTTCCTTCAGTTCCTTCATTTTTAAATTAACGCTCAATTCACCTTTGAAAATGACATATTCAAATCCACATTTTTTCATTATCCATATTTATTGATGGTAATCTGCGAATCTCTTGTCGTAATTTCTCTCTACTACTGTCGATGCTCTTCTGTTTTGTCTCATTACCGTTTTTTAGTTATTTTCATCAGTAAAACCTTAATTAGTAACAACATTTTAGCACACACTACAGGACTCAAATCAAAACGTATTTCTTACTTTTTAAATACTTAATAGCATTTGGATCTTTTATACACCTCGCAGTCGTTTTTTTTGTTCTCTTCAAACAACAACAGCAAAAAATATTCCTATTTAGTTTACATTGTCTTATGAAGTTTAAAAAAAAATAGAAACAAACAATTTGATATAATATACTATAAAATCACAATCTTTTAAATGCTAACACTTGGTAGCAAGTTATTATTAAATGTCTTAATTATGCGTGACAATTATAACACTTACGTTTAAATAACTCAAACTGTACTTTTTTGATCTTAATCCAAGCAAAACATAAGCTGTGACATGATTAGGCCTGCACAAAGTGATGGGCAAAGAATCGCGATCGGCAGTTATATCTTACGTATACGTAATATACTGTAAACATATGAGCGCATTGAACCAAAACTTTTATATTTCTATATATGATTGCTTACAATATGCTTTATCATATATCCAAAAGCCAAAGTGTTAGGAAATAGCATTCATGAAAAAATAAAGAAAAATAATTACGTAAAGTAAAGAATATTGTCCAAAACGCACTTAGCATATAGTTCAGATTTAAACAAATGTGTTCTGTGATATGTTCAATTTTTGTGAGTTCTAGGGGAAATTACTTACTTATAGAAGTTCTAAAATAAGTCAATGGATGGTGAGTTATGCACTTCTAAAGTCTTAAAAGTGTGTTACCTTTTATCAAACGTGTGTAAGATATTAAAAACATTAAGGTAGTAGAACTTAAAATTAACTTTTTACGAAAATTGATTTGAATAAGATATGTTGTGTAGTTTTTGAGATGTGAGACATTTTCAAATGTTAAATAGTTTTTGTGTGGGTAATGGAAATAATCATAGATCTCAGTCATTCCATGTATTGTCTATTAATTTCACTGTGAACTTTGAATATTTTTAAATTTATTTAAATCAAAAGGTGATAATAAGACTGAAATTGGGTAAAAAACTATTTCTCCAATTCGATTCACAAAAATTTCTGCTTTTTTTACACCATTTCTGCTTTGTTTTAAGTAAAATAAAACAAATTTTAAATAACTTGCGGCATAGTCTACGACATTGGTAGCATCTCTTTTCGTGATATCATATATCAAACTAAATTATAGTGGTCAAAATGCGATCTTGAAAGAATTAAAAAGAAACAACTTTTTTGGGACAAATCCTAATACATAACTGATAATTTTAATCAAGTTAATACGGTGTTATATTTAACTGTTTTCAATTTTTCATAAGGACTAAAAATTTTATTGCCATGTCATTTCAGATGTCTAAAGTTTTTTTAATTTTATTAATTTTAAATCTTTCGGTAAAAGCATAAAAATTAAGGAATTCTTCAATCAAAGCTTACACCTCTAGTAGTCCAAATATACAACACTGTCATACAAATACATACGAATGACGATATAAAAACTACGGTTCTATCTTTTAGGGTTAATACTTTAAAAAAATTACATATGTTTATACATTACCGAAAGTATCCTACTTTTGGTATCTAAACGCCTAAATATTTATATCCCAGCCTACGTAATCGAAGTTATTTCTTTATTACGTAAACTAAATATTCTCTATGTAACTACGTAAACTAAATCTTCCTTCAATGTCTCTACGAAAACTAAATATTCCTTCAACGTTTCTTATATAATCGCTTGTTTCATTGATGTCTACAGAAAGAGACTCAGTTGATTTCCCTACCTACGCCGACCACTCCCACTCTATTCACTGTCAATAGCAAACTATTGACCCAACAACAGCTGCTTAACAAAACCATGAATAGAGTAGTGACCGCAAAGACGTCCAGATCTTAATAGACTTTAATATCAACCGCGCTCACCCTTGTTGTTAAACAGCAGTTCGACGAACGACGGTATTAACAAGAAACTATGTAGTCCCACCCACCTGTTTACACCGCTTTATTAATTCATATGTATAAACACAGCGTTTCTAGATTGTAGATTTGTCAAAGTATCTCATCGAGGTCGGCTAATCAAAGTTTTGTTACTTCAATATTGAATAACGTAACAAAGTTTTGACGTTTTCTTGGATTTTGGCATATGGTTGGAAAATCACAGAGTAATTGTTACGTACCGACCAAAGACGTATCGCAAAGGTATTGTAAAAGTGTTTCATGTTATTGATTCCGAAATAGTACATCGCTTGTTTCTCAATTTCCATAAATCTGTTCATTTATTTTTGTAATTACTGTCATGCCACCTTTTACATAATCTAGAGTTTATTCTCATATCATCTTTCGTACACTCTTGATTTACCTAAATTATATTATAAAACTAATCTTGATTCACTCTTGTCTTCAGAATGACCGAACGATATTAACATCATTTTGTTTAACTTTACAACCACGTTATCTTCAACATTGCATTCGTGACATAAATTCTCCATGTTAACTACATATTTTGTTGGCAATTACGACTTTATCGGTAAGTTAAGCTACAATTAATGGCAAGTGTTTACTAATAGAGATGAAAATTAATTATCCTGATTTTTTACAAATTCACCTTTTTTACGTTAAAGGGCTCAAATGTTACTTATAGGTAAATGATTTGACACCCAATTTTTAGAAAAATTGCTTTGAATCATTTTCTTACTACCAGAGATTTTAATTTGGCGGAAAATATTTCTATGCCTGAGAACGATCTTTTTTTATTTTTCTCTGAAGTATTTTTAAAGGAGGTGTTTTTTTTATTCTTGTATATACTATCAAAGCTAACATTTCAAAATTTTATTTATTGTTTTCAGTAATTTAAACAAACTCCAAATCGCCATGTAATCGAAGGTCACCGGGAGTAAAAACATAATGGTATTCTTCCCAAAGACCAGAAATCGTTTAAACCTAAGCTAGCAGTAGCTGTCGTTTTATTAAACATAGCTTTTATAAATTAGTCTTAAATTTTAGTGGTCTTAACTTGTAAGTAATTTATATGCGATTCACGCTACTTCGGCGCTAGTTGCTTTATTTATAAGGTGCATATTTCAATAACTTCACAATAAAGTGATACTTTTTTGATAGAACTATCATATTATAAAAAAATATACTTGTTTAGGAATAAAATAAAAAATATTATGTGTTTCGTAGCGTCTATTTTTTAATTTTGAAGCTCTTTATTTCAGGTAAAATTAAAGAAGAACAAATATTTTTGATATGTTATTGAACGAAACAGGTACCCCAAGCAGAAGAGCAATTTGTCAAGGGACTTTGAAAATGTTTAGAACTTACTTACAAAATATAAGTTGTATAATTTGGCAAAATGGATTAAAATACTTTCGTAAAAAGCAATTAAAATGCTTACTGCAGATATAGTTACGCAACTTCAATAAATAGGAATTTTCTTAATTAAAATTTCGAAGGTTAACATTTCTACTACATTTTTTTTACATTGATACGTTGTTTTTACTGAAACTGATTGTACCGAGAGGCTGTAATAAAAACTTTTACTATATATTCATATTATTTTTCGCTAACTTAATGTTTTAATTTCTTCGGAAACGCTTTCTACAAAAGTCTTCAAAAGCCTACAAAATCTATGATTATCTCTTATAGCTCAGGCAGTTACGGTCTGGAATACCGTGTTTGTGAGTACGCATTGTACAAGTTGCATGGGTATATCTGGAAGGTGGTAACAAAAACCACCTCTCAATAGTGAAGAATATATTAATTTACTTTTTTACTAGATTAATTTATCTGATGAGGCCAGGATCACATGGTGAAGCCGGAAGGTGGTGACAGAAATTTTCCAGTGGTGAGGAATAAATTCATCAAATTTAGATGGACGTACGGAAAAGTATAACATATTATACATATATTAATATAGTTGGAACTTTTGCAGTACAAAGTCGCAAATAAATTTGGGGCATATTCTTTTGTCATACAATTTTGTATTCACTGTAATGTGCCACTTATGTGTATATAACGTCCATGTATATGGCAGAGAGAGAAAGAGATATTGGTTCTATATAGATTAAACAATATAACACGAGATATACAACACGAGTTGCCTAGTTATCAATAAAAATTAATCATTTATAAACTTTACATCATGATAGAGATATGCTCTGCTTTGGCTTTTTTTTCTTTCTGATCGGCTTGAATACACAATACTTTACAGTGCCGTGAAAATTTTCCCTGCAACGGACTGAATAGTACACAGTATCGTCCGATCCTACCATAACTTTCTAGTTTTTTATTGAAATACAGTTTCCCGTGCACTCTGATTTTCTGATACGACTTATGTCGTTATTAAGACTAACGTTTATATCCTAGAAGCAAATAGTTGTTGCAAGTCTTCAAAGGATATTGTAGATCAAAAATAAAGTTTATTAAAACATATGATCTAGATATGACGTTCAAAAATACAACCTTCACGAATTAGTAAGAGTATTTGATGAACATTTTAATGATGGTGTTTTTTAATTCTCACCGTTATGATATTAAAATGAGCAAAATCGAACGTTTCTTACTCACATTGTCAACTCGAGTGACATATAGAACACCGTTATTTGAAGATAAAAATTAAGTGTGCAGTAAAATTTGAAAGACATATGATCTGATTCTGTTAATGTTAGTGTTTACCAGCATATAATTTTTTAAACAAATTAGATAACGTTACATAAATGCTCTCTGTAAAGGAGGTACAAACAAAAAGCTTGATATATTTGATAGTTTATGTCGTAGTAAGTCAAAATATGTTACGAGAGCAGAAAAATCGAAGGTTTGCATAGAGCAAAAAAGAATTCATTTTCTTTACAAATGCGGCTACCTTAAAGCTAAACCCGGAAAATAAAATAACAAATTTTGTTATATCGGCCATACTCCCCATATAACATATAATGCATAATAAACATGCATTCATATACAATGTATTGGCCGTGACCCGACACAGCTTATTAAATTTTCAACGGGTCGATTTGAGTAAGTTTGCTTTGTGCATTTTTAACATATCAATAAAACTTGAATTTTTTTTCTACCCTATTACTCTCATACACTTGTTCCTTATTTTCGTTATACGGAAAGAAAAGACCTGTGGAAAAAACAGCGTTTTTTATTTGTCGTCCCGTTTATTGCTCAGTATTCATAAAATATTTTAATAGTAATTTTAGCTTTTAGGAGCTATTAAACTCATTTAAAACAGCAAATCTCTTTCTATTCAAAATTATGTATATATCTATAAAATATGTTATGGGATAAAAGATGAGATAGATTGAAAGAAATTACATTTCATGAACTCTACTGGTTGACAATTTTGGCTTGTTAATGTTAAAGAAATGCACATGTCATGAAATAATTATATTTAAAAATTCGTATACTAGACAATGAGCTTTAACCTGAGCAAAATAATATTTCATGAGCATTACGTTCGTATTATCGATATTACACGAAAGGAAAGTAAACTTTAAACATAACAAATTTGTCAATAATTTATATTGTACATTTGTATTCACATGTTTAATATTGGAATACCTACCTTGAGTCTATGTTTAGCAAAATCATTCCTACTTATGAAAAAATTTACATTAAACTCTCATCAAACAAATAATACCTCAAAAATCATTTCGCCGTCAATTATTTGGTATATTATGTTAACTAACACTACTCACCAACTCAGTCGTTAGTATTATGTTAACTAACACTACTCACCAACTCAGTCGTTAGTATTATGTTAACTAACACTACTCACCAACTCAGTCGTTAGTATTATGTTAACTAACACTACTCACCAGCTCCGTCGGCTCTTACTTCCGTGATTTAAACATTTCCCAACTCGTTCGTTGCACGTTGCCGCGTATTGATTCTCCGACTTTATTACGCTTCTTTTCATTTATCACCGCCAGCGTCGCTGTCGTTGACTAATTTATGGTGCTATCTTAATATTATCGTCGCTGTTCTAATAAAATGTTGCAATCAATTGTTATACGATGACTCGGTGAGTATGACCATGTAACGATATGAAAAAATACACTTCGAGGATATCTGAAATAAATGTCTACAAATTTTATCGATATTTCTATTAGCGGTAAAATACTCTTCATATACGTTAGAATTGATAGACAAGAAAAGGTAAGTACTTCAGCATTAAGGGTATATAAGTATATAAGAAAAACAATATATTTTATGGAACAGTTCTAGTCCCGAGATTATATTTGAGAAATTATTTGAGATATAGTTCTCCTTTGCTTTATTATTGGTCTTTAATGGCACAATTTTTATTATGTAGAATAATAGTCGTAATTTCAAAAAACCAAACAAAAAAGCATGGTTGCTGTAAATACATTATGACAAAGGAAATGTTTTGTTTACTTTTGTAAACATATTTTTAATTAACATGCCTTTGATACCTTTGTACATATTACTAACGAATTACGTTTTTGTATTTCGTAATGGTGAAATATGTAAAAGTGAAAGCGCAGTAGAATTATAAAGTATGTGGTGGTGTGGGTGCGTGGGCGTGTGGGTGTATGGGTGTGTGGGTGTGTGGGTGTGTGGGTGTGTGGGTGTTTGGTGTGTAGGCGTGTGGGCGTGTGGGTATGTGGGTGTGTGGGTGTGTGGGTGTGTAGGTGTGTGGGTGTGTAGGTGTGTGGGTGTGTGTGTGTGTGTGTGTGTTAGTGCGCACGTGTGTGTGTGTATGTGTGTGTGTCTGTGTGTGCGTATGTGCGTGTGTGTCTATGTGTGTGTGTATCTCTCTCTCTCTCTCTCTCTGTGTGTGTGTGTGTGTGTGTGTGTGTGTATGTGTGTATCTGTGTGTGTGTGTGCATGTGTGTGTGTAATAAGCACCTCTATCACCAACGGAATGTCGGTTATAGAGGAAAAAACTTTAGTTATTTAAGTATATAATTCAGTTTAACGGCACTCCGGGTACGAGTGTATTGTTTACACATTGTCTGCGGAGAACCTGAGTCTGCTGTAGTGACGTTTGTAATTTATGGCATGTGAGCATAGATCACAATCTTTTGCATTTTATCTATGCCATGTTTATAAATTTTGTTTTCTTTTTTTTATTATTATTGATTATATAAAATGTAATTCAATTTCTCATTATTAGGTGTCTGTATTTACTTGTTACGTTATGTTAGCTGAGTTATTTTTTTTATTTTATATACCCTTTTTTTGTATCTGTTTCTCTTTTTTGTCACTGGTTAGTATTAATAAAACTTTATAATACATTGACATGTCATTTATCATCTTTCTCAAATTCCTTCCCATACTTTTTTTCTAACGATTAGCTCGATTCTTCACTTGAATATACATTTTTCGACACTTCCTATAATCCTTTTACTTATAATATCCGTAAATCTGCTTTGATCTTCTCACAACCAGATCTTCACTCCTACCATATCAACGTCCAGAGTATTCCGTGCCATTATTCATATTTCATTAATTATTTCGAAAATTTGAACCTTCACGCTTATCTTGTTACTGAGACCTGGATCAAAACATCACTCCTATCAAATTTGTATTCACTCCGAGGTTACTTTTCAATACGTAACGATCGTACTTTCCGACATGGCGGTGGTGTTGCTATATATCTTCGGGCTGACCTACCTTTCAAAATTATCGCAAAATCTTCTACTGGCTGCACGCCCAAAATGAAATACTTATTCGTCGAAGTAACTTTTTTTCAAACCAAATTACTTTGGTTTGAAAAAAAGTTACTTCGATCAATTGGTTTCATATATTTTCCTCCCGATGTTTCATATTTTGGTGATTTTGAAAGTATAGTGGACCACTACCTACATTCATACCCCCATGCATTGATTATGGGTGATTTTAACACCTGCCTGTACAGTACAATTGTCATTCTTTTCTCGATCTCATCTTAGTAATCTGCCCTAAAGTGTATCCTTCTTCAGTAAGCTTCCAGCACCCCGTCTTTCCCTTCATGATCTTCTTCATATTTCCTGTAAAAAAACCCTAAAGCTTCTTCTAAAAGCATCTTCCCCCGTGACTTTAATCGTATTGACCTACTATCTTTTCTTGAGGATACCAGATCGATTAACTGGGATACAATTGCGATCAATCCCTCTGTTGATGAAAAGCTCACTGTTTTGCTGTCTGCCTGTCTGACTACACGTTGTATCACTAAACTGCTCAATATATTATCAAATTAAGCGGAGAGCTGTTCCTTGGCTAAACGTTTTCGTTAAAATAATTGAATCCGAACGTGATCACGCTAAAGCGAAGTATAGGACAGATTCCAGCCCAAATCGCTGAGATAATTTTAGAATGCTTAGAAATAAATGTTCTCAAATGTGTCTAAAATGTCTTCAAAATTTTCTAAAATATAACTGTCAAATATTCCTGTTACCGCTAATTGATTATGCAAATGTTTACTATCCTGATCTTCATGAAGAATATTTGTATAAGTTGGAAGGCCTTTAAAATTTATGCATCCGATACATCTTCGGCCTCAGAAAATATGATTATATTTTCGAAAACAGGTCATTTCTCAAATGGCTGAAGACCCGTGATCGACGCCAACTTCACATACTTCCACTTCTTTTTAATATATTAAACAAATTTCAGAGCTTTGTTCACAGAGAATTCTCAGAGCAGAGAATTCTCATAGCAGAGAGTTATCTTACTGGCAAATTTAAAGATTTGTCTGCTCACGGTCTCGGGCTACGATCTGAAAGTTTACTCATCCTACTTCTTCCTAAACATAACTCTACCACTTACGGAAAATCTTTCATTGTCCAAGTAGCAAAAATTTGGAATCACAAACATTTCCAAAGATCGAGTGAGCTCATGTATCAATAAGTTCGTCATATATAATGTGCATATAAGGTAAATGAATAAACAATAGTTGTAAAGATATGATTTTTAATTTTTTTTTATATTTTTAATACAGTTTTCTGAATCAAAGTCACCCGAATTTTGCAAGAAAGGCACATTGTGACTGCCAAATTTATGTCGATAAGTAGTAAATAATAATGGTGCATATTTAAATTAAATTTAGTATAACAGATACATTTTTTAATAAACATTGTTAACAGCAACTCTGGGTTAAAAACTTATTAGCCAACCCAATATATATATATATATATATATATATATATATATATATATATATATATACATATATATATATATACACATACATACAGGACCTAGTATAAATATGTTTGAACATGTTCAAAAATTTTTAATTTTATATTTCGAGGAAATGATCTTCAAATGTAAAGAATTTTGTTTTATAAGACCTGGCGTATGACACTCGAAGCATGGCAAAATATATATTAAAATATATTTTTTAGTATACTGCCACGTAATAGTTAGAGATATCCGTATGGAACATATACTTGCAATAATTTACTCAGGGAGTATGACACTATATAAACTATGAAGCTGTGACGAACGGAAATATTGATAAAATTAAAAAAGATTTATTGATTGTCGGTACTTATAATACTCATAATACTATCCATATAATTTAAGTGTTAATACTTAGTATAGCTTCCTAGTAAAACCAAATGAAGTGGCAGTTTTTTTTTTGTTACAACAAATAAGCCTATCATAATCATCTATTGTACAGTCTTACGGTCTATAAGATATTGCTTTCGGATCATTCGAACAGACCTAAATCCTAAGCTCTGTCGATGGAGCAAGGAAAGTTAACCTTTCTTATTATTATCGTATATTCTAGCTCATTAAATTTTGTCTAGTGTACAATTTATCTCCACTTCATTGCGGATGCCGATTTTGTACGAGAATACTTTTACCTGATCGCCTGGTCAAATAGAAAGGACAGCGTAATACAACCTGATACAAATGTAATATTGAAGAGGTGTGAAAACAATTTAGATGCATCGGATATCAAGTTATTACCAAGAAAAAGTAATGTAGGAAAATATAATATATTGGGAAAATTATTTTCCATATATTGTTAGTGAAATAAGCATTTTCTAGAGCAGGTATAAAAATAGCGCCAAATATATTTTCTTTTAAAATTATTAGTTTAGAAAATAACGAAAATTAAGAATTTTGTATGAAATTACAATTACACATCCTATGTAAATAGCTCGTATGGCGCAATCGGTAATGCGCAACATCTTGTCAATTGTTATGATGATAGATGAAATGTCATTAAACTATAGGGAAAAACTTAAAATAAAAAGGAGACCTTCGTTTTTAGGTGCATGAAATCATAGTTTAAATTACCGGCGTAGTTTAAACGACGGTATAGTCATATGTTCGTAACATCAATGGCGGTGTAATATTGTAAACAATTTAAGACTCTAGATTATTTCTTCTAAAGGGAATCATTTATTATTAAAATCCTCTAGTTGAATTAACTGCGGAAAGATGGTCGCCCAGCTATTTGCAATTAATTTTTGTAATTCTGTCGAAATGTCATTCAGTCTAGTTGTTCTTTAAAATATAATAGGTTTAAATATTAATAGAGAATATATTATTTGTTAGTGGGGTTACATTACCAACTAAACACAATAAAATGAAAACGCGTGGGGTGATTCTGATGAGAAATTGTATTTGAACGGAGAGCGCCAATTACGCATTTTAAGTTTTGGAACAACAAAGACCGACTGAGTAAATATTTCCGTCTCATCCTCAAAGAAATTGGACGCTCTTCTTGATGATCACGATATTATAAATTCAAAAATAGACAGTTTCGAAAAAAGTATTTACGTACTTACTTCAATTTTATTTTCAAAGTACCGTCCCCGTAATTCAATACACTTTAGCAGCTTACTGTGTCAAAGTCCTATATAATTCGCTATCGTATTTTATTGAACGCCTGAACAATGCGGTGTGTCATCTCGGTTCCAATTGAATTTCTTTACGTAGCCCTATATAGCTTCGTCCAGCCCCATAAAGAAATCTAGAAGTGTGACATCAGGAGAGGGCGGCAGTTAACTGTACAGTACAAAAACCTACCTACCCATTGCACACCAAATAATCCTTGGATGCAATTTCTGATTAGAGACTCGTGTGGAGTGGTGCGCCACCATCTTTAAACCACATGTATCGCAGTGTACTGATGGGATATTGTTTATGTAATGGCCCAGTGGATCATTGAGTAATTCCAATAATCCTTGGATATTTAAAATATCGTTTATGAAAACGGGACCAATAAGAGTATTGCCATTTATAAGAACCCAGACATTTATGGCCGGTTTCGTTCGACGAATTAACTAGCGTGTGTTATGGTAATGTCAGCCTTTCTGCGTACAATGGTAACAGTTATTCAGTATTGCGTTTCGTGTAAACAAATTTTTGTCAGACCAAACAATACTTTTGATCAAATGAGGATGTTTGATACATATTTGTAAGGCCCTTTTGGGTTTTAAGGTTTTACTTACGACAATAAAATACGCCATGAGGGAAGAGGATATACAAAGCAAGGCAACTGATAAACCCAGGTCCATCCAACTTACCCACCTATGTAAAATTAGACTACTCAAATTCGTGAGAGGGTAATGTAAAAAGACATCCTCATACTTTTACTTGTGAGAAAAATTATATGAGTATGCTATTTAATATCAAATTCTAATTACTATCTAAGTATCCGAATCAATATTATTTAAACCTAGAAGATAACAAAACCCGAAGATAATAAGTTGATGCTTAAAGAAATGCTTAATGCACTTTCATAATCTATAGCATCTAGACAAGAATGAGTGTACGATGTCCATTTAAAATTTAATTTTGATTGACAAAGTATTATATTATATAAAGATTGGTAACAAAGTATACTGAAGCTTAATGACTAAATTCTGCACCATATCTACTATATGCGTAAATGATAGATACGGTGCAGATGTATGCTTTTAATTCAATTTTAATTGACCTTAGAAAATCAACATATTTTCAAATCTCAAATATAAATTAGCCGTAATCTGTACGAGTAAAAAATCAATACTCGCCTATGCAGTATTGCGTGAAACCACGTATATTAAACAAAATCATCACGTATAATAATTCAGAATATATACATACACACACACATACACACACACACACACATACATATATATATATATATATATATATATATATATATATATATATATATATATATAAATACTTCTGGATTCCGCTTCATTTCATTGAATGCAAAGGTCTAATTAACACGAAGTTGGTCCACAGGTGATAGTTATTACCGTAATTATGATTATAAAGGAAAGTAAAATCTTCAAGGTACAATGTTTAAATTGTAATATTTTATTGAGAAAATACAACGATTTAGGACGGTTTTGTGCCAGATACGATCAATTAACTCATTTTTATTTCAAGTATTCTACTTGATAATTTTCTCAATAACAACATGAAAAGCTCATCAACTGGCAAAATATGATTGTATTTATCTATAGGACATGATCGAATTGCAAATAAAAATTACTCTAAGGGAAAAAATACATTTTCAAAATGAAAAGATTGCACCACATAAAATTGAAGTGTTCAGATCCCTGCTATCGGAGGAACATAATATAAATAAATACTTTTTATTTCCCCCTTTTCTAAATATATAATATCGCTTGTCTTGTTAGTCAGACCTATAGATTAAAACTTAACTCCCATTAAATTTGTATTCACTCCCAGATTACGTTTTAATACCAAACAATCGTACTTCCAGATGTGACGGTAGTGTTGCCATATATCTTCCTGCTGATCTACCTTCCAAAATTATTGCAAAATCTTCCACTGGCTGCACGCCCATAATGTAATACTTATTTGTCGAAGTAACTTTTTTTCAAGCCAAGTTACTACTTGGGGTCGTATATTCTCCTCCTGATGTTTCATATTTCGGTGATTATGGAAGTACAGTTTATCACTATCTACCTTCATACTGTCATTAATTGATTATGGGTAATTTTAATACCTATCTTTACAAGCATAACACTACAAGTGGAAAGCTTTGTGACATTGTCAAGGTCAGTGACCTCACATCTAGTAACATTCTTCCGTCCTTTGCCACATTTCATGCTGACAATTCTCACTCCCTTCTCGATCAAATTCTAGAAATCTACCCTAAATGTGTATTCTTTACGGTCAACTTCCAGCACCCAGTCTTTCTAATCATGATCTCCTTCATATTTCCTATAAATTAAATAAACATTAACCCCCCTCCAAAAACGTCTTCCTCTGTGACTTTAATTGTGTTGCCATACCATCTTTTCTTGAGGATGCCAGATTCATTAACTGGGATAAAATTGCGATCAATCACTCTGTTGAAGAAAAACTCACTGTTTTCAATATTTGTATCACTAAACTGCTCGATACACATGCTCCCCTAAAACTCATCAAAATTAAGCGGAGAGTTGCTTCTTGGCTAAACGGTTCCTTTAGAAAAATTATGGCCAAATGTTATCACGCTAAAACTAAGTACAGTACTGATTCCAAACCAAATTGCTGGGAGAATTGTAGAGTGCTTAGAAATAATTAATCGCAAATGTGCCGAAATGCCAAGAAACACTATATTTCTGCATCATTACGAGATTGTACTCCTAATATTATTTGAAAGTTTTTGGGTACTCTAGCTATTGGAAAATCTACTACTTCGGAGAGCTGGCGATTGCATATCGACCAATTAAATTCACATTTTTCTACGCCACCCCGGTACTTGAACCTGCGGTTAGGTCTGCAACTATGAACGGTATCTCATCTTCATCTGTTTCTAGAGAACATCAATTTACGCTAAGGGATACCTGTGAGTCCGAAGTTAAAGCTAATCTTCTTACGATAAAATTGAAATCCATGGGAATTGAATACTTAAATGTTAGTGCTCTTAAACTAATAATGGATATTGTGGCTCCGGTCATCACTGATATTTTTAATACCTCTTTGGTAACTGCAATCTTCCCTTTAGAATGGAAAAAAACCTGTATTTTACTCGAACCTAAAATGTCATTACCTACGCAACCCAAATATTTTCGGCCCATTTCTATCCTACCGCTTCTATCCAAATTCTTTGAACTTATTGTTCATGGTCAACTCGTTACTTTCTTCAATGCTCATAAGTTTCTAAATCCACTTCAATCTGGCTTTAAAGCTGGCCACAATACCTCAACTGCCCTTGTTAAGTTTACTGATGATGTACGCTTGGCTATGGATAATACCAAGTCACTGTCCTTGTGCTTCTTGATTTCAGCAGTGCGTTCAACTTTGCTGATTTCGATATTCTTCTTACCTGCTTGAAATATCCTAATATATCCTAACATTTACTTGAGTGATTTAGTTCATATCTCCATGGACGCAGGCAAAGTGTGGAGTCGTCAGATACCTATTCTGAGTGGACTGATCTTACAGCTGGTGTACCTCAAGGTGGAGTTCTATCTCTTCTCCTTTTCTCAGTATTTATTGATGATGTTATTAAAAATATTTTAGCAATTATCATCTCTATGCTGATGACCTACAAATCTACGTGCACTCGAATTTCCATTCCTTATCAAAAACCATCGACATCCTTAATCCAGATCTCGCTTCTATTGGTCAGTGATCTCATGAAATGGGCTTTTGGTTAACCCAAGAAAGTCATAAGATATCCTCATTGGTAGTTAAAACTGACTTCTAAAGTAAACCTGCCTAGTTGACCGCAATTAGTGCTAAATAATACAATAATACCGTATACATCAACTATAAAAACCTGGGCTTACTAATCAATCAAAATATTACTTGGCGGCCTCAAGTATATGAGGTTAGTCGTCGCGTTTTCAACATACTAAATTTTCTACAGACTAAAACGAAAATCTAAGTGTGTCAAACACTTTTATTACCATTATTCGATTATGGAGATGTATGCTATCCTGATCTAAATGAAGAATAATTGTGCAAGTTGGAACGTCTTCAAAATTTATGCGTCCGGTATATCTTCGGCTTTAGAAAATATGGTCATGTTTCTAATTATAGGTCACTTCTCAAATGGCTGAAGATCCATGATCGACGCCAACTTCACATATTTACATTTCTTTTTAGTTTATTAAAAATCCTCATAGCCCAAATTACCTTAATGGCCAATTTGAAGATTTGTCTGCTCACAGTCTTGGGCTACGATCTAATAATTTACTCTCCCTACTTATACCTAAACATACCTCATCCACTTACGAAAAATCCTTCACTGTCCAAGCACCAAAAATTTGGAATCAGCTGGATCCTGGGATCAGGAAAATCACGTCTCTAATATTTTCAATCGAGTGAAAAGTCCTACCTCTCCTGAAACCTTTCCCTTTGTGTCCTCGTTCTTTTCTGTCTTTCCTATCCCAAATCATGTCAATAGTTTTTTTTTACTTATACTTTTGCATTTTCTTTTTAATTTTTTTTTCGTCTAATGTACTATAAAGAATTTTCATTGTAAAATCTCTTACAGTCTGCCAACTAAATTTCAATACAAATTGTTATGGTTGATTGGATAAATTTGCCATATGTTCTATACATAAAAGATTATAAATAAATGTTTGTTGCAGCCGAAATACTGGAAATATTACAGATGAAGACCATGCTAGGCATATAACAAAAAAGGATCGTGCTAAGAAGAAAAAAGATATTGACAAAAGTAATGCGCAGTCAAGAGCATGTTATGTGTTCACACAGGATGTACAGTCTGTTAAGTTGGCCCCGTATCTGCAAGCTAGTGCCATTTACAATAAAACTAAGTTATGCATTCACAATTTTACATTATATAACCTTGCAACAAAGAAGTCATGATGAATGTAATAGCACGCTTTAAGCGTCAGTTTTTGCTTCGTGTACACTTGATCACTTGGAAATACATCTGAGTCAGAACTTACCACCAGTTATCTTGTATTCTGGTGAATGCTGTGATCAAAATCGCAATGTGACCTTAAGTAACGCCTTATTACGTTTATCCATAGAAAAGAACTTTGTTATTACTCAAAAGTACCTGGGGAAAGGCTACACTCGTATGGAATGCAATACCATAGATTATAAGCTAAATGGAAAATAAATTTACCTTCCGAATCAATGCGTGATTATTACAAAGACCGCTAGGAAAGATCCCATGCATTATGAAGCACATCTTTTAGAATAGTCTTTCTTTACTGACTTTTCTAAAGATTTAATCTATAAATCTATAAGTTATCGATCCACTTATTACAGATTTACGTATTTTAGAATATAGACATAATAGCACGATATGGTTCAAAATTAAATATGACGATTAACTACAACACTTATCACATCGTACCAAAACAACTGGTCCCATTAGACCGATAAAATAATTGCCAAAATTACATAAATCTTAAATACCTATTTCAAATAGAAAGTATGAAAACTTACAAGATTTCAAAAGCGTTATACCGTCTAGTTGCCATTCATTTTACGACAAAATACTCTATATTAAAAAAATACTAACACTGAAGCTATATGGTACTATTACTTATATAATTTAAGCAGATTGGTTTATTATTTTATTATATTTACTTTTAATACGTTCATTGTTAAGATTACAAAAGTTAAATATTTGAAACAACTGATTTCAATAACGTGATTCATAAAATTAGTACATGCATAATTAAGATGTTATAACGAAGTTCCTTATGTGTAAAATTCTAAGTTTCTCATATTTTTATAAAAAAATAAAAATGCTTTAAATTCAAAATTTTCCTGATCAATTTATTTATTTAAATAATTTATACAATACAGTCTAAGTCTGTTAAATAATTATGTAACACAGCTGACGTCAGAATAAAACATGAATAAGGTAAAAACCATAAACATTAACATTTAACACAACTCATATCCAATAAACAGAACATCTTTAACTAAAACTGACGCAATAATTCTTTAAATTAATAATTTAAGCAGTTTTGGACTCCCCTGTAAAGTGAGTCAAAATTACTTGAGCGGTGTTGTTCGATAAGCAACGATACGCACCTCTGCGTTTTTGCATTCTTGTTAGTTACACCCATACTTCACTAAGATTAAAATAGATTTTAAGAGTTTCGAAGAATATTAAGAATTTATCATTAATCATCGAATATTAATTGATATCGTTTCTAAATCATTATGTGTATAAAATATTGTTTCAAATATTTGACCAAAACAAATTATTTTAAGATATAATGAAAATAAAAGGAGATAAGAGAAAAATACCTAATATTCATCATTAGCATTGTTACTAATAACCGCTCCTGAAATATCAATAAATCGATAATTATTTATCGACTTTTTAACTAAAATTCTTTATCGAACATTTATTACTTTACGCGATGATTTCCTAACGATAAATTTACGAGTAATAGTCAGCACAAAAATATACAATACAAAAACGTCTAGTAGAAAATGTTAAATGAATTTTAAAAAAATAATAATAAAAATTTTCCTTGCATATATCCGTCTTCGTGAATATGTGGACCGTAGTTATGATCTCGTTGGAGCACTGCTTCGCTATCTGCAAGCCACTGGCATCGCATCGCGTGTAGATACAAGGTCACGCCGCACATGTCCTACATTGGCCTCCCTCGCCTATGTGTCTTGTCGCCTTCCAGATGCAGAAAATTGCATCCAGGACTCATTATATGTATATATAGTTAGTCCTAGATCCAATTTTCTGCAAATATTTTACTTCACAATATAGGAGGACTAAATAAACAAGAGATATGTTTAAATTTAAATAAGAACATCAAATACATCTATCCCACAGATATTTCAGATGCTTGGCTTATATATTTAGCATAGAAATAATTTGCTGCTTGCTGAACAAAAAATTATCCATTATTAATCGAAGGATTTTTTAGGAATTATGCATTTGCTTAAATTGTTATAGAAAAAAAGGTGCCATAGTAAAAGATTGTGCATAAATCATAATTATGTTCGTTTTTTTTTCGCGTGTTATTTAATGTGGTTGTCATGAGGTTCTACTGTCAGCGGTGCTTCATAGATAGCCTATGTGTCAAGTAACCTGTTTAGAATGTACTGGTGTCTCTTCAATTTACTAAATATAGTTGCTTTTCAATATACAGTTACAGTTACAGTAATATTTATGAGCATATACGGTTACAGTAAAATTTATGAACCAAGATTCTAAAATATTTCACATTCCCTTTAATTTACAATTTTTTTGGGTAAAAATCGTATCTAATTTATTCCAAGCAGTCTTCCATGCTTAAACTCTCGTATGTTAATCATCCTTGCCCATATCTAATAAACGTTTTTGTTTCCAGTAAAATGTAAAATCTGTTTACCCACTACTAAACGGAAGAGGTATATACGTTTAGGGTGATGGGTTGTATGTTTTTTTGTTTGTTTGTGCAATCCAATGTTCCCATTTATCTCCAAAACGGTTTGACCGATTTAGATATGGTTTGCCGTAAAATGTTTGTGATTAATTGGCAATGGTTCTTAGATAGTAGTTACGGTTATTACGCACCAAAGGGCGCCGTAATAAATAATTTGTTGCCAACAAATGCTCCCATTTATATCCCAAATGGTTTGACCGATTTAGATACGGTTTCTTGTAAAACATTTGGGTCTAATTGGCGATAGTTCTTAGATAGGTGTTACGGTGTTAGCTTATCAGGGGCGCTGCAACATGTTGTTGCAAACGAATTTCCCCATTTTTCTCCAAAATGGTTTGATCGATTTAGATACGGTTTTCTGCAAAATATTTGGAAATAAACGACGATGGTTCTTAGATAGGTATTATGATGTTAGCTCACCAGGGGGTGTTGCTACATTTTGTTGCAAACGAATAATCCCATTTATATCCATAATGGTTTGACCGATACAGACACGGTTTTGTGAAAAATATTTGGGACTAATCGACAATGGATTTTAGATAGGTGTTGTAGTATTAGCTCAATAAGGGGCGCTGTATCATTTTGTTGCAAGCGAATATTCCCACTTATCTCTAAAAGGTATGAAATAAAAAGTAAAATTGGCGAAGACGGATTTTCTTGGGTTTGTGATTATATTAATAAGTTAAGTTAAACTTACTTTCTTTTAGTCTGGGGGTTTTTAACAAAAAAATTTAATTACAACGACTACAGTCGTCATAGATTTTTTTACTAAAGATAATAATGAAACCCCATGATATTTACCTAAGATTTTTTTATCCCTTTCTTTTTTTCCTTCCGTTCATCCTACCTCAAAATAATATTAAAATTGCATATCATATTTTCATTAAAAATTATACATGGATTGCTATGATATACATATATACGTATATATATATATATATATATATATATATATATATATATATATATATATATATATATGTATATATATATATATATATATAAAAAATAAAAAAATAATATATATATATATATATATATATATACAATACAAAACGTAATTAGTACGTAAACAATTTTTATTGTACAAGAACTTGCTCATGTATTTCCACCCCATGGGGTGTCTTAAATATTAAGCAAATACCATAGTCTTTACTTAATATTTAAGACAAAATTTTACTGAGATAGCTTATAGAAATACTAATTTTTATATTTATTCTAAAAATTATTTGCTTATATGATAATCTAAAACTTTTTATGTATTTTATTAAATTGTTTATTATTTATGCGGTTTGCATAATAAGAAAATGATCAGAATTGATCAATAAAATCAAATCTGTAAAATCAAATTTGTAATATTATGAATACCTCTCACAAATTTTATTCAAATTCTTTAATGTTCTAGCTAAAATGTATTTCTTAAAGACTATTAATATACGAACGATCAAATGAAACACTTCACTATTTTAGCATACCGTATCCATTTATGTTAACAACCGAACATTCAATACAATAGTGTTACGAGAATATTCTTGCTAAGTTTCTTTGTCATAAAAAAGAATAAAAGCAATATCATATTGTGCCTCACCTTCATAAACGAAATTACTTGCAGCTGACAAATGCCGTGAGAGGTGTAGTAGCGTGCGGCTGAAGCGCGCTTCCAAATTGTTTTTGGACGTGGTTCTACTTCCAATTTCATTCTCAAGCTTTCAGTCAACATGCAACACGAAATTAAACTATCAGCAAAAATGTAAGTACAATTGTTTACTTACTTATTGAAAACTGTAAATGCACCACTTACATAAAAGTGCTTATACCAATGGTATATTGCAAAAATTTATACGACTTGACCATATAACGACACTAATCTATTTAGATATCTGTTTTTGGACGTGGTTCTACTTCCAATTTCGTTTTCTATTATTCTCGTTGCCTACGGTCTCATCGCGCAAGCTTTCAGTCAGTATGCAACACGAAATGAAACTATCAGCGAAAATGCAAGTACAATTATTTACTTACTTATTGAAAACTGTACATGCACTACTTACATGAAGGTGCTTATACAAGATGGTATATAGCAAAAATTCATATGACTTAACCATATAAAGACACTAATCTATTTAGTTATCTGTTTACATACATATTAGACTTTCCGAATATTTGAAAGTAGGTGCTACTGGCCAGTGAAACGTTAAGTTATATGAATTCGATTCGATTTCTGCTTGTGTTTATACAATACATACGATACATGTAGCTAATAATTTATTAAATGGGAATAAAAGTTACATTAAATTGTGAAATCATTTAGTTATTTCTTAAAATGTAAATAATTGAAAGTGAAAAGATTTTGGCTTTAATAGTTTTTATTATTTAATTCCTTCTGAGGCATAACTTTTTATCTGATAATATTAACGAAATATACAGACTTATTCGCAAATAAAATTTTTTTATTCAAAATATATGTAAAGAAAATGAAAACTTAGAAATTAAACTTATGATAATTATGAAGGTCGTGGTGGTATTGGAATTAAAAATGACAATTTTAAAAATAGTGTCTCAAATATGGTAATATTAAAAAAAATATGTACAAACAAGTACCGATATGATTAGCCATACCACGTAACACGGTATGAATGCTCATATTGATAAACTAATTTTGGTTTCAAACAGAAAGAAGCTATTTATCACATGTTACTTCCACGATCAGATATAAAGAATTAAGTAAAAAATTTTACCATTTTCTTTGTATCAGCACTTAAATTAAATATGACACACTCATGAAACAGAAAGAGGACATTCCTGGCATTTATATTATGTTTATAATACTTTGGACGCACGACTTACATAGATCACATAAGTAACAATTTACTCTCCTTAGATCAGAAATGGGACCGAACACAACTTTTAGTTATTCTCTTACATTTTATCTTCGTATCCATAACAAAGCCATATAATCTAAAGGAGCACAAAAAGCGCATTTTCGAAATTTAGTTTTATCGGTTAATAGTGAAGGGAAGTTCATATGCATTATTTTTCCATATATTTCTGTCCAGCAATTTATAAGTATATACAACGCCATAAATGTAGTTATTGTTTATCTCATACTGTATACTTTTGTTGATCAACTTTTTAGTTTTCCGGCGAAATAAATATATTTTTCCTAATATTAATCAGAACCATTCGGGAGAATAAACGGGTTGTCCACATGTATAAGTTTGTCACTGTTTAATTCTGATCTTTATAATTAAAATTTTTTTTTGCTGATTTAATATTATTTAAGCGAATTAGAAACCGTTGTTACATAAACACTTACCTTGCGCGTATATTGACGATGCACACAGCTAGGCGGGTCCAGTGAACATATTATTTGTGAGAAGACAAATAATTTAGAAGACTTAAAGTTTTTGTAGCATTTCATCTTATAGTCTAACAAATTCTCTATATAAAAATGCTAGCTTTGGTTTATGAAGCTGTAGATATTTTAAATGTAGGTACACTAGTCCCACGTAATTCTACGCAAAGAGAAAATTATTATTTTCCATTTCTTCGGAATTGACAAAAAACCGGTTTATTCTATTTCCTTAAAAATAACTCTAGAGAAAGCTACAACTATATTAACGTAAATAATAATTATTTTAAAAAGAACAAATAAAACAAAATGCTGTCATGGTCCTTTTTGCCAAGAAAAACCCGGATAAGTAGGTATTATTGTTTATATATAATAGGAGGGTTAAACGACGGTGGTCAATACCGACTTATTTCTAATCAATTGGATGGATCGTTTGAATGCTCAAACTCCAACACTTGTGCCATATTCTTTTTTTTCACTCTTGACAAAAGCGTCAATTCACACAGCAGTCTATAAAAATAGTTTTTAAAATTCTAAATCCTAGCAATTAATAAGTTAGAACCAATATCTGATAGCAGAAATTTACAAATATAAAATATACTTGGGTTGAGTGGGATTTTTATCTGCAATCTTTAAATGCTATTAAAGCTCAATGTAGCTAAATTATGATAACCAGTGATATAAAAACAGGTGTAAATGGTAATAGAAAATATATATTAGAGTACAATTTCATAACTATTTCATTGTGTGATATATAAATATATGCAAAATATATTCACGTGATCTCACATAGACCTTAATGTTACTTAGCAACTGCGACTTATATTACATCTAGGAAAATATTCTAAAGTTCAACACTAACGTTATAAACACTCAAAATATTAATAAGGATAATAGGAAGTTCCAAAAACTATTTCAGAAAGCTATGCTTATGTGAACTCACATAAGCTTATGCCGATAGTAAATCGAATTGTGTACAAAGTATAGTAAAAGTAAATACCAATTAAATAGGTTACTCTTTGTGGTAAAATATTTGACATTAAGTCTTATTACTTTCATTTAAATGCGTATATACTAAAAGTCTTTTATGATATTTTTTTGAATCTTTAATTAATTTTGAAAACTATACTTAAAAATACCATCAAATGATTAAAACAACGCGTGGAATGTTATAATCGTGTTCTGATATCATCATTCCTAGTATCATTTTAATCATCCTTAGGGGAAATGACATATAGTATACGACCTGAAGAGACTGAGTTCATTAGCATTCCTGAAATATTGACACATGGGGTATGTTTGTTAACATACAGTAAAGAAAGAAACCACTTGAAGTGAATTGGATTATTTTTTCATTACGGAAATGGCTATTGTTTTTTTTCAGCTTTTCAAAGACCTACCAGTTTTTGGAACATTTGGAACTTTTTGGAATTTTTCCATGGTTTATTATTAATTTTTGAGTTTTATCCTATTTATACCCAGAAGCTCTTATTATCTGAGTAGTAAGCAATCAAAAACGTTAATACGAAAATTTAGAAACGACAAATAAAGCAATAAATTTTTTGTTTATTCTTAGTATATTATGAGGGATCGATTAAAATAGTGCTTGAAAATTATGGCGTTGGTTTATTATGATCTAATGTTAAGTATACCAGGCAATATATTTAAACAATTAACAATAATATTACTTATATTTGTGAACCGTTTAACAGAAACTTTCCATGCTTTCAAATATTTATATATGCCCAAGTGTGTATTGTACCCTGAAAGTGAATGTTCAACTCGTATATCACAAGTTTTTATAGAATATAATTTGGCATATATTAACAAAAGAATACTACCTACTAGGGAGTTTTCAATCGAGGAAGAAATCGACTTATTGCACTCAAATAACCATATCTGTACCAGTCAGTAAATTTTAAAGAAACTAGACATAAAAGATTGGATACGCTACTTATGACCTATATGCTATTTAACAAATGACACAGTTTCAAAAAAGATAAACTCTGTGTCTTGTATTATTAAATAAACTTTCACTTCTCGTACCTGACAAGTTTCTGTGCTCCGCAATCATCACCTATTGCTATGCCACCCTCTAAAATCGAATTATATCGAAACTGTAGTTTTCCGCAGTATCCCATAACCCATCAGGCACTCAATCGTGGTTGCACCAAATTGATTTGTTTATGATAGGTGAAAATAAATTTTTCGAAATATGTCGTCAATATCTTTTGAAGTTTTTGTTTATTTTGTATTCCTGTTTAATATATATCTTCTTCATCGTAATTTGTGGCGTAATTTGAATCGATTTGAATACTTTCGCAGATGCTGCAATTCCATGAATTAAATTTTGATTTAACATTTCGGTTTCATTTGTTAAGTAATATTTTTTGGTTACACAAAATATTCACAGAATTTAAATAGGCAATAAGGCGCCAAAATCTTTGAGTATAGCGCATTCCTTAAAACAAGTATACTACCATCGAAATGGTTAATAGAACTTTACGTTTATAATCTAAGTTTCAACCAACGTGTTTTCAAAATAATGGTCAGTAGCTCTTAAGGAGCAAGTAGTTCCTAAGTAAATTAGTATCGATTAGTGGATAAATGTCTTTATTATACAGGTGGGCTATTAATTTAATTTTTGCGTGCAAACACTGGGAATGGGAGAGGCGTGGCTATTAGGGACCGTTAGACTGTTTCCTGGAAATTTGGTCGCAATACATCGGTTCATGGAAACACAACGTGGTTGCGAGTGAAAAAATATACTTGAATAATTATTCGCTCATTATAATTTTTCGGCATCCTTTCTACGTATAATGTCAGTTATATAATTGAGTAGCTATTAGGTGATATTGTTATATACATGGTGGAACATTATTTAATAAGCTTGAGACATGTTGCGTTTGAAACCTAAAATTTCTAGAAGATGCTTTTACTTTCAAAAGGAAAATGTTATAATTAGTTTTTGTATTTTTAGACAATATTTACTTCTTACGTGGTATAATTAGTATGATTTTTGAGTTTTAATATTAATTTTTTTTTGGTTATGTGGATTGTTAATGGGCTATTTTGTAACATTTAAGTTTAGTTTTTTTTAACATACATCTATTAACCTTAAATTTAGTGAAGGTATATTCTTCACACTGATGGAAAATAATTATGTGAGAAAAGTAATATTTTTAATTTTAAGGTTCTGTACCTTAAAAGCAAAAACGGAATTTCTATACTCATAAGATCACCCACTTGTCTACCCTGTTTACGTCATAGTCGTTTTATTTTTAAAATTTTGCTTAACGTAGAAACATAGCTCAGTAAATAAACATGTTAACCCGCATATACTGCAATAAATAAAATACAAAAACATTCATTCCGAAATTTTAGGGAGGGCAAATTAAGGGCTCGATTTTTTTATTTCACATATGATGAAGCGATGGGTATCATTTAAATGATATGTTATAAAGGTCTGACAAACATTTTTATCACAATTTCGTGTATTATATCTTCAAGTATATACTAAAAAATACGCAAAATAAACGTTCCCCTCTCTCTTGTTTCCAGAACCACTCCACTTAAAATTATGAAATGAATATGTGTTTTTAGAAGCTCACACAGAAGTGGTAGGAAATATTTTTCAATTATTCTAGATTAATTGATGTTTTTTAAATATTTCCGATGTCTTTATACCTACGAAAGTTACATTAGGCAATACATTAAATTTTCTTCTATTTGCATACCCAATTTTTTTCAGAAAACATGTAATGCAGCAACTTTCCAAAACTCCTGAACCAGAAGTCGGGAAACAAGTAAGGTTGTTAAGTTCTGACTGAGATTAGAGGAAAACTTTAACCATTATCTTAGATATAATAAGTGTTAAAATAGGCATCATGTTTTTATACCTGTCATAGTTATGGTATATAATATATTACAATGCATTTACGTTCTAAGAAATTAATATTTCTTTAATAGAAATATTGCGTACGCTCAAATGTTTACAAGTTATATGTCTATGTATATGGAATAAATTTTGTTCAAAATGAGTAAGGTAAACAAGTAAATTAGTAAGTAAGTACAGGGACTAACGTAATTACGATCATGTCGAATCGACCTACGGCTGACACACAAACAATAAAGGCAATTTGCCGCCTGCATTTGAAGGGAAGGAAACTCTTCAAATTGGCTTCCCTGAAAGGTTTTCGTAGATAATATAAAATTTGTTTAGGGAAAAAACCGGATAAATCAAGTGAACTTAATTTTTTTTACTGGAATGAGCGAATTAAATAAACGGGCGTTAACATTTTTCCTGTATTATATATTCGTTGCAAAAACTTTGTCTACTTCTAAACTACCGCCTATGTATGCCAAAGAACAACTAAAATTAAATGCTACAGAATACTTCATTATCAGTTCCCATAATAAAATAAATATTAAAATTAAAATTACAATAAAATACATTTAAGCGGTCATACAATTTATTCGACGTAAGAAAGAAATACTGTCTAAAAATATGAAAATAAAAACCGAAATTATACTTTTCAAAGGAAAAGGTACCCTCCAAAGTAATGCAGCATGTTTCAATATTATTAAATAGTAATCCAGCATGTATATAACAATGTCACTGAATATTTAACCCTCAAACTACGAATTCACATTAATGGAAAGCGGATTCTCATTGCGTACTTTTGTTAACATTTTGGTACTACAAGACTTTCAATAGGTCCTTGATCCTTAGATGAATTGACTTGAAATAATTAGCATTCCTCTTCTTATTTTAACGAGAGCTAACAATATTTAAATATATATAAAAATTATTAAAAGAGTTAATAAATTGAAATGAGTTAAATGTATCTTTAAATTAAATATATCAACAAAGAGAAAGCCGTAAAAACGAATATGGTTGAAATAAAACATTGATTTAATTGTAGATTCAACAAATATTCCGCTTGTCTCTTCCCAAATAATTTCTTTCATTTATGACAATATCGTTTGTTTATTATTATACAACCGATTCTATAAATAACTCATAAAAAATCCACTTTAATATGGGCTTCTGCGAGGTCATGGAATTTTCTTTATTCTTGAAACCAGTTTATTGGAAAGCATTTCTTTCGTTAGAGACAGAAACTCATAATAAGCGGCACAGCAGGTAGCTTAGTATTTCCGTGTTGAAAATATTTATTTACAACTTGCAAATTCCTGCGACTTTGGCACCTGAATGGATAGTAACACCACACCTAAAGGGATAATAGTATAGTTTTCGAAGGAATAGGGATCAATGATGCTACGAACTGAAATCGCCCTTAATTTAACTTTAGATAAATAAAGAAGGTTCTGTTAAGATGAAGATGTGTATCATTTCTAAAATAAGTTGAACTGAAATAATAGGGTTCAGCAAAAAGTTAGGTGAAATTAAATCATTAGGTTTAAATTCTTAAACACATTGAAACTTGTATCAATGTAATATTAAATTAAATTTTAAAATTTGCCTTAAATTGGTGTACAATATTTTTAGCTCCCATAGTGTGCGTGGACACCCCAATTGTTTCCTATGTAGAGTCAGTTTCGTCTCTTCGAATTTTCTAATCTATTTTTAGTAAATTTCCACTTGTATACTTATTTCAATCGTACAACTGATATTCCAAGTGGAAAGAACGCCAAATAGTTATATTGTTTAAGTAAAATTTATTTCACGCAGAAACCACGCTATGTCTCCGTGAACCGACCTATTGCGACTAAATTTCCAAGAAACAATCTAAGGGTCTGCAATCGCCGCGCCCCTTCCACTCCTAGTGTTTGCACGCGAAAATTAAATTCATGACCCACTTGTATATTAAAGACATTTTTCCACTTAACTTTATTAGTTTACTTAGGGACTACTTGTTGCTGTTGATCATTATTTTGAGGCCACGTAGGCTGAATCTTGTTGAAAACGTAGAGTTTAATTAACCATTTCGATGGTAGTATAATCATTTTGAGGAGTGCGCTGTACTTCAAGATTTTCCAATCATATCATCTATTTAAATTATATAAATATTTTGGGTAATCCCAAATTACTATCTAACAATGAAAACATGAAATTTTAATGGGAAAATGGTTTATAGAATTGCAGAAATATAAAAGAATTCAAATGGATTCAAGCAACACCACAAAATATGTAACGGAGAAACTAAATATTGGAAAAAGGCTAGAGTAAGTAGAACCTAAAGATTAAATAAGTATCGCATATGTCAATTTCGGACAGAAACTACGTAGTTTATTCTCTACTCCTCAACTTGTATTGTACGTTTATATTTATACTACCGAAGCTAATAAAATTGACGACTCTTGCAAGCACTTACTAATTGAAATAAATATTTTGATAACACGACGTAATTAATAATTTATTTCTGTAGCGCCATTTCTGGTGTTTAATGAAATTAATTTTAGCATTTAAAATAGTAGTCACAGATGGTATTACTCAAAAATTATTCTATAAACTAATGACTTAAATGAAGTGTATTTTTAGCTGAGAATATATCAATTAAGTGGCAAATAGAATATTAATACAAAGAAGAAATGTGAAAGGTCAAGAAAATGATTTCAGTTGTGAGAATTTAACATATTTAATTATTAATAAAAAAATATTCACTTTAAATATTCACGCAAACCGGTACCATGTTAATTATTTTTATTTTTTTAGAGTTTCGTAATAATAATAAAATGGTGTAATAATAATATCATTATTTAATCGACTTTGTTGGCCATCTGTTTTCGCTGTTTGTTCATTTTCCTCAGGAATTAAACGTGCATACGAATTGATTATTGGCATAAATTCTAAAAAACTACTCTCAATTCTTGTCTAGGTATTTATGTCTCAAAAATACGGTGAACTGTGAAGCAAAAAGAGGGGATCAAAATATATATTTTAATAGTCCAGTTTACTTTTGCTTTAGTTTTTTTATATATTAATAAAAATGTCATCTAACCTCATCCCCCCACCTCGTCTAAGACATTGGAGATTACGTAAATATTTATTTATAAAGAAAGCACATGTAAAATTAACAAAATTTATTTAGATTATCATTTTATGATATATATGTATATAAAATTTATTAAAAAAAAAGTGGGAAAAATGCAAATTATGATATATTTCGTAAACGTAATATTTCAGAGTAGAAACCTATTTTTTACAGAGAACTGTATTTTATTAAAATTTTATCTAAAAGTTCTTTTCATATAATTAATATTTTCTAAATTACAACGTGTTATAAATTTGAAACCAATTTTCGAAATATAACTCATAAGCGAATGATCGATGTAGCAAGTATATGGAAAAATGTTTTAATTAAATATTATCTCGAATTTAATTATCTATGAAAATATTTTATTTCTTTTAAGCCTCACAATTTATAAAACATAACACAATCTGCGTTGTTCAAAATGGCCGACATTAATATATTCATTTATTATGAAGTAAATTGATGCCAAAAATATGGGCTCTATTTATATATTTATACCAGTGATCTCATGTCAGAAATATTACGTAAGTTTCCATTTAATTAATAAGAATGGAGTAATAATAACGTGCTAGGCGTTTATAAACCTTTCATACATAAATACATAGTTGTTAATCACTATGTATCAGATAACTTTTTTTTTGTGCCCCAAAAATAATTCAGTAGGTTATTAAAAAATTAATCTGTAGGCTTTTAAAGAATTTGTTTCTTAAACAACTTTCATTGGTTTTGATTTCGTTTTGAAATGACGTGAAAATTTGGTTTCGACTATTTATTCAATCTCACCCATACATATACCAGACTTTATTATTCAATCTCTAAGAATTGTCGACCTTTTCGTCATCTGATGAAAGGTGTAGAATTGGGTGCGGACGGCGATATCTTCTTTTAAAGCATCAGCTGGGATACGCGCAGGGTAGACGCACAGAACCACGCTATTTGTAACTCCAGGTGGCGACATATCCAATACTACATAATTCACACGTAGTTAATTGTAGTAGCGCTGTAACGCATTTGCTAAGTCGACGTCATGCCTTCACATCAAGGCTTGCTTGATATTTCTGTAGAAAAAAATTGCACCTATTCGTAAAGATCGCCTCCAAATAGTTCTACTAATATGTTACTTACACTTCTATTTCATTGATGATAGGTGCATTGATGGTAGACCATGCCAATGAATAACGTATATCATGAGGAGGAAACATTGTAAGTCTAGTAAGGTTTTCCATTTTAAAATAAGGATGGAAATGGTGATATGTACTGGTGTAAAGGTGGACATTTAGAATATAATCTTATTTTTGTTTTAACGTCTAGTACAATATTTTAATTGTTAAGAAATATTACGTTACGGAAGTATTTCTGTAAGAATTCAATTGTTTTTCTTAAGAATCATTTTATTAATTTATTATTATATAAGTATGCCTAACGTTATATAGATACTACTTTATTTATTTTAAAATTTGATTTACTGAATGTTTGTCATAGACAGATTAGAACTAGAGGCATCAATATATTTATATTTATTATAGACAGATTTGAACTAGAGGCATCAATATATTTATATTTATATAATGAGGTTGAAAATATATCCCATTACTTATTTTCAAAACATAATTTTCATATCATAAAATACTCGTTGCAACTATACATGAATAAATAGGCTGGATTTAATACGAACACGGTATATATTTCCAACTTGAAGTCATAGTAATAGATGATATTAAATTCATGTTATGTTAACTACATGACCTTAATTAATGTGCTACTATGATTAGCACACTTTGCGAGAATGTGCCGAAATGATTAAAGATAATGTATTTAAATATATTTTAAATGCGTGAAACATATATTTTTTTATAAATTGTTGCATTTAAACTTTATGCTCATTTTGACTATTAGGTTAATATGAAAGTATGAGCTAAATATTTGCGATTATAACAGAAATTACTTTAATTTAATATTAACTTTATGTGGAAAACAATTTCCATATTGTAAATTTTTCAATAAACTCGCATTTGCTAGCATCCCGTGTAGAAAGTGGTGGGATCGCGTCTAATAATAAGAATTTGACTACTTTTATTTATATCCAGACTAAAGTTCTTGGTCTAATAAACATTAGTATCAAGGAATATTTAGCCTTTTCAGTGGTAAGTTAGAAAAAAAGAATCTATTTATATGATGGTAAGTTTTTTCAATGAACAGATAGAATCTGTATTAAGACTCCTTCATTTTTTTCATTCAATCAAGGTCATTCAATTTTTTTAGAATATTGAGGAAAAGACACTTTGTTACCAAAAGTTTTCCAAATTTATTTGCCAAATCTGAAATCCTTACTGGATTCGGCAAAAAAATTCGTCAAAAAAATACACCAAACATGGGAACACAGGTAGTATTTCAGTGTTTGACGCATCTCAGAGTAATATGAATCTGGTTAGTTAACATATGTTAAGATCCACAAAACCTTTTCATTTTCTTTATATAATGCAACATAACAAGTATATAAATTTCCTAAGAGTCGAAAAATACGATCCAAAAATATCTGAGAGGTTATACAGGCGGAACATATCAAGAAACAAAGAAAAATAAAAGACAATTTTTCATCCAAGTATCTGTTCGTGTTTAACGCAATAAATTACTTGCTATACTCTGGATTACAATAGTTTCCACTATATGTTTAAACAGTTTGGAAAGTGCATAATTTATTGAAAAGGAACCTATTTCTTTTTATTTTACTAAAAAATAATTAAATAGCACGAAGGAAAAAAGAGATGTCGGGTCGATGAACTGGTATAAAAAAGTGATATTTTTAAATACGAAAATGTTTATATTTATTTTATATTTGAGCTAGTATGGTACATATATATATATATATATATATATATATATATATGTAGATATTCATAAATATATAAGATCTGTATAAGACCAAACTGACTAAACCTCCAAGGCATAAAATTGCTATTTCATGCAATGGTTTATACGGCCGGATGAGATAAATTGAGAAACTATTCTCGACGCAGATGAGTATAGATAGTAATAAATAAGCACTGAAAGTATTTGGAGACTTTTGCTCCAAAGATTTTTATGAATTAGGAATTCCGCTATCAGAAGACATTAATGAGCAATATATGAAAGAAAACTAAATATATTGGTTTTGTTTGTGCACATGGTATATTTTGTATTATGCGAGTTTTTGTTGGACTATAGGCATATACGGTTTCATTAACTATGTTTTACTTATTTTCTAGTGTTTGATTAAATTTTAATTAATGAATAAGTTTACGTGTTCATGTGGAAGTTCTAAAATGCTGAAATATTCCACAGAATATACACAAATATATGTCAAGAAAGGTATTTCTTTACATTCTTTTGTTCCTGAAAATTATTTTAAAACCGAGGAGTAAGCCTTTTGTGAAAGGTTAGCAAAATGTACGCATTGACCCAAAAATGTTAAATGTATACTAAAAAATTCAGTCGCCGTTTGAATATATTTCGCACATAAATTTTTAATAAAAATGATAAGATTTAAATTCAATTCAAACATATTAATTTTCTCCAATCTCACGTGGTGATTAAAAATAACCAGATGAAGGTGATGACGTTTCAACAAGTCACACCCTAAAAGGCTTATTAAATTCAGTCGCGTTCGTCTCATGACACTATATTTTCGATAAAGCATTGTAGCAAAGCAGCCTGCTAGTGATCTCATTGTTCTTAGTTGTTACCGGTTATTATTTACGGATCTATAATTGTATATTGAACAAGTTTTTTTTGAACGATGATGTATCGTTTTTCCAACTTTTTAAACTTTATTTTTAGGAAACAGGTAAAGCCACAAAATGACAGAACGGCACCAGCCTGCTTCAGCAGTTCATCGACCGACGGTACTGATATGCCGACCGCCAAGAACCGCTCCCTAATATTTACATTACGTTATTTGTTTATGAGTATAAACAGAGAGTTCTGGGATATTATAAAGTAACACATCGAGGTCGGGAGGTAAGTTGTTACTGTTAAACGTAGCAAATTTTCATTGTTTCTGGAATTTTGGTCTTTGTGGAGCTTGGAGAATCTTGTTATGAAGGTTGATATTTCAAGAGAAGATGTGTCGCAAACACATTTTGAAAGCGTAACCCTGTATTTATTTGAATATAGTCCTTCCCTTTTATATAATTTTAGTAAATCTGTTTACCTATCCTTTTTATACCGTCAAAACATCTTCCATAAAACATATGAAGAATGAGCAGCTATAGAAGAATGCCATTCGTGTTTTCTCACTTCGTATATTTTCATTCAAGCTTTCATGCACTCTCATTTAACATGACATACATTTTAAAAATAACTCACCGTGAGACATTGATTTTTTCAACCTCACCGAACTATTTCAATATCTCCATATTTACCTTCACAATCGCGTTGAATCCCATATCATCTTGGCATTACATAATTTCCGTTTTAATCATACATTTTGTTATTTGATGTATAAGAAATATTTTTCAGAAGCTTCTCAAAAATATGACTATGTCTGGAAATATTTCCTTTTACTTAATCCCTCATTTTGAAAAAGAAATAATTTTCCAACAAAAAATATTTTTTGTTTACGACGTTTTCGAAATCATTAATACATTCCAATAATTTTAATATATAAATATAAAAAAATCATAATACAAGAAAAACATTTAAATTTCAATCATACCTCGTTTAATAAAATAATACATCATTCAATACTTCAATGTTAAGAAGTATGTCGCCGCGTCGCGTTGTATTGCTTTGACGGTGCCGTGTACTATGGTATGCATGAACCATAAGAGATTTAATCTCTCAATCAAAGTTAAAATAGTATATCTAGAGAAAGAGTTGACACATGAATATTTTTAATTTATTATATTTATTTTACCAGCCCAAAGAAATCGCTTGCTAACCAATTCATCAACATTCTTTGCAGTAACCTATTTTGAGCAATTATTCTGTTAAGTTAGTGTACATTCACAAGTTTTAGGTAATGCAAAAAAAAAGGATTCCTTTTGCCAGAAGTAACATTCATTGCCGTAAATAATTATTAACATAAGTACGCTAGTATCTTAAACTATTCACTGCCATTTTAATTTTTTTTTCTTTGGTCAGAGGATATATAATTAGATCATTCTGTCATTCTATACCTCGTCATTAAATTTCCTACATGAATAAATTTCCTTGCATATTCTGTAATATTACTATGATTTAAATCACGCTATGTTCTGGTTTTGATTATTCTGATCGAGCTGAATTTACAATAATTCTATAAAAATATATTAAAATTTGTACCCTGACCGAATATATAAGACAGAATATATAACTTAGTAGTTTCCTTAACTGATTTTCGAAAGAGTTCTTGTGCTTTGATTTCTTGATAAGATTTTTATTATTTTTAAAACTAACGTTTCTTGTAATTATGTGACTAGCAAAACGTTTTGTGGTAACCTGGATAGCATATAGAAGATGGCAACATTACGTAATTGCTCAAGTAAAAGAGGGACAAGAAAAGAATCACAATTTGATAGCTTAAGCCGCAAGAAATCAAGATAAGTTAAGAAAACCATAAGACCCAGCCCACTTCGCCTTGTTCGTAACTTCTGAGGGTTTTTGAAGTCAGTCACCATTAACTCTTCGTCGAACGGGAATCGTATACCCAAAGTTTATCTTTTATTCTTAAATAATAATGAATTAAATAACAATGAATAAAAGTCCTTCATCGTATAAGTTGAGTATAGCAATCTACTATCGCAGTCTACTCCAGTAGTACGAAAAACGCAAAAGCATATGCGAAAAGTAACACTCATATATATATATATATATATATATATATATATATATATATATATATATATATGTGTGTGTGTGTGTAATGTGTTTACCCTCGCTTATCAGTACATCAAACTGTCTTCAAAGAAGTAACATACGAAAACTCATTTCACCCTCACTTGTTTGCTCTGTTACATTAACCATGATTACTGGGCAACGCGGCTGCCCCTTCTCTCCATTTGTTTATACATTTAGTCGTTACACGTGGCCCAAATACGTTTGAAGAGAATGTGCCACTTAACCCTTCCGCGTACTGATTGCAAATTTTATTGCACTTTGTCTCATTTCCCACTGCCAGCGTCACCGCTACTGACTACTTTATCGTGCCATCTTGTCATTATAGTCACTGTCATAACAAAATGTTACATATGTTGGCTCGGTATATAGAGCCGTGTAATCAAATGACGAAAATACCCTTTGAATACATTTTTCCGGTAATTGAATCTTTAAGAATATTATCGATATTTCCATTCATAAAGATGTAAAATGTCTTAGAAAATATTGACAAGTTCAGTGCCAAAGAAAATAAAAGCATATAACGCATAAAATAATTTATATGAGTGAGTTCTGATTCTTGCATATTTTTTGGTAGAATTGGTTTTGGGATCTATGTTTTCTATTTTCATAAACGTTATTTAGTGAATTATTTTTGATAATCCAGATGAGTAATATGTAAATATTCGTAACGATATATATTATGTCCAAAATATATATTTTACTAATAACATATATTTAATTAACATACATCCGCATGTATTACTAAAGAAATACAAAATTTTAACAGATTCGAAGTCTGCTAGAAACAAAAATGAAATGAGTTACTAAAAGTATGTCGTACATATTTTACATAGATTCCGTAGTGAACAAGAAACCTTTTATAATTATATCATCGCATCACCATTTCTACAGTTTTACACTTACATGCATTTAGATGTTTTAAAGGAAAATCTTGATGAATATACAAATTAATGTAACAAAAATAATGTTATCTCGACATATACGTAAAAAACGAGTGTTTTGTTTTCATGTACCACATCCAGTGGAATAACTTTGGAAAGATCTGTAAGCTGATAATGAATTTCCATTTATCGTCTTCCACTCGTAAAAGACGACTGAGTTATGATAAGCTTCAAAGCGATTGCCAAAGGTATGAATTAAATCCATATAAAAGCATTCATTACAGCTTGAAAATAATTTTTAAATAAAATTATTTAAGTTAAATGGTACCGATAATTTCAAGATATTTAGATCTAACATATTCTTGGCCGGTTATTGTGTATAGAATTTTTTAAAAATCAATGCAACTTTGGTAATTAAAAAAAATCATTTAATTATAACAATTTTAATCGGGTCGCGTGTTTATGACTTTTGTTTTGCCAAATTTCTTCTAATTTTTAAAAATTGTAACCCCTGAGAAACGAAGCTGTTTAATTATATTTTATTTCCTCTATAACTGATACTTTCTCTTATACAAAGATTTTTTACATAGATTTTCTGCACAGTTTTAAATTCTTATTTCTGTTAGTTAGCTCTGTCGATTATTAAGATATAATTATTTATGAATTTTCATATATTTGCGATAAAACAGAACACCAGAAACTTACATAATGTAAATAAAAACATTATATAGGTTCCTGGTGTTCTAAGTTTTAATAAAAACAATTAAATAAAAAAATAATTCAGTAATATACTGAATAAATTTTTTACGGTCTTGGGATAAATAATTTCGTTACCTATACCCTTTGATTAATGCAGGTTTACCGAAATAATCTTGTACTGAATTACTTATTAAATACGGTTATCTTATTTTTTTAGGTTTTTTAAATATCTAATTAAAAATATGCGGAATGCAATGTGCAACATTTTGTTTCTTTTGCAAGATCTTGCAAAGAACCATCGTAATAAAAATTATTATTAAAAATATTTTTTCCTTACTAGTGACCCGGCCAGGTTCCGAACGGGTAAGCGATTGAAAAAAAATTCTTAGATTTATGAATATTTTCCGACTTAATGCGTACTTATCGCTATATATCGGTCATTTTATACGAAACTTACATATATTACACACCTTAGGTGTAAAATTATGTACATATATCCAAATCATTTGCCCAGCGTAATGAAGTAATAAACGTATCTATAGTACTATTGCATAGAGCTTGTAGGTCATATCAAGAAACGACTGATGGTGAGTTTTTTTCTGACTCATTTTATTCATAAAGCAACGTAATGGTTACTAAATGTTAACTAGAAATTTTATTGAAGTGTATTGTAATACGAGTTATCAAATAATTATTACAAGAGAATTAATAATCAAGAGACGTATCTTTATAGACGAACCAAAAATATTTCTTTGTGTACAATATTTCCACCGGTTTAGGTGCAAAAACAAGTACACTACTTCCACCGGATTAGGTGCATTATGTTTTGATGTCACCCGTGACAGGGCAATGTACGTTGGACGTGTAAAAAACATTGTACGCTGAGATCAATTCTAGCAACATTTAAAGTCTGGCCCTGTGCTTTATTTATTGTCATGCCAAATGCTGGTCGCTAAAAAATGCTAGACAACACTTTCATACAACACAAATAGGCGACTTCCGATATTTTATCGATTTACATATCCCGTACCAGTCATGTCCCAGCCCATACCATATTTACCTAGTCCATACTAGTTCTCTATTTATCGTCTTTCCAAATGCTAGCCGCTAAAAAATTACAGATAACACCTTTGTACAAAACAAATAGGCAACCTCTGATATTCTAATGACTTATGTAGCCTATACCCGTTAAACTTTCTAATGTCTTGATTTTGTCGACTTACTAGACAATTTTTATCATAGTTGAGCCTAATTACATAAAAGCTTTACTCTATTTATTGGTGAAAACCGCACGAAAATCCGTGCAACAGTTTTTTAGATTATCGCGTTCAGAGACAGACAGACAGAGACTTTGTTTTACGTAGTTATATTCACTTAATTTAGCTTTATCTTACTGTAATATCATTAGAATCGATTTTAAATTGAAAGAACTGTGATACTGTGACATACGTACAAACAGGCATGACGTAATTCTATGAGTTCCCTTTTTTACTACCCATTTATCAAACCTAAAAAAATTAAATAGTTTCTTGGTATATTTACTACTTTTAAAATAATTGCCCGCATATTTGTGAGTACATTTTTCATTGACTTATTATGTGCAATATTGTAAATCACTTTAACTACAAAAAGCAATATTAATACTCGAATGAAAGTACCTTCACATTCGAAGAAATCACTGAGTGAATACTTTTGTTGCCCACAGTAATAAATTTTCCTACGGTTCTGCTTGTATGTTTCTGTGCTGCGGGGATACCTACTTATCATTAAAAGCAAACTATTTTTAACAATGGCTTAAATCAGATCAAATATTTGTCTTAAAATTTCTAATGAAAAATTTGAAATAATGAAATAAATAATTTACATTTTTAGCCTGACTCGAAATAAAAAGTAATATACATATCTTTTTTTAATAAAAATTTTACATTTATAATTATTTTAAATTTAACAAAACGTTTAACGTCACTAAAGCAACTGTGTTTAGAAAAAAAAGTTTTCAAAAATATTTTAAAAACACGTATGAAAATAATCAGAATTTAAAATTTAAAGCACATATACTGTTATTGAATGAAATAAATAACTTTTTTTACATTTTAGTCTTTGATAATTCATTAATAGCACCTCTTTATTGGTCTTCTATTTTATTGACAGGCTTCGCTTCTTTTTATAGGTCACGCTTTATAAGTTTGATTCTATTTTATAACATCTCACACTAAAAAAAATATTTTCCCTTTTTTAAAATAAAATAAATTTAAATACCTCTTTTACGATATTTCGATTTCAATAAAAAATTCTTCCAAGATTTGGCACCTCCATTTTGAACTTGGAAATAATAGTAAAAAAATAGTAACGACTAATACTTACAGGTACCAATTTTTGTTCATACCATAAGGGACAAAAAGTCGCCAGATAGGAGAAAGTAAAAACATAATAGATTATAGAATTTATATTTCTTTATAACTATATACAGAAGCGTGAGGCATGGGTGTGTTTAAAATATAACCATCCTAGGAAAAATTTAAGAGAAATATTCAATGAGAGAAACAAATAAATGGTACAATACCTAAAAAGTAAGCAAACACTAAAATGAAAATTGGTCGGCATTGTAGCCCAATGTTAAAATCGCTTTAAATGAAACCCAGAGGATTCTTGTTTAAATCCATTTTACGAAGACGAAGAAAAAGTTTGTTTATTTCATATTATTGCAAAAAATTAAATACTTATTAAGTATTTAATTTATTGCAAACCGGAGTCAGTATAAATTTTAAGTACCTTTGAAATGAATTTACGATTGACAAACGTCTCTAAATGTGCTGCCTTTAGAATTGAAAACATAAATGAAATTAATGAAGTTAGAATATAGATTACTAGCGTATCACAGTCTCATAATTTAATTAATACTATTTGAAGCCCACATGATATAGGAATGTAAAAAGAAATCGTTAAAAATGAAGAAATGTGTTTTGATTATGCCTAGATAAGAAGTTTTGCTTTTATTTTTAAAAAATATATAAACTTGTTGATGGACGAAAATATTGATTACAAAAAAAAATTTTAATGCTTTCAATATAAAATTAAAAATTATCAAATAAGTAGCACTTCATTCGTAGCGGTGAGTAAATGAATATTTCTATATGATACAGTCTGCTATGAATTGAGACACCCTTCTTACTGGTTCCTTCATGTTTTATTACTTTCTCTCTGAAAAACTTTTCTTATATATACTCGTATATGTTTTGCCAGTTTCTCAAACAATTTATTCATCAACATTGCCTATTTCTTTATAATTATTTCTTCGTAATTTTATTGAAAGTAGGTCTCCAATTTCACACGAATTAATGGATCACCATATATTTTTAACAAATTCTGTAGTTTCATTTGCTTATAACAAACTTGCTTAATAATCAAATTTGTGTCAACTCTACTCGGTCAAATTTTACAAGCGCTTTTGCATTTTTTTTCAACTCTAATTATATTTAACATGTAGAAACTTTAGACATTCATACCCTTGAGATTCTGAGTCAAGGCCTCTTTTCATTTACTATGTGAAACATAGCCATTACGACAAATTGAATTAATATTAATGCGGCTATGGACAATAGTAAATACATGGGATTATATTTTACTGCAGATATTAATCATTTCTGATTGTTGATTTATTAATATTTTCCGCCTGTCGAAGCTAGCCGATTTCATTGTTTTCTTAGAGTTTAAAGGTGTCTCGAGTAATCGAGGTAATCGAGTGAAATATTTGAACACATTTAAGTATTTCGTGTCCATATACTACATTTATGAAAGTAGTATCTGTTTAACTAGTTCATGCCATTAAATAGGCTCGTAGTAGCCACGAATTAATATAATTTTTCTTTTTACTAAACAACCTTCATTTCTAAATTGGACTTAGTAAACAACTTTATTACTAATTGGACTTGGTTTTAGAAATTTGATTTACTGATAATACATTCTTTGTCAGATCTTGTACATGTAATAGATTTCTGAGTAAAATTTTATGTAAACGTGTTGTATGTAAAAGTGTTGTAAATGTCGAGACGCACTTGACAAGAAGATTTAACATTCAAAAGTTTGTCGCCTGCCCATTTTAATACCTTAGATACTGTCTCTGCTGTCGAGGCTATAAATGCGGCATTCGCTTAAGTATTTGAGTTTTTATTTTTTTTTTGCTTTTATTCGCGTTCTATATATATATACATATGTATGTATGTATATATGAACAAATCTGTTACAGTTACAACAACGGAATCCTTTCTGGAAAGTATTGAAGCTTTCTTGATTTGAATCTTTGTATTGTTTCTGCAAAAACCAACATTCCGCACTAACCAAATTAAAAGAGTTCTTTCCGAGAGTTATTTTATATCTCATTCTTTTTAAGTACCTATTGAATGCGAACTCCTTCACATCGACGTCAGATATTTTGACATGTTCTTACCTAAACGTTCAATCGCTATAATCATTTATTTACATTAATCGACTAGATCAGAGAGAAGTATTGTTCCTAGCCACCCACCGTCTCTTTAAAATTCAATGTGTTACAGCTTTTGCGTTATGTTCATGCTGCTAACATATACTTCCCTATTTTGATATTATATCGAAGTTTTCCTACATAAATACCAAAATAAATTCTTTTGGCATAACAGCCTTGAGTAGTTTAAAGCACGTAATAAGTTATTCAAAAGTTTTATTTTTTAATTTAGGCTTTTTATAAATGAATTTTGGTCCATTAATAAAATTATTAATGTTCTAACTGTCAAATATTTCTACGAATCTATACGCCTTTACATTCAACGCAATTTTATAATTCATCATGTTGGAGATAAGCGAAATGTTTCACCTTGAATTTCCACGTGGAATATTTTTGCGACCGGTTTAATTTTGAACTGATATCGAATAATTATTTAAAGTCATCTTAGCGTTTTAAATTTTCGTCGTTCACCAAGTATATTGGAAATTATTTTCATGGCAGTTTCTTAGTTTTAATCGTCGAAGTAGTTTAGAAATAGAGCTGCAGGATCTATAACCTATCAATTATATTAAGTTAGTGAAAGACAATTGTATTTTGAGATATTTCTGGATGATAATTCCAGACAAATTTCTAACAAAACCCTTTATATTCCTGAGTAAAGAGAGCCAGTAGGGTAACTGAGTCACGGTATTTATACCCTATACCATACACTATACGTTTACAAAGCAAAGGGGGAAATTACCGAAGTATAATATTTAGAAAGTTTTAATAAATTTTAATGATAATATTTGGGGAAAAATCTATTCTTTTTAAATGTATGCTGTTTACATAAACAGCGTATTATACTTAATTTTGTAGCTATAAATACGCCGATGACGAAAACATTTGTATTTTGTTCGAGGTAAACTCTGAAGCGACGTATTGTCAAGAAATACTTCTGCATAAGATATTATTGCTGCCATTTTGTTTCCTGTCAACAAAAAATACAACTTTAAGCCTATAAACGCAGGTGTGGGTATGATTAAAGTATATTTTTTCGGTAGAAAAAAGTGACACAAATTCCTTTTTTCGTAAGAAAAAAGTGACACATTTCCTTTTATTTCTAGCCGCTAGAATGTTGTTAACCTTTGAACAATTTGTTGAATTCAATTTTCTTTCATCATGATATTATATTTTACTTAACTAGAACATGTTACGTTTTTAATATTATGTATTACTTAAATATTAAATATGCCTTCGTGGCTGTATATATTTATTCAGTTAATAATATGAAAACATTCCTTGTAGTAATTTAAAGCCTTTCATTAACTGATTTAATTCTTGTTTCAACTTTTATTTCCAAATCTGCCTACTTTTTTGGTCATTCTCACTTTTTTTAAATTTATATGTGAATTAATTTACTTCGAACTATCATATTGTCAAAACTTAAATTTAGTCATCATAAAATTTTGTTAATTTTTTTAAGAAACATTAAATTTCTCTACGTAAAATTATACCACTAAATTTTTTGACCATTACTACTTATGTTTATCGTATTTTGACAACGAAAGTTATATTATTTATAAGTATTTTGAAATAACCTCATTATTCCCATATTAAACTTTTAATACTTGCCAAACTGTACCTTTTTACTTGAGGGATTCTCTCGGAGAACTCGGAACTATAGGTGAAGATGTGAAATATACCCCATCTAGAATTATTTCTCTATTATGCTGGATAGAACAAAAGTTACTGCTAGATACAGTATACGTACTTTTCAACACTGAAGATTTCAAGTGATGACTACAAAATAAGCTGGCAAAAGGCGTGTCAGAAAAATATATAGAGTAATATTACAAAAAAGTACTTTATTTTTCTTCACTATTTTAATATATATTAGATGTGTAGTATATTTGTACAAAAAAATGATGAATATCTAAAATTGTAGAAAATTATCATTAATGGATAGATAGGCTAATGTTATGAAATTATATTCATTAAAGAACTATAATTGCTGTGCGCTTCATTCACTATTAAATCCAAAAAAGCATTAATTGGTTAATCAAATAAAATTTGGTTATAAGAGCAAAAGTACCAAGTCGCGAGATCATATTTCATTTACCAGTAATATGATTATGTAATTTTAGAAACGCTTTCACGGTGATTATATACACTACTCATGTTAAAATTATTTAGAATATATCTTTTAATAAAACTGTAAAAAGGTAACAATGAGACTTGGTTATAATTCTAATACTAGGCTGTTAAAATTGTCTTGGATGGTTTCATATTCCCCATTAGTCGTACGTTAGAATATACATCATTTTAATTTTAGAAATATTTCTCCAAATATATATTAAATATCGTTATTATTCTCTTCTTCGAATTGAGTTTAAGCTCAATTTATTGCTTAACTAAATACCTTTAGACGTCGATTACATTGAAAAAGTAATTAAACTTTTGTTTTCAGGAACAGACTGTAACTATTTAAAATATTTTTTTAATATTATGTGTATACACAGATGTCAATGTCAAATTTTGTAGCAAATCGATAAAATATTGATAGTTATGAGCCTCACTGTGTAAAACGTATGGAAGTGTCAGTACATCATGTGCCGAAATAATATTATATATATATATATATATATATATTTATTCATTTAAAAAAGTTTTGGTAGAGTTTTTCATTAAATGTTTACCTAATTTATTTTAATTGTTTTATGATGGATTATTGTAGGTTTAAAAAACTGAGCATGAAGGGCCAGAATTATTGCTACAATAGCAATCTCTTACAGCTAATTGCAGTGAGTAAAATAAGATTTGTAGTAGACTGTAAATGATCAGTAAACTCTAATTAATGACATATGCGGAACGGAGTAGATAATAATAAACTTACGTAGTTTATTATAATTGTAAAAATGTCAATTTAATATAAAATTAAATGAAAAAAAGAACACAGCGACACCTTAGTAAAGAGGAAAAGAAATAAGAATCGATATGTCGATTATTATAGGTTATTTCAGAATGTATGTTATTTCAGAAGACTTTCAAAAGACAAGCAATGGGGGCACATTTCGTATTTATTCTTCTATAGATTTTATACCCCAGTAGCACGTCTCGTGAAGGATTCTCCATAAAACGCATCTATACTGAGGGATATACTTATTTTTAGAACGTTCTTAATGTGAAAAAATATAATGGAAACCGCGCTTGACGGACAAATATTTGCTTTTAGGTTATCGAAGAATCCACATTTTAATTTCGTTAACTTTGGTTTGCAATGAAAAAATTACAAAAACCATCTATCGAGTTTACTTGCACAATGAAAAATAGCGGTTTGTTAAGTCTATTTATCTGTTACAGTCCATTTTTTCAGAATAAAACAACCTGGAAACTTGAATTTTGTCTTAGAATAAATTCTATTAACGCCCATATCTGCAGTGTTTAAATCATTAAAACATACATATGATAAATAAAGTATACAAAAAAAAAAGAAAAGTGTTTAACTTGACTTTTTTGGTTTATATATTGCTGTGTATGTTTGAATGGCTGGACAGTCAAAAATACGTTTTAACTTTCTTTGTTCAATTCCACAATTTTACATATTTTTTTCACAAATTGTAATAAAAAAAATTCGACCATATATATTTTTATATATTTGTACAATTACCACAACTTGTAAAAGCTCTTGTGACGATAGGAATGATTATCGTGTCTTTGAACTCCTTTTTCCGAGTCGTGCTAACATAGATGCTATTTTTCTGGGATAATTGAATTGGTCTACTGAGTTTGCATTGCACATGTTATGGTGTTAGAAACCCGACTTATATTTAGCGTTTCGTTTTACAACAAACAAACTCAATATGTCACCACAAAAACTTCTTTAAACTCCACAAGTAGTTGACCGGGCAACGTTTCGAATCAAAATAATTCTGTTTATTCCACAGTTCTATCTACTATCGCCCATTTCGCTATTTCTATATGTTTAATTTGTACAAGTTCTTCTTATAAATTCTCTTTTACTTTCTGGCGTGCTCTAAGTATATGTTTCACGCTCATTGTTGTGTTATGCAGACCAAATTTAATTCTATTTATGCAGACCTTTTTTACATGAAAATGTAAAGATTGTCATTTTAAAACGGTTTTACAGAATAATTTTTTTATCCTTCGTTTCTTTTAATACTCAATTTATTATCGCTGCACTATGGAAATAATCACACAACTTCTTTCATCGGAATGAATTCTGTATTACAAATATTCAATTTAAACGTGGTGTTAAGAGTGAGAAGTAAGAAGAAGATTTAAATAACATATAATTCTTTACACTATATAACATTTAGACATATTTTAGCCAATAGATTATAGTTTTTAATTATTTATCTATTAATGAAAAAAAAGATGTCGTTAAGACGAAAACTATGTTCAAATAATTATCATGTTTCTTAAGGCCAAATGTAAATATAAATGTTGAAGGCGTTTAATTTTATTTAGCCGATTTTCAGTAACTAGCTACAAAGTTATCATTTGGCCATAATAATTATGAAAAATAAAAAACTGAAGTACAATTAATTGTTATTACGTTATTTGAGTTCGTTTAAATTTATCTGTGGATTATCTTGTTATATACAATAGATTAATTAATGTTGTCCGTGGACTAATGGTTTTTGCAATTGTCAACTTTTAAACGTCGTATTAAGATACATTTAATTTTATTTGGTCATTGAAAATTAATGTAGATAACAACAAATTGCCAGTCCGACAGATGTAATGTAAAAATAGTCGATATCTTATCAATAGTTTTTCGTAATCTAATTTTTTGGAAAATATCTATCACATACAGAATTTACGGGACAGAAATTTTCCAAAAAATCGGACTATGGAAAAGTATTAATCGTTAATCGTTTATTATATACATGTATAATCTATATGCACCAGTGGTGCAACATTTTTAATAAACTAGAGTCTTTGTACACTTCTTTTTATTGTATTTTTAATTATTTGGGATTATGATAGAGTAAAAATTACCATTACTTGAATAAATCATTAACTAAATAAATCATTAACTATATTTCAAAACCACCAATTATTACTTCAATATTCATTGAGAAGAGTGAGAAAATATTGCGTCCCTATTTGAAAACTATAGGTGCAGTCAATATCAGAAACTAAAAAATATATTTAACCGAGTGAAATTTTTTATACCAGTGAAAATAAGAAAATTTTTGAACTATCATTTGATGATGCAGTGGATAATTTTTGACCTTTTAGGGAAAGCTCTTATCAACTTTCTTTTTCCTATACGCATATATTGCGAACTTGAAATATTAAAATGTAGAAGGAAAAAATCAACTCCTTGAAAAAAACTAAGAAGTTTCCACCCAAAAATAATCCTATTAAAAGTTAAAAAAAGTGAAGTCTCACTTGTTTATTTCTCTATTCTATTTGGTACCAAATGATCACGGGACTAACTTACTCTTGCCTAATACTAATTACTAAAATATACGTTAATCATTTCAGCACTAAAATTAATTTAAATCTTTGCAGTTTTATTTACTGTAAGTTATTGTAAGATAATGACTGAGAAATGGAAATCTCTCTTCATAATAGAAAAGTCAATAAAATGGTAAATACTATATATATATATATATATATATATATATATATATATATATATATATACAACCGGTGGCGTTATATCGTTTTTGTTAATCAATAGCTAAAATGTACGATTTATTTCCAGCTGAAAAATTATTCCATTGAGATGATAAGAAACTTAGAGTCGTATCTTAACATATAGCTCTCCTTTTTTTTAAATGGCTCCATCTACATATGTTTAATACTTGATCTTTATTACGCAATTTAAATTTTTGAGGCTCTAAACATCTATGTTTAAGGATAAATATTGAACCACTATTTGTTTAAATGGTGCAATATTTGAAGAACAAAATTAAATTTTTGAATCGAATAACCTTTTACATAAGAATGTGAGGTATCATTTAGCTAATTTGAACGCCAATTATAGAGTAATATTTTTTAAACTTTTTGATTTATTGTTTAAAATTTGAAAATGTATGCTGTTGGACAATAATTATTTGTGATACTTTAGACGTTAATATAAATGTTAAATTGATGTAAGTAAAATAATGCAGTTAACAAAATTTCAGAATTTATTGAAAACCTAATTAATATATCGCCGTTTAAACATAGTAGTAAAGTAACAAATATGAAGAATAATCCTTTCGAGTAAAAAAGAAAAAAAAATCGACTATATAATTTTTGAATTCTGTGGAGTCATTGAAAAGGTAAATGGGTGGCACTAGTTCCACATAATATTTTATATAGAATACTAAAAACTGTTACAATTATTTATATATAAAAACTATATATAAAAACGCTATAAAAACTCTGCGTCGTATGTTTCTTTGTATATATAGATATACTGAAACTTTCTTTCTACTCTTTTCTAAAGGTGCCAATGGCTATATAGATGCATATGTTCTTCATAAGATTTATTAATTGACTTACTGAAGATGAAGTTCAAAACACTGGTTAAAATTGTAATATTTAAAGATATATATATATATATATATATATATATATATATATATATAGATAAAATATAAGTTCCGGTACGATTGATGTAGGGATCTGTCAATTTAAATGACAATCAAACTATCGATCAAAAAAATCCAAATGGAAACAAGTTTCAATTGCTGACCAGGAGAGCAGTCCGCAGAAACCTCAGATCATAAATGAATGAAGAAAAGACAATCATGACAGAGTCGTAGGAGTACTAATATTTTATTTTCAGTTCTTTAATTATGGGTCTGACATTAGCGCACCACTGGCGCTGTCGTGATGTTAAGTGTGAGAAGTGCATGGAAAGTTGATGTACTAAAAACATTATTTCTAATTTATGTATGAAGTATTAACGAAAAATCTGGCTATAAAAGTTTAGCGTGAGTATAGCTCATATTTTTTACACCACGTCGTACAGCGAAAATGAAAAAAATGTTTTTAAGATTCACATTTAAAGATAAATGTAATGAGTTAAAATAATGTAAATAAACCCTACATTAATTATGACCTATTATTTGTCTCAAAGAAAATAAAAACAATATTAAATTGCGGAAATTCCAGTTCATTTGTTAAACTCGGTAAACATTATGGACAGCTAAAAACTTAATAAATTAACAAGTCGTCTTTGCGACACCATATGTATTTTATTACTACTCATTAGGATACTGGCAACTGTCTGCTTTAATGGCAATGCCTGCAGATAATAAAGCGCACTTGGTTAACATTTCAGGCAGTGCGGCTGTGCAATTAATCAAAGACGAGAAATATTTTATGTATTTTTAAGTTATATCTGTATAACGGGTATTATTATAATAATTAGAAACAGGGAACAAAAATACTTCCGTGTAGTAGTTGCCAATAACCATATAGTTCAATTGGACAACAAATTATTATATTATCAAACCGTAGGTTACAATCCTGCCAAAACCTTTTCTATTCCTTGGCGTCATATTCGATGTTAAACATCTTCACTAATCCAGGAATGTCTTTGCAATACAGTAGACAACGATCTTCATCAAAATATGATACAAAGTTTTTTTCTCTATTGCGATACCAAGAAAATGAGGTGCCAGGAGCAAGCATATTCTTTTCCTATAGTCTTGACCCAAGGAGTTCAGCTGCATCTTTTCCAAGGCTTAGATATCTCGTTAAGTTGTTTAGTTCTGACTGTGAAAATAACTGTGTTCAATTGGAACTTGGCGCAAATTGAGTTTCAGATACCTCTTCGACATCACTACTCATGTCTATAGCTTGCACTGATTGCAGGCTTAGATCTCTCGTTAAGTTGTTCAGTTCTGACTGTGAAAATAACTGTGTTCAACTTGCACTTGGCTCAAATTGAGTTTAACATACCTCTTCGATATCACTGCTCACGTCTTTAGCTTGCACTGATTCCAAATACGGAGGTGACGGTAGTGCAACTTCGAGTCACAATGCACCGCCTGCCTTACCGATTGTACGGTCGGATATACCAAGTCCTTTTTTGTTATAGAATTGTAGCCTATAGTCTTGCAAGAGCAAAAATAACAGGCTTCGGCGTGATTCTGAGTTTTTCTCCATAACATAGGCGATTGTAATTTAAAGGTATTCTACCCCTCTTTTGACCACTTTCGAAGTTCCCGAACACATGTCGCACAGATTTTATGTGGGACTGACTGTTCGTCTTGGTTAGCTATTGCTAGGTCGAAATACATGTCACAAACATTATTTGTAAATTCAGTAATGTTATGCTCTTGTTTTATCAGCATAAACTGTCCACAAATATAACAAAAATTGTTCGGTGAGTTTAAATATTTTTGCAATGACATCTTTTAAGTGAAGGTTACGAATTGTACGAAAATACTGATTTTTTAAAAACAATGGTATTGCTATTTGTACAAAAATATATTAATCTACCCTCATTAACCCTCTTCAAACTATTTAAATTAATTAAAGTTAAATAAGGTCTTCAGTAAATGACCTAAAAACCACTTTTTTTCCAATAATAGGGGTATGTCACTTAGTTAATTGCATTATATATAACTATTTACGAGAACTTATTCACTGTTCTCTACTGCAAACATTCAGTGTGTTTTTGTTCAATAAGAAATAATTAGGTAGGTAGGTAGGCCTAGGTACGTTGCCAAGATAACTATGCTAAATAACTAAAAATCCTGAGGCGATGGAATTTTTTAACATTTTGCAAAAAAACCAACGTAGCCAATAAGATCATAATAAGAGATTTTAAACCTAAACATTTCTTACTTATTGATATTTCTCATTTCTATTCAAGTTTGAAATTATCTGTCATTTTTGCAACTTTTTTAGATTCATAATTCATATTGTAAGCAATTTTTTTCAGCTCAGCTGACCCTGAAACAGTTGCCGGCTCAAAAGTAAAATGGCCAAAACTTCAAAGTCTAAAATTTTAAAAACTCGATACATCGTAATTGTGTTCAAATTATTCAATTTACTTTATTCCTGAAAACTTCACTCGTTTGAAATAAAGAGATCATTCTAGATGGAAAACATTTCAACAGAAACTTTATACTCTTTCAGTTATTTTCACTCCTGTCTGCTAAATTCAGTGAGACAGACAGCGGTAAAATATTTTTAGTCAAATTTAAACTCGCAAAGTATTTATTAATAGTAGCATCCCCTGTCCTCACTTTCCACGATCAATAAAAGGCTTTTGAAAAACAAAAATAATTATATTACGAGTACGTAATATCCTGTTAGATAGCAATTGGCAACTTTCGAATAATAATAAATACGAAGAGAAAAATGTAAAAAAATTTCTTAATGATTTTTCATTGTGAACATATAATAAAAAAAACATTAAGTTAATTTAAAATACTTCTGTCACATTAAAAGAGGGCTGATTAAATATAAAGCTATGCTTGTATTTTTTAAAAATTTAACTTATGTATTAGGATGCTTATTGTTATCAGAATACTATAGGAAATAATCAGATTATCTTATAAATTGTTACTTAAAAAAATTAATATATTAATTTCGTCATCGGCATTGAGACGCTGAACTACTTAAAAACACGTGATGATTGTATCTGGATAAATCGATTATTATATTTGATAAAAGAAATTATCTTGCTTTATAGAGGTTTGCTATGCACTTAACGACCCGTAAACTATTATACAATGGCGTTGACAACCTTTATTTCATAACGAAAATAGATAATTTGCCTTTTGCGTCCATACATAATAAATCAATGTTTGTTGATAGGTGTAAATAATCTAATGATCGCAATGTTCGAACCCATACAACTTTAAAAGGAATGTAAAGAAAATATTCGAATAAAGAGTATGGGCTGTTTATTTTGTCACTTTAAGACGCCTGTACGTGAGTTTTCTCTCGGGGGAGTGTAAAGTCTGAAAACAGTAGGAAACTTTCCTAAGGATGAAGTTTTTTTCCACTTGAATAAATGTTTGTATCTTGCGGTGTCATTCAGCTATTTTTATGTGATTATTCTACTTACTCAACATGGCTAGTGTCCCAACTACTACGTATTAGAGTGTTTAGTTTTGTAATTGTACATTTCATTGATATATCACATATTTATAAGATTTGAATTTGTCGGTTCGACATTAAATGAATCCTCATATATTATATGATATTTGTCAGCTTTTCGGCCAACAACGAATTTACGAATTTTAGTAGTTTAGTCACAGGAATAGTTTCAATTGGTTTGCGATTTCAAATACGAAGTATTTTCTTTAAGAATTTGCTAGGCCAAAATATGTTGCCATGTTGCATAAAGCTTTTGTAGTTTCTTAATTACAGGCAAATAGCAAAATAATGCTTATACCTGTTTCATAAGAGTCATAATACCCTACGAGTCCCCTAAGAAAGCGACAAGCGTGTTTCGTTTAATTTATTCGAAAATATTTACGATTTCTTATTTTTTTAATGCTATTTAATTTGATTTATTTCTTTTTTTATTCTTAGCGCGAAATAAACAATTAATTATTTTGAAGTATTTGTAACAACGATTACTGGCTGGGTTTTCATTCAATGTCGAACGGTCAAATCCACATTTTGTAACGTCTTGCTTAATTTACATTTGCGACTGTAACATTTATTGATTACAATCTCCTAAAAAGGAATACAATTTGTTCGAATCTAGCCGAATAGCATCTTCATTTTGAATCATAAACGAGAAAACAAAAACCAAAAGATGTTAAAAGTTCAGTGGTGGGAATACTTAGGTTGTCGTCTTCTAATATGTTGAAGTATTCGCCATATGAAAAAAATGTATCATAATCTTTTTTTATCACATAATTCATTTTGTTTTTTTTTCAAATACTAACTGCAAAATTATTAAATCCATTCATTATTTTTAATATCTTCGACATTTTTAATAGAGATTTCAGATAAACATGAAAGTATATATTATGAGGAATACACACGCACACACACACACACACATATATATATATATATATATATATATATATATATGTATGTATATACATATATATATATATATATATATATATATATGTATATATATATGTATATAAAGGGTTTTATTATTGCCAAATTTGTGTTTTATTGAATATATATGGCGTTAATTTTTCGGTAATTCATTTTAATTTAATTTTTCATAACTAATCGAAACAATGTGACGAAGTGTTATTTCTAATCTGTAAAATCTTTACAAATTGCCCACCTGAAGATGTCATACAACGAAACCTAGGTCCTGGTATAGAAATTTATTAAAGTAGAAATAAATACTACATCACTAATTTCATTTAGTTACGAAAAATAAAATCTTTGTTTTATTAACAATGATAATAATGATTTGAATTCTAAGTGTGTGTATAAATTTTGATTTACTGAAATGTAATGGGTTGTAGGCAGAAATATTACAGTTTATAGCCAGGTTGTCAAATTATGTTAAATATTATTCACTTTCTATGGCATTGACACAAATTTGAAAAATGTTCAATTTAATTCCTTAGTTTTTCCCTTCAACCCGAATAGAATATCGATGTATAGAAAAAAATGTTGCGTTACACCTATTGAATCGGAAAATATTAATTATTAATATTAATTGATAAACACATCAAACAATGTTTACAAATATTTAAAATTTCATGGATGATGTATATTAGACTGTGGTTAAGTTAAAAACTAATGTACTTACTGAACCTACATTAATATGATTTTTAACTCACAAGGCCATCGTGAAGTTTCATTGTTATTTGACTAGAAAGAGATGAATAATATAACAAAGTTACAAAAACAGTCTTAACGCATGACACCCTGCTCTGTCCCACAAGCGGGAACGTGACATTAATATACGTCAAAAATAATTCTTAAAAGCGTTCGGCGTTATTTCCCGAAATCTTTCATGCGACTAATTATATGTTGGTCTTATGCCGACTTTTTCGCCAAAGAACAAAGGATACTAATAACGAGAATGGTAATACTGAAAGTATATATTTCACATAATTATACGATGATTAAACGATTTTAAAATGGTTGGCACACAAGTCAGCCATACTAAGCGAAAAAAGCCCTATGTCTATAAAATCCGTTTGTTTAAATCTGTTTTCTTTCAGTTATATTATACATATCAAAATATATTAACAAATTATACTATGCATAAAATTGCAAATGACACGCGACTACACGAAATTTTATACGTAAGCTTTCAAATGGAGCAAAATCCTTTAATAAATACACACGCGATACAATCTGAAAAAAAATTCACTCAAACCACCAACACTAAACGTATTAAAACAATTTCAAAAACCGCTTTAACACCTAAAACGCAACCCACCAAAAACACCCTCGCTGGTAAAGCGCGGCTACGTCTCAACACGGGAATCCTTTGAATGCCCTCATGCGGTCAAGATTACATCGCGTACAAAAGCGCACACAAAGCCCAGCTCTCTGTTGGTCACTGTGTATAAGTCCTTCTAAGTTTATTCAGATTATCCAAATCCGTTTAATATTGTCGTACGTTATTGTATGGCTATCGTAGGCCTTGATATGTCATCAATACAAAATTTAATAAACGCTGATTTTAAAATACTATGATAACGTAAGCAATTTAGTCGGGTGAGGAAAATCTAGTACTGTTATGGGTGGATGTACGGTTCATTGTTTCATATGCCGATATCACATGACAAAATCCAAATAATCATGGCCATAAGTAGTAGTTAAAATAGAGTGACCATTCAGTTTTTTAAAATATTTCGTTGTATTAAACTTTACGAATGATAAAACATTTTATGAATAGTTATTATAATAACTACGTCGTCGTGTAATAATTATCAGTCATGAGGTGTAAAATGGAAATAAATAAGACTAAATTTATTATTTTATAAATCTCATCAATCAAACTTTTTCAAATTTCACATAACTTAATCTTTCTTTTAAAAACAATTAATACAGTCCTATTAAATAATATGTACGTAACTTTTTTTGACTTTCAAACAAAAATTCCTCATCTAAAGAAGTCTTGCCTTTATAACCTCAATGAAATTTTAAACGAGCTACTTATATTTGTGGATGGACTTATCTTCTTAGGGCGAATTATTTTAAGAAAACCTATGCATGCTCATCATTTTCAAAAATCGTATGTATTTTTTATAAATTTTCCTTCTCGGTTAACTAGAAATTACGGAACCCATTGGAACCCAGCTTTAGATAAATATCGTTCATACCCGCTCTCCAAAGTGCACGGAAAAATTAATCATATATTTCCTAGCTCCACTTGCGCTTTGCATGCGCTACATTTCCACTCCACATGTCTAATTAAGGTCATATTTGGAGTTCCGTGCTTAAGAATAAATAATACGAATCAATTTGTTGTTCATCTGTCTGTCAGTTAAGATCCTCATTTTCAGGAAATATCAGAGGTATCGAGTTGAAATTAATATCTTACACAAGAACAGTAGGTTCACAATCCTGTAAATCCAGGTTTTGTAATAAAAAGTTATTGACTTCCAAATGTAATGCATCTTGATACTGGGTCACTCCCTAAAACTATTAAGGGTACTTCCTATTGACATAGAAGCTTGAAATTTGATTGAAGCAAAATCTCAAAGTAAGAGTAACGTACCGAAAGTGATTATTTGTACTGAATAAATCTGTCATTCAATAATTTATAATTCTATAAGCAAATACTACATGATAAAGTAGTTTTTTGTATTGTTTTATTACTTTTGCAGTCTACTTTGGAAGTGACACATCAGTTGAGCGGAAAGTTTTTAAAATATTTAATTAATTATATGAAAATCAGGTTTTAGGTTAACCATTGTTTTATTTTGAGGGGAAAAATAATAGTAGTGTTGCATTAGTCAAATATTTTTAGACACCACACAAATCGTCTAGATATTATATCAACATATATTTATACAAAATCACAATATGAACTTAAAAATATTTTTTCTCATATTCTGTTCTATTTAGAGTATTATAATATCTTTTACTGAGACATAGTAAGACAGAATAATGACAGGTCTCTTTTGCGAAGCATTTCTTTAGTATTTCACACTTTATAGTAGATATGAAAGGTCTTGATTTTCGTCATTTTAGTAAGTACTTGGTCTCAATTATTTATATCTTACAAGGTCGTCTATTGTATATAATTCTGTATTTTCATTTTTTTTCTCACCCCACCTCGAAATTATTAAATTCTAGCAAAAGGGAGCGTTTTTTTAAAGTTGCTTATTTTAATAGACACGCTTTCATCCATTAAATGTTATTAATTTGAAAGTAAAAATAGAAAGCAATAAATTTGCTTTTGATATTTAATATTTTTGTGATAAAAAGTACCGATCTGGAAAACCTAAATAAAAAATACTATATAAAATTAGATCCATTACCTAAATATATGTAATGGATCTAATTTTATATCGTGTGGATTTTCCTCGTGACAAATGTTTTAAGTTTGAACTAGTTTAATTGAATACCCGCTTTAAATTTAACTATTTTTTTACAAAAGCAAGTCTGAGCACCTTAATGCTCCACCAACTTTCAAGGCACACTACCAGACCCAGCACACTTAATTAAAAGCACTTCCCAAATATCTTGACCCCTTCGTAACTTAATACCAGAAGTCTCTTTTTGCAAGTTGATAAGGTGAATACTTCATTAGAAACAGTTTCTATATTATTCGATTGTTTGCATAGAAAATTGTCATTTTCCTGCTTATTACTCACCCTGCTTATTTACTCACTCATTGACAGACCAACAAAACCTATGGGTTATTTCAAAGAGATGGTGCAAATGCAGAAGTTGGTATAATAATAAAGAAAGGAGTTGTAAATATGGAAATTGTCAGCAAATAACATAGATAAAATGTACATTATTGTATCTACAAAGTTTCAAACATACAAAGTAAGTTGCTATGCCTTTGTACATATATTGTTATAACAGTTGTATTTTTATAAAACAGTGAATATATAAATAAACAATATATTCAACTGTTTAGGACTATAGATTCGGTTAGTGCTACGATGGTTATATAAATTTGTTATGTTTTTTTATATTTGTTGTAGACAATAACTCTATCGAAACATACAGTCGATTAGTGCATGTATGTGATTATTTTTTTTATTTACAAAATTTGATAATTTCAATTGTGATTGAATTTAAAAAACTAACATTTGGGTTTCAAAAAGCTCATTGTATTTTTCCAGTAACTGGGAAATCTGTTAATATTGAAGGGTTTGACTTAAAACCCATAAACCAATTTTAGTTCGATAAACGAAATGTTAGTTTGTATGGAAGTCGCGTACTAAGGATAGTGATATTGAAGGGAGTTTAGCAACATTATGAATAATTATGTACAGGCGGGAGTAATTTCACAGAAAAATTATAAATGGTACCCAGATTATAACAAGTCGGCTAAAAGGTAATCATAAAATTTATTTACGACTTGGTGTGTAAGTTGAAATCTGTTAAGACTAAGTTTGATATGATTAAATGAAACCTACTCTATTGCATACCCATACCCTATATGTATGGTATATTTAACATATCCTACACATGTGATATAGATGTAAAAGCCAAGAACTTAATCTGAAAAGCACTCCAATTCTAAACAGCTTAACAGTAATCTACACCAATACAAGCTTACTTCGCTTTATTTAATGTGAAGACGCTAATGTCATCCATTTTGTTAAATTATTTCAATACTAAACACGTTAAGGCGCGAAAGTTTGCCATTGTTAAAAAAATCTATTGAAAAGGAACTGCAGACAGAATTTGTTTTCATAGAACTTAGAAAGTGCCGCATCAAAAAATATTGGTTAGAACTTTTCCTTGAAGAAGTCAGAGCTTGTTTTTTTTTATCTAGTGGTTATTGAATGTAATGTTCATGAAAATATTAAGATTGTTCGCGGTAAACAAATTTCAGACTTTTTTTAACAGTTAGAGTCACATTAAGAAAAAAATGCTAGTGGTTTTGTAGAATCTATAATATGGTTTTATATAATAATCATCGTTTTAGTTTTGCTGCGATTTATCTTTAAACCAAACTCGAGGTTAACGTGCTCCATCTTGAGAAGTGAGTCCGACATTGGCGCGTATCAGAAGCGAACAAGGTGGTGTCACCTGCATAGCGCAAGTTTCATATTTTTTTGGTATTCTCATTATAAGCTCGGTGCAAATGTTGAACAGCAGTGAAGGTTATATAAACCCTTGACGAACGCAGGCACTAGGATTAAAATTGTCTGTCAAGATTTCATCAGTCCGTACTGATGCTATCCCTTCTTAAAAAAATTATCTCAGAAGATGTATGAGATGTTTTGGTGTTCTCACTCCATGTAGTACACTCGTTAGTGTAAGCCATTTCACTGAATCAATTGCCCCTTGAAAAGGCAACAAAACAGATATAGGTGAGTTTATTGAACTCTTGAGCCTGATAACCTGATATATGTGAGTTTATTGAACTTTCGAGCCTTCTAAGCTGATTTAGGTGGGTTTGTTGAACTCTGGAGCCTATCACCTACAATACTCAAACTAAATTCTACTTGTCTTGGGTGTTTTATACTTTGTGCAGTGATATTTTTGCTAGTATATCTATACTCCATCCACTTTTTATTATTAAAAAATTGTGTACATTATAATATTTATCTAAATAATTATTTTTTAGACAGATTAAATTACTTAAATATTTAAAATAATTTGCCCTTAGAATCATAGGTTCGACCCCATGGTACTGACCAAAGAAATGAGTTATGGAGTCACAAAAGTAGATCTAAGGTGAGCTGCCAAACCGCTTTACATCCATCAGTGTAATTTACTATCAACGAAGTTCAAACTTTGCGTTTCTATTTTATTTATTAAAACTATGTATTGATGAAAATTTAAAATGTCTATATGCTTCAAATATTTCTGTATTGTATTGTGATTCCCGCAAAGTACAAACGGAAAGTTACTTTCATTATATTAGCAGAAACAATTTGGTACCGTCCAGTGTAGTGGATAAAGCACTCGCGCATTACCAAAAAGGTCTGTGATTCCCGTCAAAGTGTTTTTTCATTGAGAAATTAATCTATTAAATTTTAAATGAATTATGACAAACTCTGGTTTGCATGAGATGTTAAATTAAGCAGCGGGCGGTGATGTTTGCGATCAAACACGTTTATTCTCAGAAAAATTGTGCCCTCTTGAGCGTGATTTTAGTTATAGTAAGAATACTATTTACAGTAAAGTTTTCTGGCATGTTACTTTGAATAGGGAGAGGCGGCCAGAAGATAAGTATAAATTAGGACTTATATTTTTATGTTTTCGGGAAGGGTTTTGTGTCAAAAGAATTAATTGTTAAAATATAACGGTCTTTCGGAATACTTCATCTCGTAAATTCTATAAAACAAAATCGTGGCAGCTGCATGCCAGTTTCAAATAAAGAGAATATTAAAAATGATAAAGTAAAGTGAAATATACAGCTATTTAAGAAATTTTATGATGAAAGTTACCATTTTCAACATTTTAAATTTTTGATTAAATATACCTATAGTTTTTATAATAATTTTAACCGTTTATTTCCAACAGCGATCTCATATGCAATAGTATGAATAACAATAAATAATTACATTCATATTTCTTTAATATTAGAGTTATTTATGAAACAGACTGCGACGTCAGATAATTTTTTTGTATTTAGAATGTCAGTATTAATATTACACTGATGGCATTTGATAAGCTACTAAATATATGTCCAATGTATGAAATAAATAAGTGGTATAATTGAAAAGTTAGCGTCAAATTATTAATGATATATTTATTTCAAAACAAAACAATAAGCGTATAAAAATTTTAAAAAAACCAAACATATCATAAGTCATTATTTTATATTGTCACGCACTTAATCAGAGGCGATAATAGAATAATTTTCTCTAACTGTTCTAATCATGACATTATTTAAAAACAATAATGTTTATCACAGCAATAATTGCTATATTAAAAAATGTCCCTTCTCTCCTGGAAAACATGCCAATGTGGAAGCTTTTACGATTTCCATTAAATTTTGTTCTAATGGACCCTTGACGCGATCAACTTCTCATCCAACTGTTTTGGATATACTGTACTCTGCTGCCAACATCCACTAAAAGAAACCCGTATCATAAAAAACGTCAAATCTTAAAATTTGGTGAAGGAATTTCTAAGCAAGCTAAAAAGGTTTTTAATTACGTAAACAACAACATGACGTAACAGCAACATGATGAAATAATTTCTAAAACCGCTTCCTGGTTATTTCCCAATCCATCGGTTGGTCGACTGGACGTTCCATAGTGAACTACTTATTAAATAGGCAAAATTAAAAAAAAAATTAATTTATTTTAGTTCTCTTTTTACATTGAAAAGAAAGGTGCCTAAAATTGCAATTGGATAGGGAGCTATGATTGTTTATCAAGAATGTCTGATGAAACAAAAGTCAGATATCTCCGACTCTTTTACCTTTTAGCAGAAAACCTTCTTCCCCATTTTCCTGAAAAAAAAAGAAATGAAATTAAAGTTCCAAACAAATCTGTTTTTTTGGGAATTTCTTTACAGAAATTTGTTAAATCCTAATAATTACATATGCTTGTCAATTGGTAATCGTACAACGGCAGTTTAATTCAAAAATAATAAAGATATACATTTTTTATTTTGTAAACTACACATTCAGGTATTGATCCACATTAGAATAGATTCTATAACAAAAGTAAAATGTCTTCGAATATGTGTATCTCCTCTTGCCATTTTTGATGCAGAACCTTAAAATATGGAGCCCTAAAATCTTGTTAAAATTATTGTACCAAATACATCCAAAATGTGACAATATTTAGGATATTTTTAAATTTTTAAGATGGTTTCAATTTAATAAGAAAATTGGTAAAATAATAGCCGCTCACACTGACAGAGCGGCATTGCTATATATTTACAAAAGAAGTTCAGCCGTTATCGCTCCTGTTGTAAATTATATTAAGGATAACTATTTGTACGTGTATATTGAAAATAATAAAAAAAATTAAATACATGTCTCGTTAGTATTGTAACTGATAAAGTACACGAAAAATTAGTAACAATTCTATCATGAATAGATATTAATATTTTTTGGCCCCATTGAGTACTACCTATGAATTAGAGATAAAACTTTTTTTTGTTATTTAATTGAACTATTTATTTTACCTTTAGTCTCGATTGCGACCTTGTTTCGAGCAAATTTCATTAGAGGAGGTTCATATTTTCCCAATTATTGCAAAATATTAGATATGTCTCTGCAAAAATATATTCTCAATGTCAATTTAATGTAGAAACTTGCAATTTGGTTTAGTTATGACGCATATGACCATCGTATATATAAATATCAATCAGAAATATTTGCAAATAGGTTCATGAGGTTCGTGTGGGTTATCATTTGAAAAGGCGATTTAAAAAAAATCATTTTTAGAATTGGTTATTTATTGGAGAGATATTACGGAAAATTTCGAGAAAAACATATCTCCCATAGCCTTTGATAGCCCGTCAAAGTTACACAAAAGCAGCTTAAGTAGAGGTTAACATAAAGTTTACTTGAAATTTTTTTTTAAATTTATTAGTTTTCGGGCTGTTAAAGATATACTAAATAATACGTATTAACATGGTGAAAAATGGAACCATTACTTGTGAATATTTTCATTTCCCTATATTCCATTTTATACCCTTAAATAATTTTGCTTTTAATTTATTTTCTTTTATGTATTTATATAAAATAACTCATACAACAACACTTAGTGTGATACCTTTCAAGAAATATATCCTCACTCGTTACTCGTTCAACTCTTGTGTAACCGCAATCAGGTTTGAGGTGTTGAGCAATTTTATAACCGTGGAAAAACTGAGAATTTCGATATAATTCGTTATTTGATAATAAAAAAGATGATGACTGATGTCATGTGCGAAGAGTGCGAATTTTCCAAATAAATTAGAACATATACGTTTTCAATTTAATAGCTGAGATACATTTCACTAGAAGTTCTCTTTTGTGGTACAGCGTATGGTAACTCAGCATATCCAAGAAAAAATCGGTAGAAAATTGAAAAGAAAAAATATATATGGTCCCATCACAGACCTGCCTTTTGGACACGTTCAATTCTGCAATTTACTTTAATGTGAGCTGCAAGTAATGGAGGTTGCTTCGTAGTAAAGTAAGTTGTTGCAAAATCGTAGCAATTCTAATTCTACTCCTAATTTACAAGTTTTGTTTCTATGTAATGCCGCTTCGATTTAAAGTTGGTATAAAAATTTAAATACAACTTCAACTGACAAAAAATTAAACAAAAATATGAGTAAAAAAAGACTATGAAAGTACACCATATTAATAGAAATCACCGTCCAATTGTAGTTTTTCAAAGGTTGTTCAAATATATTGTTGTCGTTTAGTCAGTGTTGATGAATCAAATTACTGTAGAGTTGTTATATCGACGAAAGATGGTATTTAAATCAATTCAAATGTCCCGAATACATATCGCTTTCACTACAGGTTGTATCTATGGTTCACTGGTACTTAATAGCCGCATCTCTAATATCGACATTAAACAACGAATGTTCTGTTAATATTGACGTGACATTTGGCATTTTTGGTATCGTCATTTGTCACTAATCTTATTGTTTGCACATGAATTTATTATTCAATATTTTCGTAAAAGATATATTTAATGTTGTGACACAAATTATAAGTGTAGGTGTAACACGTTTACTTATCAGAAACACGTTTAAATAGTAATGAAAAATAAACGTGCAGTATTAAAATAATAAATGTTATTGTAACCAGACTATGCTGAATTTGGTCCCTTGATCGTGAATTAAGATGATTCTCACATTACCTATGTGGAATGAGGTAAACTGATGTATCTTACAGCAATGCTCTATATTCCATTCTTACATATATCGTTCTCGTGCACTTTTGATATAGACTTTCATAATTATCGGTGTTTCTTCGTTACTTAATCTCACTTAAATGGCTGAATATATTACCATTAAAGTTAATATAATATTTTTTAATCTAAATGTCATTAATCATATAGAATGAAGCTTGATATTTTTTACTAAATAATAAAAACTTTCATTGGGTTGTGCTTAATTTGTCCATTGGCATGATTCCACTTGGGTTCGCTAAGGTGCACTTGGGCCCGCTTGGGTCCACTTGAGCCCTCTTCGGTTTGCTTGGTTCGACTTGGGTCCACTTAGATACGCTTGGGTTTGCTTGAGTTTGCTTGGGTCAGTTTGTGTTTGCTAGAGTCCGCTGGGTTCGGTTTGGTTCCGTTTAAGTCCACTTGGGTCCTTTTATAATAAAATAAACCTAATATTGTATTGCATAAATAAAGATATTCTGAAATCATGGCATTTTCAAAATTCGTTTGGTTTTCTTTACAACGGTTTTCTTTATTTTCTTGGTTTTTTATTTGCTTAAAAAATATCTGTGTGCCATTTACAAAAAACTAGTCGCCAGAACATTTTAACAGGATTCATTAAAAAGTTTTTTTAAAAAGACTTTTTTGCACTGTCAACGTTTCATTAACATAATGAATATTGGCTGAATCTATGTTCTAAATTGTCAAAAAATAATTCCCAAACATTACACCCTTAAGAAATACAATAATGTAGAAACTATATTCTAATAGCATACTTTATTCATATGTTCGATTTTAAATATTACATTTTTAAAATATCAGCCAAAATGTAATTATTTGTGGTATTAATCGACGACATTTTAATGTTAGTAAATCTGGGCCGAATTTCAATTTTGCACTTGCAAACAATTAATGTAGTTATGCAGATGCTACCATCTTACAACCTAAGTAACTGCAATTTACACTTTCAAATATAGTTAAAAAATACAAACCACAGATTCACATTGACAATTTGAATAAAACCTCGATTGTAATATAATATTTACCAGTCGTCTCTGAACTGCCTCGTTAGTGCTACACGGAGATTCGTAACTCGGGACGAATTTTCTGAGCATAAAATGAATGTTATTTGCTCATTAAATACCCCACCGAAAGCGAAGCATTCGTTAAAGATATTGGAGAGGATATTTTAAGCTTCAAATGTTTTCACAGTAAAACCATAAATTTTTTGATTAAGTCTTATTTGTTTTTCATATTATTTGTTACATTTCCGTTATAATAAAAAAAAAATATTCAGACAGTAAAATTTGGTTTTGCAAATATACATTCTTTATTTATTTTTTCACTTTTATAATTAATATCTTATTACGTTAGACAATAAATTAAGGAGGCAGTGACATTGTTATATTTTTTAAAGTAAATATTATCGTGTTAAAAATTATATTCAAGAAGAATTTTAAGAAAAAATTTTTATCTTTTTTTATTATACAGTATAACCGTTTTTCCAAATTAGGTAGACTGGTTTATTATAATTTTATTTTATTTTTCTTAATAAGATGTCAAAAATATTTGCACGTGCAAATCAAATGTTTGTCTTGAGGATTAAATGAAGGTACGAGTATGCAATTTATAATCCCTAAAAAGTTTATTATTTCATAATGTCCTATTCATTTCGTTTATCGTTACTCTTTCAATTTCAAAACAATAGTCAACACGTTAGACAAGCTACTGTCGAGTTTAGTATTTTTATGATACCACTTCATGTAAAGGTATAATTAGTATGAATTTAGTGTGTTCAAATGTGGCGGTAAAAAAAACAAAGTATAAAATATATTTTTGTCGCCATTTTTGGTATTGTGAATGGAACAAGAAAAATCTTGCTTCATTCACAATACCAAAAAAAAAAGGTGCAAAGATTCTGAAAATATAATTTAAGGTGATTGTACATAATACAAATTGAACTAGCTTATTCGAGCGTAATAATAAACAGTTAAACTCGCAATCAATTTCTTATCTTTAAATTTGAATAATCTTTTTAAATTCTTGACCATAATTGTAATGGTCTTCACATCTTAATAGGTCTTCACAAACCTATTAACCTTCTTATCTCAATAGACCTTCATATCTTAATGAGTTCACAAATATATTTAGCGAATTACATTTATATTGGATTTCAAAAAAAGCTAAAATATGAAGTAAAATTATAGATTTTTTGAAGGTGAGATGTTCACCATTATAATTTGACATAGCCTATCTAATTCCGGTATTTCTATGCCTTTACTATGAGTAATATTGACCAAACAAAACATTGATCTTTTTGTGTGCAGGCAAAACGGAGCCATGATTGAATTGAAATTTGTCCGTTTTTTGTGTAATAATTGTTTACGGTTGACGATTTTGCACAAAGCCTGCAATAGATGTTTCTTTCATTTTACTTAGTTTTAATGATTTCATAGATTCCATTAAATTATCAAATTCCACTTTCACAGCTTGAATCGATGAAGTTCAAAAAATCCACGGAAAGTGTCGAAAAGCAAAGAAAAAAATGCGTGCCAAATTTCAAGCTTGTGAGTTTAAGGGTTCTGGGTATTTCGACGAATTGAAAAGTATTTGGGTTAATAATTTTATATATATATATATATATATATATATATATATATATATATATATATATATATATATATATATATATAGCATACACGAAATAATTCAAAAGCAACAGATCTAAAGAAAAATAAAGTTAATTCGCTCATCGTTTATTTGTACTTATTAATTAAACACTTAACTAAAAAGGAATTCATTTAAAGACGAATAACTTTTGCCTGGCGACGATCCTGTTCAATTTTTAGTGATCGAGGAAAATATTTAATTTAATGGAAAATATTATAGTAACCGAAATAGATTATTTTTATTAACTGAGGATTTATATGCATGAAATTAAATTAGTACTTCTTTGTAAAATTATTGTGATGACATTTCATTAATAATGAAGAAAAGCAGACACCAGCTTATTTATTTTTAACTGTGAAAGTTATTCTAGGTTATAAATATACATTTAAAAATAACATCAATATTCATAATTAGTTTCAATCGAGATGCAATGTGCTCTTAAATTTTGAAACTGCGTAAATGGTGCCTATTGATATTTAACAATATTTGTAATTTAATCTAGTCCTGTCACAGATCCGTCACGTTTTTTATAGTTTAACACCTATATGAATCAATTTCTGAAAGTAGGGTTTAAACAAACACCCACCTAACTCATTTAATATGCATATAAAATAAGGACGAAAAATATTTTCCACGCATTAAATCTACTGAATAGATCTATCAAAGTAAAAATCAGTTTCTTCTAACTTTTGTTTTTCATTGTAAAACTCCTATTAGAAACTTTAAAATTATATGCAAAATTCCTCTTCGTATCCTTAATTGTTCAACTATAGAATTGACGTTGCCGTGGTGTGTTGGGTTTATTACAAGGCATACGCCTTTGACAATGCAGCGCACCGCGGTGACCCGGGTTCGATTCCCGACCGTTCGTCAAATGGGGCTGGACTGGTGTTATGGTTTGCTGTAAGAGATTGCTCTCGTAGCAATAAGTCCGCCATATGTATCATCTAGATAGATTAAAGTAGAAAAATAAATAAATAAAATACCTGTAAATATCTAACAATCAATTCAATTAATATATTTATAATACATTGAATTAATAATAGCTTTTAAATCGTATGGACAACTGCTGACCCTAATTTACATATGATTTCACGGGCACTTGGTCGGTTTTTTACTTAAATAGTTTAATAATGTTAGTTAAAGTGAACTTAAATAGTTTAATAATGTTAGTCATTGATATGTAGACCAAAACTTAATATTAAAAAAATGTGAAAAAGGAGACAATTTGTCAACTTAACAAAACAGAGCTGCTGTATGTATGCTTCCAACCAACGAAAGTGACTCGTGGAGAATAGGTCACACTCGTATATTTTACACAATTTGGGTTTTGCAGTACACTTTGTAGCTCATTTTATTGATTCTATCCCAGTAATACTATAATCTTAGTGTCTAGTCTGGTTTTGGGTGATTAACACTATTTCTTAATTGCTTCAATGCATAACACGTGAACAAATAATTACACCAAAGTTCGATTATAAAAAAAAAATATTTCTATCACGATTTCTTTTTTGTTCTTTACAAAATTACTGTTAGTGCTGCGTAATGCGCGTATTAAAAAATAAACGCGATATTTATGTTACAAGTTTTTGCAATAGGATTATAATTACCACCGGCGTCAAAAGGGAACCTACTCAAGGTCGATTTTATGCCCCACGACAGTAAAACCCTAGTATAATTAGAAAGTCGATATGTATGTGTACATAATATTGAGGAAAATTATTTCACCTTACCCTAAATAATTTGAAAAAGGTAAAAAAAATAATTCTAAACAGTTTTAAAAACATGTTTACCGGGTTTACAAATATATGCTAGAGATAACATAATACATATTGCCATTTCATTAAAAAATTGCGTAATATTCTATGTTATTCCCCACCTTAAATATACAAATGTATATTATATATACAAAGTTAATATCTACAACGTAGGTATTCATTTTATAATCACCTTTTTTATTTCCAATGAAATCATTTATTTTCATTAGGAAAAATCTGTAAATTTCAAAATCAATTATAAAGTAAATAGCGCAGTTCAAATTGTTAACGAACTCTCAAAACGGATACTTGAAATCGAAATGTAAAGTGCTATAGACGTTACAGTCAACGCGTTGCTCACACCCATTTGGAGCAACTGAACTATTGTTGTATTACTCCAGGTGAAACGGCTGCAAACGTGACAAAGCTGAGTGTCGGAGAAATGGTTACCAAAGTCACGACTTTCACCGGTGTCGTTATAAACCGCTCCGAAATATTTATTTTTATCCTCTCGCCTTACAATGGCATTTTCGCACTCTCAGTGATAAGAAACAATATCGTAATTGTCACATTAGTGCAGAACTGCCGTGCAAGGATGTAACTAAAGTTTATCTGAACAAATCGGTAGGTAGCTTTTGTTAAAGCTTACTTTTTACGATTATGTGCCTCAAAACTATACTTACGTGTCCACCTGTCTGACACAGCCGTTTTCTCAAAAAAATTTAATTAATATGTTTTGTTATTATGCCATTTGGCATGGTAACAAAACATATTAATCCGCACGTATCTCAATGTCTAAAACTCGTATATGAAACTATCGATTTCAAAAATGGGGTGGGGGGAGGTATTTGAAAATAAAAATGTTTACATATTTAAGTATTTAAACGTTTTATTTTCAAATAATTCCCCCCACCTGAATGTTATTTTTAAGCACGTGAACACGATAAATCTTTATTGTGAAAAATTTATCATTTAATGTCGCACATCAGCAATTAAAGGAAAAACGGACTTGATTATGTCGTCTCTGTAGTTGTAATGATTATTTCTCATTTTTTCATTGCTATTATCAGAGACATTATATTCAAAAGTCCAAATAATCACTACTACTACTACTAGCCAACGCCCACCCTTGGCTGTTGTGCCATTTGGTGGCGCGCCGACCAGTATAGATGAACATCGGTTGGTTCCACTGCAATCCGGCAGGTGATCCGCATTCATTAAATCGTGTCCGCACAGGGGACATTCAGAGGTTGGGAGAACACCAATGCGGTGTAGGTGTGCTGCGAGGTAGTCATGGCCAGTCTGCATTCTGAACCTGGCTACCAGAACCTGGTGACCAGACTTTCCCATTTTTTCCCTACGGAAAGCTGTGTGAGGTGTTGCCTGCCTGTCCGGTCAATAGCCCTGTTGATGATGGCCCTCATGCTCTGTAGCGAGGGCATACAGGCAGGTTGAGCCATGGACGCGCCCCTTTTGGCCAAAGTGTCGGCCCTATCGTTTCCAAAGATGTCGACATGGCTAGGGATCCATTGCAATATGAGGTGCCATCCCCTATTTGCCAGAAGTTCTAGGGCTTTTCTGGTCTCCATCTTTCTCCTGCAGTCTGTTTCCGTATTGCGGGACAGGTTTTGGATAGCCACTTGTGAGTCGACGAAGAAGACTGCTTTAGGTGTTGGGGCTATTTTGTTTAGTTCAGCTGCTGCCGCTTGTACAGCTGCTATTTCTCCATCGTAGTTGCTCTGAGGGGCTCCCACTGCTAAGAATCCTTCAAAATTAGAACTGTAGTAGGCAGCTCCGATTGCTCCTGTTTCAGCTCGATGTCCAAAGATGCTGATTTCGTCTGATTGTGGTTTTTTAAGCTGTAATTAGTCTTCGGTAGATTGTAGAAAAACTCGCAGTAATTTGTAAGTGGTGCTGGCTCCTCCAGGGCAATTCCATACTTTGTAGCCAGCTTCTTATAGGAGGCCAATAGGGATATTTGGGTTTTCAGTCGGGCAGTGGCCTGTCTGTAGTTCGTCCATTTCGTGTAAACACTTCTGTGTCTCTGCCAAAAACGGAGGGCTAATTTCTCTCTATGGCTTTCCATTGAACTATATTTGGTTTGTGCCTCCATAGCAGCAATGGGTGTGGATTTAGGTGCTCCCGTTATTATCCTAAGCGCTGTGTTCTGCACGGTATCCAATTTACTGAGGGTGGTACGGTTACTTGTGGTGGTCACTTCGCTCCCGTAATCAAGGACGGGTCTGATATATGTCTTGTAGGTGGTAATCGACACATCCTGGCTTGCACCCCAGGTTGTGGCTGTTAATCTTTTTAATATCCCGATTCTTTTGGCTGCTCTTTCCGCACATTGTTCGATGTGAATATTTTACAAACCAAATAAAGAACAATCAATTCATTTGTAAAACAACAATTTGTTCAATCAATTTGTAAAAGAACAATCTCTTACAGCCGTGTGACATACCAACGACAAAATTCGATCTGCCGTCTTCATCTCCACGAAGTAACGCTTGTACAGGTCTACCTTTTTTGTAACGGTTTTACTTGAATTCGTTATCAAAGTATAAAATATCTTACGATTAGGTAGTTTACAGTCAAGATAATAGTATACATCACTTCAAAGTATTATCCGAGCTTCGACATTTAGAAAAAAATACGCTTCAATTAAATCAACTTTATATCTATTAGATAATACTATAGTAAATGCCAGGCAGTAATGTGATAATGACGAATAGAAGTAATAATTAAAACAGTGTAAGTTTTTAATTGATTTTTATTCCTTTTTATTTTTGTTGCAAAAGGTCACAAAGAGCATGGAGATCGTAAATACGCCACAAATATATTTCTATCATTAAAAAATTGTTCGGTATTTGAATTTCTTGAATAATTGACAAAGGATATAATTTTCTGTGAGTATTTTATGCTTGAAATGTAAGGTAAAAAACTAACCCCTACACAATACAATATTGATACGTTGTGTATATCTATTAAATTTACATTACAATACTAAAATTGACAGGCATTCCATGGAAAAGTTTTTATAAAACTTCTGCTGTCTAGATTTTTTTCCTCTTATGAAACGAAATGATATTATATGAAACTGGGCCCATTAACTTAAAAATAAATTTGGTAAATTGTTTTCTTGTAACTGTTTTGGAAAATGTATTTCTATATATTTTATTGATTTTAGTAAATGTGTATGGAAATATATTCAAGTACAGATATTTTGTGATAAGGCATTCCTTATGGTTACCACATAAGGTTCAGGAAATTTTTCAGTTCCAGTTTTATTCAAGTTTCAATTTATCGGTCACAGTCTGCCAATTTATTCTGGCTTTTATTCGAATGAAACTTCACAAATAAACGAATTAAATTTAGAACCATAAAACTTAAAGGACCTGACAACAAAGCATCAAATTTATTCTATTTGTTTTATACCAACTGAAAGCTTCAGTCATTTTAAACAAAGGAATTATTTTAGATGGAAAATCGATTAGAGACAGATGGTTTTAGTAAATAAATTTTTATAAAACTTAAACCTATAAGCCATTCACTAATAGAAATGTCTCCCACTCTGCTCTTTCCATGAGAAATTGTAAGCGAGTATACGCGCTTACAATTTACTTGTATACCTTATTAACCTACATATTTTATCTTCACTAACATTTTGAAATATTTGTTTAAAAATTAAAGGGGGTGTTGATAATAGTAATGAATTTTAATTTTTTTGGTTCCCATGGATTATCATTAAAAAATACATGTTACAGAAATTGCAATATATTTTGTCTTTATTTTGTATTGTATATTTTAAAAAAATCCCACGAAATATGCAAAAATAACGACACATACCTCTTCATTTCTGAAACTGCTCCGACAATAATTATGAAATAAACATAGTTTGTAGAAGATTAGAAGACAACTTATTATTCTAGATATTATAATTTTTGTAATATGCACCATATTTTTGCGCCTTTGAAAGATTATGGTAGACAATATATTTACGTTGTGAAATATTATTATTTTAATATATTTAATACAAATTCTATGTACCCTTAAATATTTATCAGTAGGGAACGTTATATTACAAACACATTAAGTTTACAAAACTCTCATAGTACGAGATCTACTCATAATCAATAAGTTTTTTTATACGTTTTATTTTTGAAAGTTATATATTAATTGAAATCGTATTTCATAAAAATCTGTACCTCGATTTTATGATATATATAATGTACCCTTAACTTCAATTATTACTCCAAAGCAAGAAGGCCAGGGTAGTATCGGGGACGTAAAAATTTATTCGAAGAAAATAAAGCACAACAGTCTTGTAACCAATTGTGATTTAGAGATTTGTTTATAAAACCTTTTATTTATTACTCTATAGACTCATCCCTTTCTACTTTTTTTAAATTTAAAAAAAGGACATGTCGTAAAAATTTATTTCTATTTAATCAATTTCAACAAAAAGTAAGTTCTAATTTCTTTACGCTAGTCTTTATTGACTGCTTAAATCGTGAGAAGTTAGTATCAGCTGTTTTGAAATAATTTAAATTTCAAGCAGAAATTCTAGCATTTAATTCCAAGTTGCAACTCTTCAATCTTACTCTAGCAGGAGTACTGCCTGCCTAATCCGTCAGAATTCAGAATCTGCTGTTTTTACATTTGCATTATGGGTCTCAAGTGAAGACTCTGCCGCTGAACTCAGAGTTCCAAGTTCCCAGTCTTGACGCTGTGCAAATACTGCCTGCTTAAATCATGACACTTAAGAATCTGTTGTTTAAAATTAGCATTTTAGTTCTCAACCCAAAACTCTTTTACAGAACTCCGGGTTGCAACTCATCATAAATTAGTATTTTGCGCCGCGTCGTCCAAAGGTCGTATGCCTTGTGATCAACCCAACGCACCACGGCGATGACAAACAAGTCTACATAACATGGGTTTAACCCGAACTGCGGCGTAAATTATAATTTTGTAGTGGACTGTTTCAAATGTAAATTTCTGTATTATATGTTGCAATTAAAGTTATTATGAGAAATAAAATATATTTTTTCACAACCATCTTAATATAAGCGTGAAAAGATTTTTGTTTACTTTTTTGTTACCTAATGGCTCTTTAATTAATTGATCCTTACAAACCATCAATCTGACATTGACAACAATTTATTCTATAATCGGCAAACCTACAAAATAACTTTAAATCCAAAAATATGATTTTTTTTAAATAACAAAACAATTAAAGAAACACTAGATGGTATTGCAGCTGCTTGGCTTAGTAAGTGCTACTTGATCAAATCAGCCATTACCCATATTTATAGAAATGTTCACTAAGTAATTCAAATTATATAATATTTTATTATACGTGTTTAGTCATGAAGTATTCAATCTCATTTATTTTGCTACTAAAAATTTAAATGGATTACTTTGATATTTAATACATTGTATAATCATTATTATAATACTTAATATTTGATATTTAACAAAAAAATTTTAAAACATTTTCCGAAGTAAAAAACATCTAAAAATACACTTATCTAAGTCATATTCACCGAACCAAAACTCCATATACGGAATATCATATTCCGTCATAAATCAATTTTAGGTAGGCCAAGTCGCAAGTCATAGCTAGTATAACCGTAATTATTTTTACTGTCACTAGGGGCCCTTAATGGAGCACTAATTTGTCTTAAATGGCCTGTTACGTAGGAAAATTTGATAGTCGAAAGAGAAATCATCCTCCGGTTTGATCGTAAACAAAATTCGCTTCACACGAAAATAAATACCTGTCTTCGAACTTTCGGAGACAACGTCGCATCGTTAGTAATTTTACCCTTAAATAAAGTTTTCGAAAGCGACGGAACTCAAAAAAAATCGAAGAATTTGTTTTAACAAACGAATGAGTTCGATGTCATTTAAAACCAATTCCTTCATCAAGTGTAGAATATTCTGTTCCTGCATAAAAATTCAAGTAAAGTTTTAATGTTTGAAGTCCTCTTACTAGACAAAACTAAGTTTTACACGACGTTGTTAGTAAGCTCGGCTTACTTATTTTGAAACCAAGCAAACTTAGGGAGTTTCACGATGAATCTAATGGAATACTTATACTAATAAAAAACATATCGATTATTACTGATGAACTTTGTAAGCAATATTGGCCATTATTTGGGCTATTCACCTACATAATAAAAAAAGCTACTAAAATATCGTGAATAATACAATGTAGCAATATATTTTTTGGAGAAAAAATAATATCCTTATAATATTAATATATTAATGGAATATTCACAAACATATCGCTATCAGTAGTAATTTATCTTTCAAATATCCAAAAGTTTCTTTTTCCATACTTTTTCTTTCCATATTAGTAAATAAAAACTTATTACACAGCCATCATAGGAAAAAGTCACATACGATTTATTAAACGTATAGGTCTACTACGAGGCAAATTATTGCCTATCAAATTGAGCAGAAGCATAAACAGAATCGTTGCAAATTACCTGCATGAAGCTTTTTTTCCTTCAATTCCTCAGTTTTAAAATATATTTTTTATTCGATGCAAAGGATCTATTTAACTGAAAAGTCATCAGTGCGTACTTTTCAATCCCGAAATTGATTGAGAGTATTAAGGAGGATTATCGAATTAAGATTAACACGTTAAAAGATTAATTTTCCTTTTTCCCAAAATTTCATTTTCTATCATTTTAAATAAAAAAAATATTTTTTTAATTTTTGTATAGCTGTAGCTATATTTAAAATAACTATGAAAATAATTTATAAATCCTTTATTTAACTATTTTTTTAAAACTATCGGTAACATAATTAGCACTATTTAAGCTGAATTTTTTTTAATATTTTCCATCAACTTACTTCTCTAGTTCATTTTTATAGTTACAATAATGAGTTACTATTTAAGTGGTAGAGGATTTCTTCGTCGCATTCCTTTATTGAATTAATATTTTTATGTGATAATATTTATTGAATTTAATATCCAAAAACATTCTCAAAATTATATTATTATTAAACCACGGAACTAATTGCTTGCATTCCTCGTTGTGGTTAACTGACGGTAGTACATACAAGTTAAATATTAAATAAATAAATTATCAATCGAGCTGCGACATTTCAAATTGCAAATCTGAGGAATAAATAAGTGTAAAACACTTTAAAAAACAGTTTTGGAAAACAAGATTTCGTTTAGAAATAATCTCACGAAATTTAAAAAAAATACAGTTTTTCAAAGTTTCGCTTGCAAGATTCTGTTTATGCTCGTACATTTTTGTAATAAGTACGTTAATAAGTGACTCCTCCTATGAGTAGATTACACACACATTAACACATCTCAAGGGGAATTGCTTAGTCTGTCTGAAAAATAATTTCACTGTATAATTTGACTCAGACCAAATAATTTTGTCTTGTTGTAAACACATAAGAATATTTTAGTATCCTGTTAATTCCATTACTATCACTATAATATAAATAAATATATCATTCTGGAAAAATTTAGAATAAATATAAGTTATATTTACGTAAAAAATTGTTATTAGTAATGAAAAATAGGGACTTGAAATAAAAAAAATACGGTGGACATCATTTTTTTTATTCTGAGATTTTAGATTCTATCTTTAATGATTTAGATATACGTCAAATGTTTAATTTTCCAAAATTTACACTTGAGAGGCACAACATCTATATTTCGTAACAAATATAAACTATTATCATTCACCCTTGCACCTACTAGATTAATGTAAACAATTTAACTATCACAACATTTGAATCCTCGTAATGGCCACTTGGTAAATGAAAACTTCCATTGCTATCGATACAAGGCATTCAAACTGTAATTGATGTCACATTTGGTGAATAAATAAACAAAATAACAAGGGTGTACATTTATTCATCGTTTTAATGATGTCTCGCAAAGAGAGCCCTTGATTGGGAGCGTATCAAGCTTAAAACAGTGGGAAACTTTTGAACAAATGTTGATCTTTTTCCTATTTGAAGGAATTTATATCTCATAGCTTCATTGATTTATTTTATTAGTTAAGTTACTTTTTACCTTTTATCGAGTATTGGGACATTATTTAGAAAAATAATATTTCTTCGAATCTCTAAGTTATCCAAAATTACATTATTAAATAAGTAACTTCTTAGTTGACTTATAATTACTTCGATTGTAGAGCCTATTAATTACCATGCTGTACAATGTTAATTTTAAGAATTTTGATTTAACTAGCTCCTTAAAAATTTCCCTAATCTTTTGTGCGTGAATAGGTCACAAACATACAAAGATTTGCTTATTAATGGGATACACAAATGCAATTACACTTGGCGAAAATACTACTTAGTATGCGTTTTTTACCATGTTCATGCTTGTGTAGTTTATCAGTTAACTATAAATTAAACTGCCTCTTTTTATCTTTACCGTCGGTGCTTATTTACATACTATTCATTATTCCAGCCGAAAAGCCTAACTCACGGATATAATGTAAAAATCTACGAATTTTATGTCACACAAAATATAAAATAAATGACATATTCAAATGAATTTACTTTACTAATTATAACAAACAACATCTTAATAGATGCATGTAGCAGCATTTGTATTAAAATGTATAAAGCTTAAATCAATTAGAATTTCAAATTTTCAAACGATTTTATGAAGTTTTACTCCCGTCTAACTAACTATCAAAATGTATCATCTATATTTTACCTACTTCCCAAATTTTATACATATATATGTTTTGGATGACAATAAAAACATAAAGAATCATTTAGTTAATCCGATGATGAAGTCAGAAAATGGACAGTGGAACTCCTCATTATTAATTATAGCAGATATAATACATTAAGTTTCAGTTCATTTGATTCAATTTGATGAGTATTGCACCACTGACCTGATCAAATGATGGAATTGAACAGTTTAATATAACATAAGAGTACTGGCAATATACAAAACAAAAACTAACCCGAAACGGCTGTAAACGATCTCATAAACCGTTTTCACTACATCTCAAGAGAAAAAGGCAATTAAAGTGCGCCCGTGTCGTTAGACCACGGGCATCGCATAGCCACGGGAATACTTTGGTTACTACCATGGAGTCAAAATGCCTGATCTCTCTGTACGTGGGTATATTAAGTCCTGGGCTACTCTTTTGGTACATATCGATTTAATATTTTCATTGATAATTGTATGGTCGTTGTACGCCTGCAACATAACGATACACCTAACGATAACATAAACCTCAAACATACGACTCGAACCTATGTCTCGACTCATGTACTGATTTCAATAGCAAATAAGAGAAAGGACGATTTGAAAATGCTTAAATTGCAATAGTTATTCTCGTGATATTGTGCGGTGATTATATTCCAGAGTAAGTATTTGTTACTACCTTTACCCTCTATTTTGTAGATGTAAATTTGTAGTTTCTCTCATGTTAATCCCGGTTAACTTTAGCATCTTACGCACTTACCACTACCTACTGGCGACACATTTTTAAGCGCGGATGACGTCTTCCAATAATTACAAATATTTCAATTTCTCAAGATAATGCCAAACGATAGCCAGTATGTGGCAAAAAAAGCTTGCAGTCCGCGCATCGCAACACAGCAAATATCCTTCTCTGCACGACACAAACTCTGAAACGCGCCAGCGATGGTGGCCGTTTCGTTGACTCTGCCGGATGGGGTGCGGGGCTTGCGGGGTATGCGCTATCTTGTTCAGCGATCGTCCATCTCTGTCGCAGCGCTCTGCCTCGGCGTTCACATATTGTTTTCTCTCTTTGTGTCGTGTTGGTGATGCATAAAATGCATGTAGCACAATCGAATTCATGCAGTATTCACTACCTGTACCTTTGACATAGATTTTTACATCTGACAAAGTACTACCTTTGTTCTCGCTTTACCTTGTTAATTATCATTGAAAAATAATAAAAATAGACACGTGCAGTAGTAAAAGTAAATTATACATTCCAAAAGACTTGTGTTGAAAGAACCACCTGCGCATTTATATATTTTCCAGTAAATTCAATTTTTGTAATAATAATAACAATAATTTATTCCCATAATATTGAAAGCAGGGAATATCTTAATTAACACGTGACGCAATCTAGCATCGCTGCTCAAAATTATATGCTTATAAAATAATGCTTACTGTTACTATAATAAAAGAGCAAATATTCATATTTCTTCATAATAAATATATTTAAAGTACTTAGAAAAAGTAGAGGAAGTAACAGGAAAAAATACGACAAAACCGATAGAAACTTTTCGGAGCTTTTTCGCATTCCCGTGGGTATTTCGCGAAATTTATAGGGGTGTTGTTATTTGTTGGGGTTATTAGGGTATTTTTATTACCCCGCAGCACCGTGAGTTAAAGTTACGTAGCCATACGCAACAATCTTTCTCAGTGGATGTCTGAGATTTCAAATGAGGCTGCTACGCTTTGGTAAGAGCAAGTTTCCTGATTTACGTTTTAATAGAAGCTTTTCTTCTCGAAATAAACAAATATAATTAAATGTAACTTTAATTCTACTAATTTAGCTGATCTTAATTGAAATCAGAAATTCGAATGCGAATTCATTCTAAGTGCTGACCCATCCAATGTAAATAGAACAAAACTTGGAATTTTGGCAACACTATCTAGATTAAACTCATTTCACACTTAATATAAGTAATTAATTAATATTCTAAACTTAACAAAACACAAAAAATGAATTAAATATTATTCAAGTTAATAAACTACAACCCAAAAAAGTAACCTAAACCAGCAGAATACGAATGTAAATTGGTTTTTCAAATTCCATTGAAATTAAACTTGACTCCAACCCAAATGAAAGGTTAATCAAACTTTCGTTTGGGATGGAGTGAAGTGAGACGACTTTTAAACATAAACTTTGTGGACGCATTGCGCATATTTAAATCAAGATAATTCCACAGTGTGGTTACAAGATTAGTGAAAAATCAATAATCACTGTCACTGATGGAATCGTTGTCCTGTATATTAAGGACACAAATGGTATTTTTTATTCGGTTTGTACGAACGGCGTGTGAAAACATTATCGTCAAAAATCAATAAAAAAATTTAAGTAAATTTTCCGTTTATTGGGATTATTTTGTGTACACAAATACTTTTGAAATTCATAGTGAACTGCGTTAATATTTTATTTAAAAATGTTGTTGCAAATGTATCCTTTTACTTGCAAACCCCGGATTTTCATGAAGATATATTGTTTTAACATGTATACTATATATTGTTTTATGAGAACGAAAATTGGGCATTTTAATTAAATTCATCGTAACAATTTTAAGAATAAATGTTTAATATTTAAAAGATGTCTGTTACAAATAAGGCCATATTTATACAATTAATATTGTTAGCACGTATATTAGAAAAACAGAATCAGAGAATTGGTTGAATTTACTACATTTCAAATCTTTACCTGTTTTTAGAGTTCAGTGGGAAAGTAATTAGGTTTTGGAGAAATATATAGTGGTATTAAGTTTTTACAGAAATAAAGAAGGAATAAAAAAAACTTTTCTCTTAACTACGTATGTTAAAAATATAAAGAATTACTAATACATCATGAGATAATGATTCTATAAGTACGTCGGAGAAAATTATTTTATTCAACTATTTTTATTAAATTAAAGAGATATAAGCAACCAAGATGATCTTACGCCTGTGAATGACATAGAGTGCAATATAAAGTTAACTTATCAGAAATAATATAAACATAAATAAAAATTTATTGGATACATATATTTATTTTATTGGATACAGAAAAATTTATTGGATATAACTAAATAAATAATTTACTAAAGTATCTTCAATGAAATAAAACCTGTACAACTGAAATACTCAAAAACAAAATAAAATGCAGTGTAAATCGCATCCAACCCTAATGACTCTGAAGTACATACTTGGCATATGTCCTAAAAAATAATTTTATGCGGAAGTACAAAGAAGGGTTTGGAATTATCAAGATCTATCGAAAGCACGTCTATGTATGCTCAGCAATTATTGAAATTTTTTTAATTAATTGTGTAATTAATGAAATAATTAAAACTGGCAGATATAGATTCATTTTAAAAAATATATGAATTTTTCGCCTTGCTCCTTACTAATACGGCATCACAGAGAAATTACCCTTATAAATGTATTGCTGTGCTCGTATCCTTTTTAATATTTTAAACAATTAAAAAGAATACGAAAAAAAACTTGAACAATTGTTTCATTCACCACAATAATGTCCTTAATTTTGGGTTGATTAAAAACATCGTAAAACATGTCAACATTCAAAACTAAATGTGAGCTGGCACCGGAATATATGTACCAGTCGGTTGAACTGAATACCTTAGTAAGACTAAATGCATTTGTCTTCGCTTTTTCTGCACACGGACATTGATTTTTGATATATCCAATCTGCTTACATCTGTAACAACGAATTATTGTCTCCCGTGTTGCGTCACTTCCACTGACATTGACATATCACTGATGCGTTCCATTTCCGTTCATGCCATCATGTTGCGGATACGCTTTGTCACTGCCAATACTACCACGCTTATGGAAATTTCCAAAGACAAATACACCTTCAGACTTAACCTCAAAAACAGCACTCATGTCCGACAACTTAGTTTTTATAGCTTCCGCACTTATGTTTATGCCCAAATGTTCATTAGTTATTAGAAGGGTTTGAGGAAGATTTTTTCAATCCACCCAGAAATACTGGGGATGAAATTTCTAGTGGTTTTACCCTTGGAGTTGGCAAAAACTATTTAGCTTACCAGCCAGTATAGGTTATCTTAAATATGATTTTTTTTCAAGTTATGTGGATTTCGTCTACTTAGACCTGAAAGTGTAACGATCATGCGTTATAATTCCTTCCACGCGAGAAATAAAAATTACTCGCACGCTCGTCAATCGTCATATCGGTAGGTAAGAGACCTGTTAAAACGGATAATGCATCCATGCGGCGCATGCTACGAACTCTTTATGAGTCTTCTGACTTGTCGTGCCTCGACGCATTACGGAGCCCACACCGACAGCGCATGTGCCAATATACGCAATATAATCGGGCCATGGCATGGAAGATCACCCTGACTCTCTCACCAATTTACCGCACGTGCACCATGATGCTACACCTAATACAATAATCATACGTATGTAGGTTACTTGATTCCAAATGCCGGTGCTAGAACTGCCTATTATGATAATCTTACGTTACAAAGGATAGCTTCAAAGCTTCCTAAAGTCTGTAATATTACAACATGATTACAAAAATTATTTTTATTATCCAAAGAAATCGGCTGGTACTTTCCGATTCTCTAATTCTGTAAAATGAGCCGGCTATCAGGAATTACAAATGGCACCAAAGTATCCAGGAAAACAACGAATGCATATTTTTGTGAGCACCCAGGACAAGGTGGTATAAATTGCTCGTAATATAGGCCCTATGGGTCGAAAACCCAATTGCTTGTATACCCAAGGGACTTTCAAATATCCACTCAACGCGTTCCCAATATCTCCTCAAGCAATTTCGAAAAGGTAATGGGAGATAACCTGAATATCGTAGATACTGTATTTCTGTTAAGCGGGACGAAAACTTTTTGAAGAAATGACTGAGTGAATGGCACCTCTCATCAAACAATCGCTACAATACTGTGCCGTCTTATAGATTATATGCGTAGATGAATAAAGCGATGGTTAGATGGTGCAGCCGGTGATTGAGTAAGGATACACTTTATATACTGGTTTTACGTGCTTCAAATGCTTGAGCCATTTCCGGGGTCCAAACCGGAGTTTTCGGGTTTCTGAAATATGTGTATGTTACGATTTCAGAACATGCTCTTGAACGGCATTGAGGTATTATAATTTTTAAGATATATCTCATCTATCATGAGCTGACAAAATGTTTGGCTGAGGTTAAAAATTAAAATTAAAATTTATTACAATTTTCTTACGACAGTCGTAATAACAACGCCATTTATCTGCGCTGGGCAAAGTGTATCTTATTTGAATAATTGTAAACAGTGTTCTATCAAAACGTCCGTAATTTTTATATACATTGTATTACAGTGATCACTTTATATTAAATATAACAGATATATCAATTCTAAAATAGATGGACAGAAATATTTTACGTATTACATAATTACCAAATTCCTTTTAACGTTCAGATATTGTCATGAGTGGAAATTTGCGAAAGAAATTACGGCAAAAGAAATTAAAGTCTAAAACGAAATCGTCACCATATCTTTTGAACTCCCCCCCACCTCCCCCTCCACCCCGACATAAAAAAAATGTGCAGGTTTTTTAATAACGCGTACTTAACACGCACGCTAAAAATAAATAAACGTATTTCGCTCGAGTCTCATGCATGTGTCGACAATTTACATTGTGAGCAATTATTGCTCACACCGTAGGGTCAACAAATAAATATTTTATTTTAATCCATTTAAATACTCATTCAAACATCAAAATGGGAACAAAATTAGACATAAGTTCTATATAACAATAGGGATACTCATTTTATTAAATGTACAAAATATGAAAAGTCACAGTGACACATGTAAATATAAAATGGCCATTTATTTTGCTTCCAAATAATTAATATAAAATTTATATATTGCGAGTGAGCAATTTGAAACCTGTTATTTTAAAACATCTGATAGGTCATTTTTTTGTAACGATCTTCAAAATAACTCCGGTGTACAATATTTTATATTTTACTATATAGCTATGTCAGTTATTATAAGTCTTACAATTTCAATTAGAAGTGAAGTGAATTTGGGAGCTAATTTTACTCTATGAGCAAGAGAACAAACAATTTTTATACATAATTTTTGCTTGTTACATGACAGACAATAAACCTGTTCAGTAATTGGTTCAGTTCAATGTTGTTATCATTGTGATCTCTGAAGTGTAGCCAAATATGTGGGTTTCGATTGAAACTATTCCAGGTCAATAACAATGTGTTATGATAATTTATTTTGTACGTGGGAGTTTCAGTCAAAAATTTAAATATATTTCGTAGTTGAGTATAATACTCAAAGATATCTTGGTGTATTTAATTTATTTATATATATATATATATATATATATATATATATATATAAATATATATATACATATATATATATATATATATATATATATATATATACATATATATATATATATATATATATACTAAATATTTAAGAGAAAATTCATACATAAATAAATATTTCGCAATCGTAATGCCCCAGATATATCAATCATAATGTTTACTTCGACAAAGTCTAAATAATTACCATAGACAAATGAGTTATTCTGTGTATTTCCAAGTATTGTATCTTGGCTATTCTTGTGTTCTTAAAATGGTAAATTACAGAAACAAAAATTTCACATACAGTTTTTGTTTGTTTAAATCGTTATAGCTAAATTTACACATAGACCACATGTGTAAATTCATCAAAAATACTACTAATTCGATCAGAAATTAAAGAAGTCATTAGTTACTATTACAAATAAATGGCGGGATTTAATTTCTAATATTTACGCGATTTTACTTTACATTATAAACAGGGATAACTATCAAATATTAGCTGACGATTTGGAATTTCTGTCGTCATACCTGGCTTTTGTTTTACTTTGTAATTGACTGTTAAAGTGTTTTTAATTGTTACATAAAAAGTACTCCACGAAGATGTTTTGCTATTAATATGTTTTTCACGAATCCTGAAAGGAAAAGAAATTGTGACCGCTCACATGAAAAAAATTGTAAGTAAAATAATAAAACCGGTTTAGCCAACTATAGTGCTAGTATCATCTTAAACCACACTTACAAACTTTTCACAAATGTTTTGATGTTCACTCAATGTTTAGATTTGGTACAGTTGGTGGAATAGACTGGCTTCCCCCCAAATTTCTCTAATACATTTTCGCAGTCCGGTCCTATAATATTGCAAGATACCTAGAAGTAAGAAGAGGCACGTGTGAGTGGGAGTTCATCTCACCTAAACTATTCTCGTTAATCGTCAAACCTGTGTTAGATATATTTGGACTCTTGAAATGGTCATCCAAGAATTTTAACACTAATCTATTGCAGAGATGCTTGAAGACTTCTATTTGGTCACTACAGTCGTTAAACTAAAAATGAACAGGAATAATTAAATTTTTTTATCAAAAAACACATTTACAGTATTTTAATACCTCTCTATTGGGTAAGCAAATATGGATACTGCGACCAAATCTTAATCCTGTACAAATATGCTCGACGTATCCAATTCATCTGAGCTGTGTTTAGATAGTTGTCAGATACATTTAAATGACAATTCCAGTATGTAAAAAGAGAAAACTTTTCGACCAATGCATTTTACCTACCATGATTTATGAAACTGACACCTGGACCCTGATCAAACAAACGAGTTTCAAAGTACATGTAATTACTGTTATCAATTAACGAGTCGCTACTCTAAAATAACAAAGGGCATACCATGTGTATTGAAAAGAGGGTGGGTAATAGGGCCATATATTGCTGGAGTGGCAACCAAGTGTTGGACACCGAAGCGATGATTGACCATAGGACATATGGTGTGATGATATCGTAGAATTAGAAGCGGATGGAAATAGATACGGACAGCTCAGACTAGAAGCGAATAACGTTCAAATGAAGAGGTCATAATGAGTGGACTGTAAAATCGTCATAGTTAAGTACTTTTCAAAAGTGTTATAGTTAATTGTTCTAAAATGTTTAATTGTTCCAAAACAATTATTAAAATTTCTTCTATAGTTTTTACATTTTCTCTAAATACAATTTTCAATATTTATTTAAAAGAAGATATATTATTATAACTGACTCATTAGTTTGTTGTCAAACATAATAAAATATAATAAAAATAAAAAAGGCAAAAGCGATTTACAAGAAGAATTTTTTTCGACTAACGTGAATTCCTAATTCTCTTTTCAATGTCATTGCCCAAACATTTTAATGTAATGGAAAGAATGTGGCGAAACACATAATACATAATGAAACAATTTATAGTTTAGGTTTAAAAATAACTCCAGATGAAAATGTTCTCTCTTGTACATTTATTGAGAGCTTTGCCTTCCGTGAATTTCTCGAGCGGACAATATTATTATTTGCTACGCTACGAAAATACGTCTTGAGGTAAGAATATAAGTACAGCATTAACGAGGCAGTTCAAAGTCGACTTTGCAATTTCATATTCGAATCGAGCTCATAATCAAATTAACAATGCAGATCTAGGGTCGGTATTATTTATTTAAATTTAAAAAGAAAATAGAATTCCTTCGTGCTATAAAATGTTACCGTATAAACAATTATTATTTGTTTGAATATAATTCTTCAGAAATATTTTTTTTAACACGTTTGGAACAGACATTCATTCAATATTAATTAATTTTTTTTTTCTTTCACCTTTTAGTTCGCATATTTGGTGGTATAGTTTTCAATGAAATACATTTAAAAATATTTCAAGACCTATTATAATCCTTTTTTAACATTCCATATGGTTATGGAAATGTTTTTTTAAGCGGAAACTAAAAATGTTTAAATTGTTCATGTGGAAATGTGTGGCAAAGAAAATGGATGACACATGAATATCCTTTCATGCTCTATAGAAATAAGCATCATAATAATTTGACCCTTGTCTTAACTATTAGAAACTTATGAAGTTTGGACTAGGATGGGAAATTGAAAAAAATTATTACTATTTTTGTATGAGAGTAATAATACCCGTGTCACATCCCTTCGCTAAGCGAATCTTACAGGAAAAAACATTAGCGATGTTCCATTATTAAGGCTTCTTGCATTTCTATAAATATCATACCCAAGATTTATACAAATATTGTAGTTTATTTAAAAATTAAAAAAAAACAAATAACCCAACATGTTATGTTATATTTTTTTGGTACTCTAAGATACAATCTAACAGAGAACTACTCTAAAAGATTTAATACTAAAATAAAGCGTCACTACTGGTCTTGAGGAAATAAATTTTTGCCCCTCCTGTTAAGTTTTATTATTTTGCCACTTTAATGTATGCTTAAGAAACTACATATATATAAAACTAGCATTTTGTATTGAAAATATTGAAACATTACGTAAATCAGTAGACTTTATGTAGAGTATTGTGGTATTAAACGAATTTACAAATTTCATATTCAGCTTTGATTTTTGTCAATATTTATTTTTAAAATATTAATTAAATTATTTTCCTTTGTAGGTATTATATTTTCTACATTAATCCATTGATATATTTCTATAGTAGATTGCTGAGCGTACAAATAATACTATTTAATTTACATCTAATTTAATGGTGATAGAGTTTTCATGCGATACACTACATATTTATGAAAGGTACATTTTCGATATTGCCTTAATTTATTTACATCAACTTTATATAAAATTTATAGTTTATCTGATTTCATTTCCGTGGCGTAATAAATTTAGAAAAGTATAGCTCCTATGGCCATTAATTTAACTCTACTGGAAACATATTATTTCAAATTAAAAATTGGTTTTTCCTACTAGATCAAAAAGAAAATCACAATTTATGTCTTACTATCACGTAATTCATTTATAATGATCCCTGTATATTCATATTTTCAATAAAAAATGGAATAAAGTCGGATCTTGATAAATTGGTTCACCTGTTTTTAACAAACAAGGTGTTAGCCTATTGCAAATATTATAATATTTACTCTTTTTATCCTACCGCCCTAAATAAAGTCATTTTAAATTTGATACACGTATATGTATTAACTTATTTTATATAAAAAATAAAATTAAATTATCTCGAATTACTTTGTTTTGATAACCTTGGTTTATTTATTTTAAAACCAAGTGGGGTTAGCCAGTGGGGTTGGCAAGGTTTGTTTTTTTAATATTGATAACAAAATTTCTGTTATTTTTCAAAGTTGGAAATCTTCGTTATTTTTTAAATCAAGTTGTTATGAGTTCTGAATGAAAATGAAAAGTGTTCTGACCTTATAAAATAAAATGATTACCAAACTTCAAATCCTAATACCTGGATAACTATAAAGTCCCGTTTAATGTAAAATTATAAATGAATGTTTTATATTATTATTTAATGTTTAAAATTTTGCCAAAATTATTTAGGGCTAGTTAGTTAGTTATATAGTTTGTTAGTTATATATATATATATATATATATATATATACATATATATGTATAAACTAAGACAATATTTAATCGCTATATTATATATAGATTAGGACTCAATATATACAAGTAAGCAAATAGAAGTAGGCATTGTGTGCCAGTCATCGTTTGAAAGACGAGGTGAAGTGGTGGTGGTGATCGTTTGAAAGACGTGGGAGAAGGCACAAAGTATTCCCGTGGTTTTCCGACACCCGCGCTTTACGTATGCAACCGCTATTTTATTATGTCTTCTATCTGAGGTATTTCGAAAGTAGTTTGAGATCTTTTGAAGCTTTTGTGTGAGTTCCATATGTTTGTTTTTCGTATTTTTAATGCGCTTATGTTTTTATTAAATAATGTGGTATGTGAGGTCAGTTATGAAAATATCATGATAGTAATTTATTTTTCTGGCTTTAGGAACTCAAAGTTTTCGTTTCGTATGCAATTTCACGTAAGATACAAATGTTTTTAATATAAGGTTGGCAACTAACATACTCATCATCTCATTTCATCATTATTAGCTTACATGTCAAACATAATATTTTTACTTGTTCCATACAGCATGAAATTGTTTTCAATTGTAATAGGAAATCATGAGGGTAGCTCGGTTAACGCGAAACTTAGCCTGAAATCAGTTTCAATAAGGCTATTAATTTTTTCTAAATTTGTAATAAAATATCACCACGTAATTTTTGAAGAGATATAAATCTCGTTCTTTGAATCTGTGAAACCAATGTTTGACTGTATCATAGAAAAGTAGTCATTTATCGTTGTGCATATGTTACCTGTTGTTTTGCTTGCTTTTTGCCCTAAATGGAGTTTATAAAGCCAGAACACTCCTAGTTCTTTTCGTAAAATGTAAACTTTATGTATATATTCTATTCACAGAAACTTCAGCGCTCTTTATATTAACTAAATGTGATTATGCATATTATTTCAGTTATGAAATTTTGGTACTAGCAATTTCCAATTACATTTCAAAATTACAATTTCAGCAATTTCAAATTGCAAATGTATTGCGCCCAAAGTACTAATACAATTTTACATTAAAATAATTATGTCTAAATATCTAATGATTGACCATCATTATACCTCCAAATTTTCCGCGATTTTAAAGATAGGTAGACAGAGAATCTCTGTCTTTACTTCTTAAGAATTATATGTTATCTACATCTGTTCAGAAAGTAGGTGAATAAGTGAAGATTATTTTACCGTTTAATGCTTGATTTGACACTGGTAAAAAAATCGTTTTGAATAATTGTTTTTTTAATTATAATTTTGTAATTTAGTGTTATTATAAAATTTGAGACAGGAAATCCAAATCAGCTGTCTTTCTCAGCAGTATACCTATATGCAAACCACTACGAAACAATTCTGAATATATTGTTTTTCTGAAATGCTTCAATATAACACGATTTCCTTTCTGTTAACTTCCCACACTCCAAATTCTTGATCTGAACCCCATCAAGCTTCTTGATGGGACTTAATATCTAATAATCCGGAACTTTTTCAAATAACTTTATTTCTATAAATATAACAGATATATACATAGCACATGATAGCATATGACAGAATGAATGGCGGCGTGAGTCTTTCAGCTACTCCATAGCTAAACCTGGCAAACATTTCATTTTGTGTTGTAATTCTTTTAGATGTGAAGTATTTGCTAAATAAATTAATTTTTTTTGCGATTTCTATTACTACTTCTGTGTTTGCTACAAGATCTCCGTTCAGATATAAATAAATTAGTTCAAAATACAAATATCAAGCTAATATTATATACTGAGAACAAGGTAACATCACCTACAATCATTAAAAAGACGTAATGTTGCCTAACCCAATCACATAAACACTATAGTGAACTCAAACTTGTTATGTAGACATGCAACGCAGTACCTTACTAACTTCGAATTTTTGAAGGTGCAGTTACCGTGAAGAAGCCACTGCATTATTCAATATTATTGCATTCTAAATTGAAAAAATAACGAAGATCCAACCTTGAAAAGTCACAGAAATTTTATTATCAATTTAAAAAAAAAACAAACCTTCCCAACCCCACTGGCTAACCCCACATGGTTTTAAAATAAATAAACCAAGCTTATCAACCAATACTGAATGAAACGTAGTTTCATAAGTAAGCGAAAATTTATGTATATATAAATATATATATATATATATATATATATATATATATGTATATATATATATATATAAATATATATACATTTACATACATACATATATATATATATATATATATATATATATATATATATATATATATATATATATAGTTACCTTACAGGAATTCATAATGAGTACTATTGTAAGATAAATAAATAAATAAGGCTATTTCAATGTTTACATTTGACTACATTTTTCGCAAGTTTTGAGTCAGACTAAGATTACATTGATTACTGACATTTTGTGCTCCAAAAAAAATAAAAATTTGCGCAAAACTTTGCAGAAAATTACTTCTCTTTAGGTATCAAATACCCATTGAAACAGTCGCATTCCGAACAACTGATTGTAATTCAATGTTTCTGTTCGAATGTAATTTGAAAGATTCAACATTTCAATGCCGGGAACTTTGCTACTTCCATGAATTTTAGCCCCATAACTTTCATTCATTTTATTTTATTTTGGCTTCTCAGTTGAATGATAGTTTTTGCTAGGTACAATTGATTCTAAGCAAATTGCCAAAGAGAATATAAGAATAACTATGTTTATAGGCATCTATGTAAATTAGATATTTTTGGGTGTTCCTTTCGTGATACGACCAGAGCGGTTTGATGGATTTTTATGTATAAAATAGCATATTCACTTTATGAGTATCATTGACTATATGACATTACTTGGAATCCAGTACTGCAACACAAATGCCCTTGCCTGCTGTCAGTATGCTAAGCGAATGGACTAATGTCGTTTGAATGGATGAAAATAAAATAAAAGGAAATCGGCTACGCAAAAGTTGCAAGCAATGGAAAAACTCTACCCACACCGTCATATTTAAGCAACAATTCCCAACCTGGAATCGATTAAGAGATAGAGCCTTTAGATTATTATTTAAAGATGTCAGTAAATGTTTTCTTTATTTAATTCGTTCACGAATTTTTTCCAATAATTTCTTTAATATGTTATTATTTAGAAAAATTATATTTACTTAATGTACAGGTTTTATGAAAAATTATTACGTGGAAGTAAAATGGCTTTACATATACTGTATTAATTTAAGAAAAAATAAAAATACAAATAAATATAAAACATTAAAAAAGCAAATTCTTTTACTATAGCAGTAATTTTATTTATATAATTGTAATGTAACATATATATTTTTTTAATTGGTAGAACTATTTCATTTAACTTGTGCATTAACAATGCTATATTATGACAATGTTGTATATAGAATTTTTGGAGCAAACTAAAAATCTATGTTTAATGTACTTAATTTAACTTCACTTAATTTAAAAGTTAAATATTAATAAATTTCTACAAACCTAACTTTAAATATACTAAATATAATGTATTTATTAACATCTATTATTTTTAGAGTTTACAGCATGCAACATTAGCAGGTTCATCGTGGTAATTTTTGATACAATTTTCTCTCCTATTAATGTATCTGTTTACCGATATACAAAGTATTAATTTTATCTGGTCCTAAATAATAGTATATGGTCCTTTATACGAACTGACAGTAATTATAAAATGACCTAACAATTTGTTTGTGTTTTATTAATTAAACACTTGTATAAGAAAGCATGACGGAAGTACGCCTTGTTATCCACCCAGCAGGGGAGATACCGCCATCAAAAACAACTTTACAGCTGATATTCAGCGCAATGTTTATATACAATACACATTGTAACAAAGAAAACATATATCGATTTACTCAATTCCAAACTGGTCACATTTTGTATTACGTCTCAAATATAGTACGAATTTCACCTTTTCCACTAATACACTTTTTCTTAATGACAAATTATGGAATAAAATATAGCTTGTTCTCTTTTTTCCAATGTATTTATTTCAAATCAGTCGGCCTTTAAATATATTATAACTTACTTTGACGCCCTTTAACTCACAAAGTTTACAATTAAAAAAGGACGCTTAAAATGCGGTATGCACTTTTATTGTTTCTTTTTTTAAATTGTGGTGAAACAGATTTATTATTGTCACTCATTTCCGAGTTCCAAATGCTTTTTTTTTCAATGAATGAATGGACTTCATCTTTTCAACAGCTTTTCATGAATTATAAATAAGCTTTCATTAATTTTGCCCCTTGCCTAATTTAATTATTCCAATTTAGATATTTTGTCGATTCACGATCAAGATATCTGCAAAATTTGTTAGAGTCAAAAATAGAGATTACACTATTAACGGTATCTTTAAATATTATTTTAATTATAAATATGTTTGTATTTCACATTTTTTTAGAAGCCTTAGACTAAAAATAAAGCGACAATATTAAAATTCTTAATAAAACTGTATAAAGTTTTTTACCCATTCAAGGTGTATTCCTAAAATATCTATTTATTAACATCATAAAAGCCACTAGAAATATGTAATAGAATATGTGTAATAGAAAAAAATTTCCTGCAAACGATTCATAACCAATCATAAATAATATTTTGAATATACTAAGGCTCAATGTATTCGATATGTTAAATGGAGACAAAGTGAGCAAAGGCGACAGCTATGATTATTCGTATGAGATTAAACATTGGTATTCTTAGTTTATTTTTTTATTATACTTTGATTGTTATTTCTCTGTCAATAAGTTAAATCTATTAGTTTTTCAAAATATTATTTGGCAACCCAAATTAAATGAAGTATGTTGTCAAATCTTAAACAGAATATCCTTTCTAAAACTACTTCACAACTTCTGATTAAAGTAAAGTTCGTCTTCTTAAAATACTACTCCAAGCAAGGAAAGTATGGCCGGGCTATAAAGATTTTTTTACCTTTACATATCACTGACTTTGCTTAAAAGGAAGACACTTCTGCGAATTTTTTTGATAAATTATTGAAGTTAGAAAAAATTACAACTTAAATATATTCACACTAATACTTTGAATTATTTAATAAAATGTCAATAATTTTATAATTATATTCTCTTTTGTGAAAGTCATTCGGAAAAGACCGCTCGTGGTCTTAATTATATCTTAAAACTGAAGACATCTGAAGAAGTTTACCTTCATATATAGAAATGGAATAAGTGGCCTCCTAATTCAGGTAATTTTGGCTATCATTAATGTTAGTTTTCTATTATTCATCAAATAGCAGCCTTTTCAAAATGTGACAGTGGAATTCACTAAACATTTTTGGATTTAAGTTGCCAAAAAAGCTAAATTTTGGATGAAAAAAATACCTCCACCCTTGACGTACTATCGTATGGGTGTTTTGGATAAAAGCTGTTTTTTAAGAAATATTCAAGCAATTTTGAAAGAAAATGTGATATTTTTTTAAATACTTGTTTCATTTAAATAAACTTAAAATTCATTTACCTTCTGTACAGCATATCTATCGAACCTAAACAGAAGGTCCCTCTTCATTATGGACTACGGGACCCATAAAATCGTTTATAAGTTTTCAGCAATCATTGTTCTTCTGCAAATGAACAAGTTGGCAATTAATAAACTCACCATCTCAGTTCAACAATGCAGCCACAATAGAAAATTCCCACTTGTTGCCAAAACTGACTATCATTTTAATAGGAGAGTTACACCTTCACCCAATATAGTATGTATTTCTCATTTTGCTTTGCAAGCTTTTAGTCCTAGAAGAAAATATGAAGCGAGAGCATTCTTATTTTAATTTGAGAAATTGTCGTGTTATGTTAGTACTTACAACTCAGAGACTAACTAGACGAAAGATCGAATGTTTCCTCTTTATATACCCTTCCAAAATGCTACAGACAGCTGTCGACTGTGTTGTCATACGTACGCTTTTTTAAACTTACGTCAGGTTATTTCAGGCACCCTAGAATGTAGCTACAATTGCATGTATTTTAACTGAATTTGATATAAATGCTACTGGTACTATCAAGTATGATTAGTCTGTAACGGTTTTACTTTTGGCACCGGATAATAAAAAAACTAAATATTAATTTAATTTCGTTAAATATACAATAACAAATCAGAAGTCAAAATAGCAATTAGTATTTTTGTGTAAATTATTTACAAATGTCAAATTATATATGGAAAGTTACGTTTAATTTTTACCAATAACATTTATATAGCACATATACTACATCAATTTTATTACTAAGTACAAAAAATCAAAACATGAAAGGTTATTACTTATATATACTTATATATACTGACTACAATGCCCCTATCAAAATTAGTATATTATGTAGAAATGGATGTAAAGACAATAAAAATAAAAATAGATTGAAATATTTCACGCACATGCATTGTTACTACTTTGATCTAATCTAAAAAAAAAAACAAATTGAGAACAAAGTTTAGTATTGTTTTTTACCTTTAACATGGCTTTATTTGCAAATTATTATGCATAGATTATTGAGTTGAATTTTGGCTGAATGCAAAATCCTTCAAAGTAGTTATAGAAACTTTTCGACTCAAAAGAAGTTTTTTACGAAAGATTTAATAAATAATAGTCGGTAGTATTAATGTCCCATATAATATCAAAATTTATTTAAATAACTGTGCTTATTTTAACATTTGCATAATCTTTTTTATATAATGGCATAACAAAATAACAACTAATCCCTTGTTAATCTAATGGCATATTGTAAACCATTCTAAACTCTGAATTAATAAAATTTCATATATAACTGTTATCTCATAATACGAAAATAAATAAATGAATTGGCTAAATAAAATTAAAACATGCTACATGTTTAAAAACATCTTCTGAATACAAAATTGTCGATAACAAATAAAGTTATGTAGTCTTTTACAATAAGCCTAAATGTATTCAAACACAGTTCGTTACAAATTTTTAAAAAAATATGGGCAAAATTAAAAAATCTATCTCGTGGCATACTTACACAAAGTTGCAGAGATAAGAAATGGGAAGCATCTTTCATCGCATAAATAATTAAGTCAATCGATGGATTATAACGATTCACTCACCAATATCCAGATTGGAATTAAAATGTCCGTGTCATAAGTTTTATGATCTTACAACAACACATCTGTTCGTATACTATAGCCATATAAATATTTACGACAAATAAATCACAAAGGAATTTACTTTAAGGATCAAAATGTATTAAGGACGCATTTACAAAATCCCGCCGCTAAAAAATGGATATATACTAGTTTTAAAATCACAAACACACACGTAGCGATGCCACTTGTTGGTGTGTTGTGATATTAAAATTACGTCTAAACAACGATAGAGTTAGTATTATTCCAGTTTAGATTTAAATGTAATCCATTGATTAGGCCAGATAACAAGAAAGGCTATGTACAATGGTTTTATCTTCCAACCATCGCCAATTAGATCCAAATATTTTGCAGGAAACCTTGTCTAAATCAATCAAATCAATTTGGGGATAAATGAGCACATTCGTTTGCAACAAAATATTGCAGCGCCCCTCGGTGAGCTAACACCATAAAACGTATCTAAGAACTATCATCGATTAGTCTCAAATATTTTGCAGAAAATCGTATCTAAATTGGTTAAACCATTTAGGAGGATAGGAGAGTTAAAGAACTATTGGGACCTTATAGGTTTTTTTCTTCTTAAGATTTCAAAAAGTCAACAAATAGAAAGTATAGCACTAAACTATTTAATTAGTATGTGCACATTGAGTAGCAAACCAATTACATTTAAAATAATCGAGTAAAGGTAGATTTACTTGCTAAAATTATATTTTAAATACACTGAGTTATTTAGTTTAAGTATCAATGTTCAAACCAAATTTTATCAAATTTCGTTTGCGCTAATTATATAGTCAAAATCTAAAAATATACGCCAACTTTTGTTTAGAAATTATATCATTTGTTTTAATATATGATACTGTATATCAATTACATTTGTATTTAAAGTAGCCTAAGTCACCACTTAAATAATTAATTTTAGGTTATTCCTAACACTTTCAATTTCAACTAAAGTCAAGCCCGTATAGTGCAACTAGTAACACAAATTTTTTAAAATTAAAAATTTAACAATTTTATAAAGAACACGTACAAATATGCGGTAAATCTACTCATACTGAATTATTCAATATTACAAAACTGCGACTGGTATTTAAAGGTTTATTATGATATGGTTCATACACATGTTAATTTAGAAACAAAAATTGTTTAGTTTAATCCCAAATTAACAGCAAATGATAGATTTGCAAACACGTACGTAAATGAACGGCAAAACATATTTACATTCTGATATAATAAGAAAGTCTCACACAAGTAGAGAGAAAATTATCTTCAATGATGTCACTGAGGGAGAAAATTAGGAGCCATTCAATTTACACATTTACATTTAGAAAACATTTACTCAGTCGTGTAGCCACAAACGGGAAATCGAAATTTTCCGCCGCTCCCGGCGTTGGTGGTGTAAAGACCGGATGATAGTATACATTTAAACTCATCACTACAGCAAACAGCTTATTTGCATGTTGGTCTAAGGATGTCGCTTAAACAACATTTGAAATTGACTAATATCGATTCAAACAAGTTAAGTAGGTACTATTTCTTGCTATATTTATCTAGTTCAAATTTGTTTCGTTTTTGAGACCATAATTTGAATAACGTCCTCTTGATTATGATATACTCTATAGCCAGATAACTTTGCTCCCTCGAAATAAATATCGATGGAAATTTAAAACCTAAATATTTGTTTCTAGGTAAAACCGTTTAACAATTCTATATCTGTGTACCATCTTCATTCATTATTATGTTTCACTGCTTCACTTTGATAACATTTTTAAATCCTCAATTTATTAGAATTCCACATTTAATTTTTTATATGCCGTTAATATTACCTTTAGACTATAGGGAAAATTACCATAATATAACTTATGAAGAAGTAATATTATATAATACATTCAATTGCTATGTCATAGACTAAGAAAAAATGAAGAAGACTTCCACTTTGTGAAGTAAATAATAAAGAATATTACCGTCATATTTGTTTTGCTCAAAGCTATTAATTAAACTTTTAATAAAAACACTTTAAAGAAAATTAGCTTTAAAAAGAAAATATATGATCTCGTCTTGTAAACAAAAACATTAAAAGAAGTATAATTATCATTGATATGTCTATATAATTTTGTAACTTTTATTTAATCTGTATACAAATATGAAATTTAGAACTGTATCCGGTTGATAGTAATTGTGCGTTAGCATTATGAGCACATACATATGTATTATATGTTTCAAAAAAATTAGAGTAGGATATGCTATAAGAAACTCGCACAGTCATTATAATCCAACGATATTTTTTATGAAATAAAGAATGGAAAATGTTGGCGTTTATTGTTAAAGTGCATAAATAACTGACGATGAATAATGGTGATGACATCCAACCAGCCGTGGAAGTGTGGTTTCGGAATTGAATTTGTCCCATAACTTGTCATCATTAACCGTAAACAAAATATGTCAGAAAAAGGAAATATTGAATATATTTGGCATTAATTTTGTAGAAATTCATTATTCACAATTAAATGAAACTACGTGATGTAGTATTATTTCTACTATCTTTAATTTCTTTACCACGACCTAGGTTTCGTTGTATTACAACATCTTCAGGTGGGATATTAGCAAAGATCTTTGCTGGCGTGGTAAAGAAATTAAAGATATTAGAAATAATACTACATCACGTAGTTTCATTTAATTGTGAAAAGGAAATATGTTTGGAGATATGGAGAGTGAGAAATTATTTAAATTTTTGTCATTTCTGGGAGCACCATATAATGGAAAATGCATGCAATGCCGACACAAAAAAAACATGATTGATGTCAGTAGTTTTTTCTGTGAAGATTGTAGCAGCATCTTGCAATTCTCCACGATTTTCGTATAATTTTGCAAATCTATTTTTACCTTTTATGTGCAACTCTGAGATGGTATCTCATCTAGTTAATGCAGGTTTGAATAAAATATAAGTGTTACACATTTTTAATGTTTGTTAAAGACTTTCTTTACAATGAACTCTCGTGGGTATTGTGCGTTGTGCTGGTTTCAAAAAATATATTTCTGTTAAAGCCATTAATAAAACTATACTTGCAACAACACCAATTTTATACATCAATATTAATTACAGATTGCATGATTAATGTACCAGCATCACCTTCTGCTTGATAAGAGAAAATATTTCTTCATTCATTCTGAATTGTTAAATTCATATTTTCATCAAAAACTAAATCTATTGAGGCATTTTTTAATGATTAACGGTATTCTGCAGCTAATTTAATGTACTTGACGATTCGATATTCATTAAAAACGGTGAACACATTATTCCCATAATTATTGTTTTAAGTATCGGATGCTGTATCGTCTCGAACTATTTATGTAATTGCTATTTGCAACGATGCAATGACATTCCACCATCAATAACATATGGAAACGTATTGATATTTTTTACATTAATATACGTAATTACTTGATATATAGCTAACTTAAAATTCATGTATTTTTGGAATTCGTGTAATTTGTTTAAAACGCAAGTCCGGTGGTTAAGCAACGCCGCGTCTATTGGCATAGTTTCCTCACAAAGGAATTAAAAAACAGTGAATGCTCGATTAATTAACTTAAATACATTTTTAATATAAACACTTAATGACTTATGATAAATTTTGCTTATAATTTTGTATTAAGTTATTAGTGATAATAAAATAATGAAAGAAGTACAAAAAAGGCAAAACTTATTCCCAGGCAAATAAAAACATTCATTACGATATGTTTCAAATCGTTTTTTTATAATAAATAATCGCAAGCTGCAATATATTTTTTAATCAGTAATTTTTGCTGTATATTCTTTCATATTATACCAAAACAGTTAATAATATATCACTTGTACTAAATTGCTTTAATACCAGAAGTATTAAGCAAATAAAAATATATAAACTATATGTACCAGTTGCCTGGAAAGAAAAACAATTTCTCAAACCTAAACTGTAGTGATCACACTGTTTCCATCTAATTGATTAGTATAATCTATAATTTCTAAAAACACTTCAGAAATAATATTCCACGCAGACACAGCCGAAAATGTTTTCGGAGCTGAGAAGCATCTGCCACTCGGTCGTTACCTGCCCCACTCGTGCTCCGCCGACTTGCTCCTACACAAGAAATAGTTTAACACTTACTTTTCAAGAAACTTTATTGTAGTTGCTGTATAGCCTTCGTAAAAATAAATCATCTCAATCAAAATTAGCGTTAACCGTTGAAAACAATACAATATACGCCAAAAAAAGTAATTTCCAAGATTGTTTGAAAAAGACAATAAAAGCGGAAACTTTTAATTGGAAAACTTTTTATTTCTTGATGTAAGGAACTCATTTGAAAGAAAACAGTTAAAAATCCAACAACTGTAAGTGAATTTTAAGTATAAAGCTAAATGCACTGAACTAATATATAAATACCCACTTCGAAAACTTTAAACAAACCTTCAGTCATTCCTTAAATATTCTAATCAGTCTGTTTTGACATTTATCTATATTTTGGCCAATCAATAGGTACTATGTAAATATTATTCTAACATTTTTAGACATATTAAAGCAACTTATCAACTTTTATTAGTACTTGTAATATTGTTAATAGGATTGGAACTTGATCAAGCTAGTTAAATCCGCTATTAATAACACAAAATATTGATCCTACCTGGTGATAAGGTAGTATAGAGAGTAATATTACAGAACCACCCTCGTAATGACAATAATTAATGGTTAGTATATAGCTTCATTGACACAAAAATAAGGGCTCTTATTAAATTTGTCTTTGTTTTTGCGGCTTCATATTTCAACCACTGATGACTCGATTTTGATATCCTTCTCTTTATTTGAAAGTGAATATTGTCGAAAATATTTCTAGCTTCGTTTAATTAAAATTGATTTCGTGGTAAGATTTTTAACCTTCTTCGAGGCTTCCGATGGTTATTTATTAACGTTAATTTTAAGCTCAAATGTTTATAACAATGGTGCCGTTTCGACTTCCGGAATCTTGAAAGTTTCATAATGACCATCATGATTATAACGGCATGTCAACACTATGATAAATTCCTTATTATATAAATAGGTTATATGATACTATGAATATAGCAAAATATAAAATTTGTAAAAAGGACCTTAAAAATATTAAATAATATGGAATTTTATTGATTTCAAAATGGATCACTTAGCTCATCTTTAATTTTAATTCCACGTAGCTACGGGTGTCATAACTTATGTCTAATAAGACTATAATTCCGACTGCTGTTTAGAATCTACTTTAATGTGGCACCCTCGAACTTACGATACCATTGTAAGAAATATAGATATAAATTGACGGTCAGATAGTTAGAAGAAGAACACTCAATAAATTTTGATTTCACCCGTGGTACAGCGATTGAGTATATGAGTCTTAAGATATATTATATACAGATTGACTCAATTTCATCCGCGATTTTGCCCTCATGATCTTTTATGAAGACTGCCATATTGATCATTGATTCAATTATGTAGACTATCATAACGCTACTCTATAATTATTATTTAACATTGTTCCGTGTTTTTGAAAAATGTATATCTTCTGGGATTCCAAGAGATGTTCCCATGTATAATATTTCCGAGGCATATTTAATTTATTAACAAATATAAGTATATATGCATATATGTATATATATATATATATGTATATATATATATATATATATATATATATATATATATATATATATATATCAATTGCTGCATTTAGATATACGTTTCAGGCTAATTTTTACATTATTTAATAAAACGGTTGAGTTTCTATTTGTAGTAATTATACTATTTCTCGGACTATGAACAATGTTAAAAATAATATTAAAATATATGGAAATTTTTTTGTGCTTTGATATTAATTCAAATCATGTACTATGTCTATACCAATTTCTCGATAATTCACCAAAATAGCCGTTTAGAACTAATTAGTCGTCACATTAAATATACACACGGAATGGATTCGTTGTTTTGGAGCGATTGATCGTAACAAACCGTCTTACAAACTGACCAACTTACTTATTTATACTTTTAATAGAGTTTATATTTACCAACGAGTTAAATCTTAAATTGTAGGTGATTATGGAAACTGCGTAATTTTTTAATTTTTCCAAATTGTTGAATATAATTTAGGGCTAAGACTATGGTTGATTATTATTTTTTTTATAAACATAATATTAAACATTTAAACGATACAATACAAACAAAACAAACAGGGTTAAAACTACAATTAACACCTTTTTTAATATTTTATTTAGATTAATTACACGGTGCTTCTATTAGCAATAACCAAAATCTGTTACCGTTAACGGCGAATTATAATCACACTCAAGAAATTTTAAATTGGTTTGAAAATATAGCCAGCGGCACACCAGACGTAAATTACTAATGATTGTCGACCTAACTAGATAACTCAAGTCTTATAAGACGACGATAATAAGCGGAACATTGGTTGCCAATGTTCCGCTTATTATCGTCGTCTAAAACTCTAAAAACACAACACACAAAGATTATTTCATAACTATTTTAAAATATACAGACTAAAATAACAGTAATGGTAACTGTTAACGCATTAGGATATTATCTCGTTAATAGCAATTTCAGCGCAGAATCATGCAGTGAATATTTTTATATTGATATTTTTTAAATATTATTTAGACAGTTATTTAATCCATGGATCTTTCAGACTTACCATTACATCGTGACAGTAATGAACAAAGTTTCTTAAAACATTAATTAAGTATGATGTAAACTTCAAAATATTGCTCCATCCCCGGAATAATTGACGTGTTACGGAATATGAAATAGATTCGTGGATTAAATAACATGAATCTTTCAGTTACCATAATCACTGTACTAGGAAAACGTTCCCAAAACGTTAGTCAAGCGTGTCGTCACATATATAAGCGACGTCGAATAATCGATCTTTGTCCTGTGACGGACACTTAATGTAGTATTTTAACCAGTAAAATATTTGGTTATAAACAGATATAAGTACTAAGAAAAAAATTAAATGAAATATACCATTTATCATTTGACGTACAAATTTATTATACGGCGCTTCTATTAACAATAACCTAAATTTGTTTCCGTAACCTTTATACTGTAACTCTATCCTCAATTACTTCTAACACTAAGTTACGGATAGTGTAAACTGATTCTGATAATGTAATCAGTTTCAGTTAACCGTAAATTTTCTTTTTAACAACTTGTAAAACACGTTATTTTATTTAATATAGGTTACATAATAACCACACTTTCGGAATAAACTTAAGCATATAGTTTTTTTATATAGTTTTTCTAAACATTATTAGAAATATTATCAATTAATGCACCCATAAAATATTGAACTCCAACTAGGTTACCGTAAATTTTTTTTAACCACTTGTCAAAACACTTTATTTTATTTAATATAGGTTACACAATAACTACATTTTCAATAATCGGGGAATCTAAGAATTTTTAAAAAAGGGTTGAGCTTTCCTTTAATAACGTTAATTAATCATGAAGTGAATACATAAATTAGTTTGTGTTAACGTTTCTGGTCTTCCCTAAGTTCGTACTTATCTCGTATTTAGGCAAAAAATAAACAATTCCAAACAAACTCAGTATTGACCCATTGCAGTAAAAATACCATTCAAGTGTGAATTTACATTGTAACGAAATATTATATTATATCATATTTTATGAATACAAAATAAGTTAATTTACGATTAATAAAAGGCTCAAAAACTTTCGGAATAACCTTAAGCATATATTTTTTTTGTAATTTGCTTAAACGTTATTAGAAATTTTATCAATTAATGCACCCATAAAATATTGAACTCCAACTTTATACAGAAAGGTATTATTGACTTTTATGTTATTCACCTTGATTGTATGAAATTAAATTAAAAAGTACAAAATAATATGGCGGCAATTCCATTGTGTTCTCGACATACATTAATAAAGGGAACAATAATATTTTTGCAAATAATCCGAAATGAAGGACATGACTCTATTAAAAATGGTTAACGTTTATTCAAAACAAGGCTTTAGTCGCTACGGATATTTGTGAATTTTTCTGCAATGCACCGCGCATATGTCTAGAGCAGAGATTTTTTAACTGCAACTACCTAGGCGTGTTTTTGAATATAAAATTAATTCGGTGCTATGCTACAATTTTTACTTCATCTTAAAATTCTATAAGTATTTGAGAATAGCTGGTCTTACGAAAAAAATAGCTGAACTATTTTATCGTGGGACATTCTTCTTCTCGAGTTTGGTATAAAATATACTTTTTAGAAAAGTTACAGTTTATAATCCACAATGGAATAAATAACAGAGTAATTTACATGCATTGAACTTATTTCCAATTTAAAAGTAAAATTCTCAGCTGGTTTTTTAACCATAGTTTCCCTGGGATATTATTATCCATAATTTCACTAGAATAATTTGGCAATGGTTTTAGATTGTTCTGGTTGATAATCTTCTCTCTATCTAACAATAAATTATTACTCTCATGATGGCCTTATACTAATTGAAAAAAAATAAACATGGATGGATGTCTTTTGAAAACATATCAATAAAAATTGTACGATTAATTCGGAAAAAGATAGAAAGGTTTGGCCAACTATCCCTTTTCAAATACTAACGAAATGACGTGTTCAGTATTTGTTCACAGTACCATGTATAGGACAGCATTTAGACTCAAATGTACGATATCGACAAGGGACTAAATTTTTTGAATACCGAATGAAAGTTACTCATTATTTATCACAAAATGGAATGTAAACTATCACTTTTACAAACAATATTTTGTATTAAATTTGTAGAGAATTATAATGTGCATACAATTTTAAGTTTTCCAGTTGCAAAAATATTAATTTTTTGAAAAATTTCCTATATAACAGAAAAATTTTGTTTACTGCTTTTCGTATATTATTAGTCGAAAAGTTATAGAGATCCGAAGCAAAAATCTCTACGCCAGCTTAAATATATATTTAAAAAACACTCCTACAAGTAACTTATTCCAGTCGAAAAAAGTTACTATAAAATCATAAAAAAAAATTAATTGACTACTGGGCTGGACGGAAAACTATGAAGTGAATGAGATCATTCGCACGCGAACAAGCAACAAGCCGCAAACCAATTGGCCCATTGCTTTTTACGTCGATATCGTCGATATTTAATGATCGTTAAAATTATGTATTGAAATTTTGAAGGCTAATAATTTTAACAGGATTTATTATATACCTCATTTAGTTTATTTTATCACTTAACATTCACTGAAAAAGTTATCTATCGGAACGAGGTTAAAATCAAGTCACCGATCAAGGCAACAATTTAATTAAAATCCATTGCACCATTTGACAGATAACGTTTCTCCTTATTGAGACTATTCCATAACGATTACTTTGTTAGTTAGGTTTCTCAGTGACGAAATTATATTTTTACACTTTACCACGACGCCCAATAGACAATTTCATGCATAACTACGAACAACTTTTAAATAACAATGTAAATTTAATATTATTGTGGCCAGTTTAGCAATATATAGAAAACTATTTTTACCAATCATAATAGTAACAAATAAATGTTTTTTTACCACGTAAAAAGAAGGAAAGAAAATCCAATTTTAATATTCATGTTTCTGGACTACAGACAAAAAGTAAAAATCTGGAAATAGTGGTATCTTCTAAGACGAAATGAGATCAAATTCAAAGAGAGGATCTGCTCTTAACAATTGTACAAATTTGTTCACCTTTTTGTGTAGTCCTTATCAGTTAAAGGAGTGATGAGAATGTATCATGTTATTGCTAGAACTTGAACAAAAGGCGGCATGACAATGTATACCCAGTGAGGTCCCACATCAAGAACACATAAAGCAAGCAAGCAGCAATTGTTTGTGAAACTCATACATTGAAGTACGTTCATACTTTACGCATGTACACACATTGAAGTATTGAAGTATTGACTGCATGTTTGTTTGAGCATCACAAATGTGCGGTTTCACATATAGTTATAAAAAGTCTTGAGGGTTTATTTCAAAGTTCATAAAAACATGTCAGTTTGAATAAAAAGTCAGTTTACTGCTTAATAATGGTTCCGCATCTTAAAATAAAAACCGGAATCCTTATAAGTTAATTCACCAGTCTGTCCATATGTTCATCACAGCTGTTTTTATTTCAAACTGTTTAAGGTAGAAACTTGAAATTTTGCACACATCACAAAGTAGCTATAATATAAGAATTTTAATTTGGAAATTTTAGAGAGGGCAAATTACGTACTCGAAATCATTCCCTATTTCGATACGCAGTTTAGGTTATCGTTTCAAAAGATTGTTTACAAGGGTGTCAAAAATATTTTTTCTTATAATTTCAGGTATTATATATTTAGGTACATAATGAGAAATATGTAATAAAATATATAGCCCTACCCCTTCCTTTCGAAAATACTCAATTTAAAATTAATAAAAAAATGTGAACTTTTAAAAGCCCACGCAAAGTTTTGGGAAAACTATAACCACGATTCTAGATGTTATAATTGTTTAATTATTCCATACGTTTTGGTTGGCATTGGAATATAATTATGTCGTAAAAAATTATATTTGTAAATAGTTTAATAGAAATACTATGTACGCTCAAATGATTTTTAGTTCCAAAATATGTGTGGGATCCCCGTAATTTGAATTTTACTCGTATTTTATAGGTTTTTCACTTATTAGAAGGCTACTCTTTGTTTTCTTTTTTCATTTATATATTTTTATCGATCGTATTTCTCTCCTATGCGTGTCAAACAATTACAAAAAATCCAATAATTCTCTACTTACCTCTTACTTACTTCTTTCGCTTAACTAATGCTTATTCATGCCATCATACATAACGTTACATTTTTATGGCTCCTTACTTCATTGCTTTTTTCGGCTCTCATGTCACTCTCTTCTTCCACCTATGATTTTTTTCGTCAACCTTCCTTGTAGTTCTATATCGCGGAATAATTTCAACACGTTTTATCGTCACAAACACAATTTCTTCATCATCTTATCTACATCTAATATTTTTATTTTTAATTCTATCAAGTGAATTGTTCCAATACATACTCTAAAATTATATTACTTGAACTCTGTCATTTTGCAATATATACAACTTATTATCATCTATAACTGTTAGCACTGGTGCAATGCCATACGCAGCTACTTTTGTGTTTTTTAAGTAATTGTTTCATTAATAATTCTATTAAAGAGAACCGTCCATTTTGTGGGGCACTGTTATTTTTACGAAACTCAATTTATACGTATTTCGTCTGTATCTTTTTCGATATTTCTCGTCATTCTCATATTTCACATTTTAAAATTATTAGATGTTATTACCACAAATGGACGTACAGTAAATATGAAATTCAATTGCATTCAGTAATTAAATAAAAAATTGCTTTTTTGCCATATAACATAATTAATTAGTTATTTTAATATGAAAAATTTTCAAATTCCTTAATTTTATAATGCGAATGCTACGCTAAGTACTTTGTAGGACTCACAGGTATTTACTGTTACTATTTATTCAGCCAATTGTCTTTTTCAGGTCTGCTGCTTCTCAACAGGTTAAGAAGGCTTTGAAGATTCTATTTGCAGCTTCTATGCACATAGAATCCTCAAAGCCGATTTGCAATTCTATTTGACATCTTGAAAGATTTTAAAGGAGACTTGATACATTTTACCTACTTAGCTCATCACTTTTTTGTTTATTAGTCTTTTAAAAATTGAGCTTTTTTCTAAGGAGATGTCGTTATTTATAAAAAGCAGACAATTTCCTTGAAAAATATTTATGACTGCAAATTTTTTTTTACTTTTGTTGATGCATAACAATTAAAATCTACATGGATTTATTCAAACAAAATAACATCTAGAGGCGCAGTTTGAAGAAAATTTTCCCGTCTAATAGTCTTATCTCTAACATTATTTATCGTGGATTGGCTCAGTTCATCTCTACGAATATTTGCAGTAATATCTTTCAATGATTTGTATTTGATGAATAGTACTACATACTGTTACCGCTCATGTTACGACTCAAGTAAAACAATACATTTCATGATATGAATTCTTTCCATGATTAATAGATATTATCATATTAATTTTTATTGCGTTAAAGAAAATTTAAATAAGGGCTAAAAATTAAATTTACCGATCTGTAAAATTCCTTTACGCACAAACCAAAATAAAGCGGCGTTATTCAATGGTAAAAAAATTACTTTTATATTCAAATCCGCTAAAATAAGCAACGAAAAGTGGACTGAGTGGTACAATCTGAAATATTAAGACTTTAAATTCAAAATTATGAAGGTGATATTGTTCCATATTCGTAATATTTCGGGGATTAACCGGTGAACAAACAATTGTCATTCATGTCTTCTTATTTGCGTGCTAAAATATTTATGAGTATTCTAAATAGATATTTATTAAAGTGCGAAGATTTTGTGATTATTTGGCATAACCTCCTGAAGACTAGATATAAGTATCATCACACCTTTGCTTTTTTGAATCTCGTGCTAATTTTTTTTGTATTTTTAAATTGTTGAAATAAATATTTTTTTGTCTCACCTTGTCCACAATTGTTTGAAGGAAAAGATTTGCGATATCGCGTTAGTTCAAAAAATTAAAACTCTTTGCTACATTTGGCGTTAGATCAAGTACAGCTGGAACAGTCGGTTTGTCTTTCTTCGGAAATGCTCCGCACTAGAGCGAATATGACTGAACGCCAAAAATCGAACAACTGAGTTAGTATATTTTTATTCCATCACTTTACCCAATAAGTCTTTTGCGCAGCGGTAAAGTATTGGATTACGTAAGGAAAGAGACGGAAGTCCGAGTTTGAATCCCGATACCTGTGTTTTTTCTTTAATTCTATTTTAGGCAGTAGTACTTATTTATTCATTAAAATCAAAAACCTTTTTCACCATACATTTATTCAGAAAAGATTAGATTTTTGGTGGTCTTTGTTCGAATCCCACTGAAGAAGTTTCTTCTTTAACTTAGTTTTTTCACGGAAATATTAATTATTAGAATTTCAATAAAAATTCCTCTCTCTCACGTTCAGGGTATAATTAGTATATAAAGTCCACTTTTCTGATGAAAACGTATATTTTTATTTTACATAAATGAATTTAGTTATTAAATAATGTGTTGATTTTTAAATTATTCAATATCAATGTGGATAAAATATGATAAGTTGAGTGTACACTGCATTGGTTTGGTTTATTTACGTGCATCCATGAAGGTATAGGTAATACACGACTCTACTTCATAAACATTATTTTAGCTTTCTTTTAAATTTCATACTTAAAGTTTCATATAATCACAGTCATATGTAAATATTCAAGTCCTTAATAAAACAGATGCGTTTTAAAACTTTTTAAACAACTATCAAAAGTTGAATATATTTGGGGTTAATTTTGTAGAAATTCATTATTCACAATTAAATGAAACTACGTGATGTAGTATTATTTCTACTTTCTTTAATTTCATTACCACGACCTAGGTTTCGTTGTATTACAACATCTTCAGGTGGGATATTAGCAAAGATTCATCTTAAATAATGCTACATCACGTAGTTTCATTTAATTGTGAACTATCAAAAGCTTCAAACTTATTCACTGTTAGAGCCTACTGGGAAATTTGATACAATTTCTTTGATTTTTGACGTGTTATTGGGCTATTTCATGAAATCGTTTTGTTATTGTTATCTGTCACTCATAACCTTAATATTACACTCATATTTTTGCAGTACCACAACTTACAATTTTAGAACATACAATGTACGTTTTGGAATTTCTCATTTTTGGGTCAAATATTTTTAACCGGTCAAAATATGGACTTGCTTAACGATAAGAAATCAACTCCTTAATAAGTTTATAACCGGTTAATAGTTTTTATGTGATAAATGCAATCGTGAAAATATGTTATATCTTTTCAAATATATAATACATTATTATTAATATATTTACAAATATATGATACATTCTTAATTCATATTAAATTTTAAAAGTGAAAATACACAAAAGCCATTTTCATAAAATCGTGCCTTCATCGTCATAACCACTTATCGGCGTGGAGGTGGGAGTGGAAAATGTCATCAGTTCCCTTCAATATATACTTAGGTTGTGAAGCGAAAACTATTAGGTCGTTCAAGTAAGACATTTCCGATGAAATATCAAGTTTATTTCTCTATATTTCTGCAATTTCCATTTGAAAGATTTATTAGAATTTATAGTAAAAGTAAGTTATTAGCCTACAATTTATATATCAAAAAGTCCTAAAGCAATTCAATTTTGTAAGTAGTACTTTCGCTGAAAATTTGCGTTATTTTCGATTTCGAATTTCATCATGGAACTAATACAGCAGACAGCTAGAAATATCAATAAAATCTTTGACAACGATGTAGCTAATGAGCGCCTAGTGCATCTATGACTAGAAATTTCATTCTGGCGATTGTGATCTTTAAAACAAAATGTTCACCTTTTTTGTTGAATATTGCTAGTGGTGTCTCTTTGGTACTCTAACTTAGCTATATGAAACCTGGTCAGTCGTTTAAAGATGGTGACTACTATAATAAATAGGACAAACCTATGAGGGACTTTGCGAAAAAAATAGCTAGATTGGTGAACAGCGGCAGATAAATTTTCTTAGAGAACAATGCTCGAACACATGTCGGACAAACAACGTTGCTCAGACTACAATAGCTTGACTTAGATACTATCTTTCACCCAACGTGTTCCTGAATCTTGTTCAAATGATTTACTATCTTTTCCAGGCCATGGATTGCGTTTTATAAAAAAAATATTTGATTACCAACAAGTTATATAAGACGTTTTCTGGACAGTCAGACGGCTTCTAAGCTGTCGGCATAACTGGGCTGTTGGTGACTAAGAAGGCAAAGCCGTGTCCCAGTGTAGGCAAACATTTTGTTAAATTATAGTGTTTCTTCCTTGAAATATAATAAACCAAAAACCTTTATTTTCAATGACCTAATATATTGTTATACTATTAATACTAAATTTTATACCGCGAATATTCAAATAGACAAAATTTCAGAAAATGTTGATCGGGGTTAACAAACATCTACGAATAATGATAGAGCAAAAAAGTGTGCCATTGCAATAATACATAGATTTGGTAAAAGGTACATTTTGTTGGTCAAGCTTACATCCAACGTTGACGGAAATCAGAGTTAAGCATGTAGCAAAGGATTTTGATATCAGTTTCGTTGATTATATATTAATTGTTATAGAGAATAATCATGTTACTTGGTACTTTATAATGGCAATACTCTATCTCAAAATTTAAAATATTAAAACAAAAGATCTGGACATAATTAATATGGTTGGAATAACGCCACATATCATAGATATGTTTATTATGAGTGATTCGCAAAAAGGACATGTGACTACTTTTCCATCTTCCACATGCCCAAGTTATTCAATTTATCGTAATACAAAATAAACCGGAAAAATATAAAATAAAAACAAATATATAAACATTTAATCATATCCACAAAAATAAACCCTGGCCTTCTCAAGAAGCTTTTCCAAAGTGATTTTTTCTTGGCTGGGATTTTAGAGTTTTTCTACCAAGAATATAAAAATTATTGTCAAAGCAAGTTTAATTGACGTCAATCTAAATCTCTCTCTAGATCGAACTGGTCCTAGAGATTTTTGGGAATTAAAATTATAATTTACTGAAATTGAATATCTAGCTCATTTTGTTGTTATATTTTGGTTGTTGGATTTTATAGGATTAGTAATATTCAATTATTTATGTTAATTATATGGTTCAAGACATTACTTTATCTGCCATGTTAAATTCATGCTTCCTGCCAGTTTTCTTTCTAAAACTGAACGAGTGTTTTAATTGTTTTTAGAATAACGTCCATATTTCTGAGAAGTATAGCATATTAAATCTAATTTAGATTTTGTAAAACATTACTTTGTTTGATGGATATATGTTCCAGATATTTTGACATTTCTTAAAAGCCTTTGTCGGTTGTGGAAATTCTTCATTGTATTTCTAGCATCAGGTCATTACTTGGATTATTTCAGGGATATAAATTTAGAGACATAAAGTGTATAAATATTTTTAGATTTGCAAAAATTCAGTTTTATTTCTTGTTAAATATATGGATTGAATATAGAGTAGACAATAGCAGAATATTATATCTAAGAATTAGAAATGTTCTCTTTATATACAAAATGGTATAAGAATATATTCAAAATGATCTAAAATAATCAAAAACTTTATTATTGTTAAAACAAATATTATTCCGTAGTCAATAAATAAAGAAAATACTTATGCATATCACATAATAGTTACTTTTATTATTTTTTTCGTAATAATGTGTGTTATGTTTTTTATCATGAAAGAGTCAATAAATATTTGCATTCACTACAATATATATCATATACCAATGGAATAGAAATGTGAATTAACGTCACACTTGAGAATACGCCTTATTGTGTGTATAATATATACATACATGTATATATATATAGATATATATATATATATATATATATATATACTAGGTATCAATTAAAGAGCACAAAAACGATATACTAAAAACCAAATTTTGTAACAGTAGTAGGAAAGAAAGAAGCATACTTTCTTCGTATATTTTCGCCCATTAATTTATTATTATTTAGAGCTAGTTTAATATGCCATTTTATTTACAGATTTTACACGTTTAATGATCAGAAATATTCAGTATATATTTTCGGGATTTTTGGGTTCTATAATAGGTTACCTCAAAAACAATATGAAGCGGAAGTATTGTTCATTCGGATCACTCGAATTAGTTGAAACGTAGCGCTGTGCCGCTTCATTGCAATTTTATTTAGGAAAAAAAACAAAATTCGCGTTTTCTTGCTTCATTTTTTATATCATGGAAAATAAAGGGACAACCGCATTTTTGTTTCGTTAATAGTGCATTTATTTGCATATTATCATCGCACGTGATATCGTAATATACGTATGTATAATGTTTTGTGAATATTAATTTGGACACTTTAATTTCAAATTTGACCCCTAGGGAAAAGTATGCGGCAGTGTTTATACGCACACGCTCACTTACTTGACAAATATATTATCAGGAAAAGATTAAAGAACCTTGTTTTTTTTGGTCTAATACATAGTTATATTGTTTCGACGTGCAGTCTTTCGGGCACGATCTAGTACTATCATTCAGTTTTACAGGCAATTGCAGTACAGTTACTCGTAAAAAGAGGACGTGATTTTGACAGTTCCGTCTAATAACAACCTCAAACATCAAGATTTAGAGCGGACCCTTCGCCGTATCCTAAACGTAAACTACTCTAGTAAATGCGATAAATTTATGTCTATTGTCCTTGAATCGTCGGCACATGACATTGTGTGGTACGTGTCTTTAATAAAGCTTATAATAGAAGTTATGATTTTAGTGAAACACGATCTCCTTTCAGAGGTTACTGGGATTTTTCCATTCAAAAATTGTCGATTTGATGAAACAAATTTAGCTCCATCGCTAATAGCTGATAACATAACTCAAGAAAATCAAATAAAAACAACCCCTCTAGGATAACTGCTTGAAAAATAACCGTCCCAGAAATGATCACCCCAGAAATGAGTACCCTAGAGATGAGTCACATTAATGTGATTCATCCAGAATTGACTCTCCCAGAGATGATACTCCTAAAAATGATCTTCTCAAAGATGATATTCTCAAATCGAGCTATGAGCAACAAGATCTTGAGATGGAAGAAGTTTTGTGATTGCTCTCTCTTTAGAGCTGATGTAAGTACTCTTTTTACTATTGATGTCGATTTGTCTGAAAGAGGGAAAAGTATTAGTACGCAAAAATGAAATAATGTGCCTAATTATATAATATTCAGTTTAATCTGTTCCTTATTTCAAAAAGAAAAGACACAGAATTAAAATTATCATTAAATTGTAAGTTAATAAAAAAACTGTAATCAAAACAAAAAACTAAGGAAAAATAAAAGAAAAAGGTCTATAAAATTATTTCAAAAACCGACTTTTGGTGCTCCTCTATTAAGAAAAAGAAAGGAAAAACAATATTTTAATTGGTTTTATAAAGAAAATTACTTCGATTTGGCTACTAAACGATATATCGTTTGTGTAAATTGCAAGCAATAGCGGCACAAAAAGTTACTCTATTTATTATGGAAGAAGTGTTTTAATATGCAATTTTTGCAAATGCGTGTGCTGATGAATATTTATCCTCATTCAATATAACAAAGTTAAATTAAAATTAACAAACTTTATTTACGCAAATAAAACATCAAAGTGCCAGACTGAGAGATCATTTATTATTTAATCTACTAATTTCCTAATAAATTTTGGCAGCGTCTTCAACCGGAATGAATTTTGAAATAAATTGTTTTAAAGTTTTTGTCTCCTTTAAAAAAAATCAACGTAATGCAAACCATTGTGGGAAAGAGTGATCAAAATAATATTTGCTATTAGAAAATAAAGTACAACACAAAAATTCATTTTACCTTGGATTTTGCTTTACGTAGTTTTTGATCAAAAATTTGATTCATTGTAATTTTAAAGTCATGAGTGAATAATTTAATTTTCCTTGAAATTTTTATTTTTATAGTCTTAGAAAAAAACATTCGAATAATCTCGAGAGTACAAAGGAAGAAATAATTTTTGGTATCAGTTATGTTACTTCATGGTTTACTCTATATAAAAATGTTCATGAAAATATTTTATGGATGAAATGTTAAACGCGAACGAAAAAATTAATTCACGTGTAAAATCTTTTCACTTATTTCTATACCACATTCCGTCATGTGAATATAAGAAAATATTGAAATACTATTATGGGCATAAAGGCTAGTTCTGGGAAAATTCAAAATACTAATTTAATACACTGTAAATAGTGATATTTTATGTAACATCGAGTGGAAAAAATATATATGAATATAAAAATATATATTACCTAAAAGTGACCAAGAGTGCACATGGACCGCAGTAACAGAAGTAATAGCGTGTCAACTGAGGTAGAATTAACGTGTTTTCCTTAATACTACCTCATTTGAGTTATTGTTACAAATAATACAAAAAAAAATTATGGAATTAAATAAATCACAAAAAAACCAATTCAATGAGGCAAAATACAACGTGCCATTCAACGAAAAAGATAAACTAAACTAACATCATTTGAATGTCAATAATTTAAAAATTAGGGCAACCAGTCGCGACGAATCTTTGCGTCCCGGGACTATACTTTGAGATTTATCTCTGATTTAAATCTGTTTCAAGATTTTAAATATAAAGATTTTTTGAAATTGTGTAACAGTTTGCAATTTAGATTTCACTTTCTACAGATGTAAGGGAAGCAAATTGAAATGCATATATTGGTGTGTCAATTGGATTGTGCACTTAATTTTAGCAATAATTATTAGATCTAGATTTCTTCAATACTTATCCCATTTTACCTTTCAAGTCAAATACTTTGTCTACTTTTAGACTTTCGACATTTGTTTTGATAATATTTTTTTTTATTTTGCAATATTTATTCTGACCAACTGTATTTATTTTTATTACTTCAAGAATAATTTTAAAATTCCTTGAGAAGAAATATAGATATAGAAAGAGATCGTCGTCTTAAGATCCCCGTTCGACGTTCGACTTCGCACAGACGTTCATGAAAATAGACGGTCGTTTTACGACCCGTGTCAAGCAATTGGCTCACGAAATCTTTAGTAAAAATAATTTTTTTTTAATTTTTTCAGCATCATCCTACTATGGAAATTTTAGGCTGTTTTAAAAACATCGAAAATTGTTCTATGGTGATCGACACAAATTTTGAGGTAACTTGTTGGATAGTGGAAATTTTATTTTTTTCAAGATCATATAAACAAATTTTCGTCCTAGAAAGTCGGTGGTTTCATCGATGGAAGCGCAAAAATATCCATCACATAATTTCTTGCTCTTCTGTGCGATCTATTTTTAGTACATTTTATTGTTAAATGATTTTCGTGGCAAAAAAAAAATACGTAATCTTAGAATATTTCTAAAAAGTACAGTATGTGAAACCATAGCATGTAATTTTATTATGAAATTTGTATTTCAAATTAATATCGGATGGTTGGGAAAATACAAGGAAATGACATTGTGCCTTGATGTCCTCATGTTAAAAGCACTTACTAGATACTAGCCTAGTATGCTATTCAAATGTATTGAAATCAATATTTTCCATAAAATATCGGCACAGGGCATGTAGAAAAGAATTTAATCGCCTGATGAGTTTTCAGTTATTTTCCAGTGAAAACGTTATTGTTTATTGGAGCTTCTCAAAGGTCTATCAATTCGTGGGAATGAAGAACGTTAAGGTAATTTTACATACTTATCACTTTCTAATTTTGCTAGTATAATAATTTAAATATCCTTTAATAACTTGTACTTAAGTTGTATAGAATAATAATGGAAAACATACTTATCAAATACTAGTTAAACTCATTGTGCAAGAGTTTCACACAGACTTAATGACTTATAGTATTTAATTATTTACATGTACTCATGATTTCAATTTGTAACAAATATTCATATCATTTTTCATTTGTAAAATAAGTCATTGTATTTATTTTATCGACGTTACAAAAATAATTGATAACGTAAATTTCTTTAATTGTTTATAATAAGACGATCGAAATAATTTTCCATCAAAATACTTACTAAATGAGATTACCCTGACTTATTTAACTTTTTTTTATTTTTTCGTAGTTAAACAGAGATCTACCTACATATTCCAAAACTCTTTTTCCCATCTAGACAGCGGTTATTTTATTTTAACGGACTTCTTCAATAGCATAGCTTACACCGTAGTGTTGGTGAGAATAACAAGTTTCATCCACAAATTAGTGTTACGTTGTCTCAAAAAAATAAAATTTTTACCATTTCGCTAAGAAATTTTATAATAATTGCCGTCATGGAAACAAACAAATTTTAAATTAAAAAAATTAGCTACAACGAGATTGAAAAATTAGATTTTTCATTACCGCAAGCATTCAACATTTAGCTATTTTAAAAAGTTTCCAAATTAATATTTCGCTATATTTATGTAGTACAAAGCGAACAGCTATTGGTCATTGTATCTAAAATTAAGTCCCATTGACTTTCTAAAAGAGCGAACGATATTTTGCTATTAGTAATATATGTGCAGAAATATCTTAATGTGTAAGGTAAAAGTATTAAGTAGGTAATGTAATGTGACAAAGGAAATATCAAGAGTAAACCAATTTTCCAAGTAAAAGAAAATATTATCCGACTTCCTTACCAGTGCTCTTGAATAAAAATAATCGTAAGCAATTTCTCAGTTTCCAGATGTAGATTATCTCACTCCTTTCACTCTTTAAAGCATTCGTAATTACAATACTTCTTCGCTAAATGACTCGGCATGTTACCATATTTTAGATATAACTCATATTGGCACAGCGGTGTTCCATAATATCCTATATTTTTCCTTAATCTCCTTTGTTTTTCCACTCATTACTTCTAAATGTATGATTTTTTCCATTTCAATACCCGAAGGTTAGATACAGGAATACCACTTTCGCTTTTATTGCGAAAGTCTCTTCCATGTTACATTCTAGTAAAAGTTTTCATTTCTAGGTTCCTGCAACATTACAAAGTATCAATAACTTCATAATTTCCGACCATTTCTCTGCTTGTCACAACTTTACAATTTCTTTAGTTTTGGACCTACTTTCAATAGATTTTATAACTAGATAATGACGGATATCTCAGTCAACATATAGAAATATTAAAGAAGAAATTAATGTGTTGGATATATACATAGAAAATGGAGTAGAGAAATGGTGAAAAAATGTCTTTAAAAATTAAATTGGGGTTTTATTAACTATTTTTCATTTTAAGTCCCATTTTAATAATGATAATATATGTCATGGGAGAATAAAACATATATAAATAATAAAATAGCCTTATGCATACAACTACAGATCCGCCCTATTGCTTTTTCCAGAATAAAAAGTTTTCATTTCAACCACAACGCACACACACTGGGTCATTAGAATATTTAAGGCTTACCACAGAAAAGTCATTGATAACTTACCCAACCGAATAATTTTAATAAAACCTTGTTCCGAGGCTAATCGCTGCTCTAGAAATATATTGTAAGCTACTCGTGGATACAATCAAATAGGAATGCGAATTGTTATAATAAACTGTTGGGCAACTTTTACTGATCCTTTAGCTACAAGCGTATAGAATAACTTTTTTCAATAACAAATTTTTAGCTGTTTAATATAAATTTCTCAGAAAGTTCATTTTGATTCAGTTAATGGCATCATTAATTCAATTAATAAACATGCCTCCTTATAAAACTAAACACTGTGCGCATGTTTAATTTAAATGTCTTTTTTTATTTAGAAAGATAGAACATTTATGAAATCAAAGGACGAATTTCCTACATACACATACCGTACCTTCAAGTTTTGAAATGCCTGATCTAAGAAGCTGAAAAATAAAAAGAATGTTTTAATTGTCGTCGCTATCAAAGAGTCTTATGACGCGGAGGTGTTAAATATAATTTTTTTTGTTGTCAATCATCTTGTAAAATATACCAAACACAATAAAAATAATTATGTTTCAATTCTCTCCAGATCATTAAAATTCCATTTAGTATATTTGCTTATATACTTATTTTGGTCTTTCTCACACTGACCGTCCGCTGCCATAATTGTATTATGTGAACACTATGGGACATTCAAAAATTTTAAGACCGTTTCTTAAAAGTTATTCTTTTCGAGTTGACTCGTTTTTAAGCCACACTATCAGACACTGCACCTTTTACCCGAAGTGCTTCATAGTTTTGATACCCTATTTCTTTGAGTTTGAGAATTGAATTATTGAAAACTGACTTTACGAGGTGATGTATACTTAATTATATGGTATCCTTAACCATTTATTTGTGTCGTTTTTTCCTTGGCTTCGAAGAAGAGAAGGAAAAAAACAAGCTCGGAGAGAAAGAATACGAAGGTACATGCGACAGTTTCCCAAATATTCCACAAAACAAATATAATTTTTTTTATCTATTTACTCACTTACCGATATATCATCAAAACTAAAAGGTCACTTCCAAAAGAGGTAAAAACTTTTTACTACGGGGGGCATAGGTAGTGTATAGGATACTAATGAAAATGATGTTAGGTTTGCATTTGAACTTAAAATTTTCCTTTTCTTTACTTTTTTCTTCTTTTTACTCGGGTTACAAATATAACAAATATAATTAAGGCATAGTTGTAATTAAATATTTAAACTTTGTGTAAGGTTATAGCGTATGCCATAAACATGTAGTATTTTTTTCAATGTATCATGTATCAACATCATGAAGACCTCATAGTGTACAATCCTAATACCGGAATTTATGTATATATATATATATATATATATATATATATATATATATATATATATATATACACTCATACGTCAATACATACATAATTATCGGTGCAAATGGCGCGAGTATAAATAAACTTAGGTGTTAAAATAATTATAAACGTGTTCCTCGCACGTGTAAATCTGCCCAATGTTTCACTTAATATGGCACAATTTTTATATTATTCTATAAGTGTATCCAGTACTTCCGTACACAGAATCAAAAATAGCGTTAAATTAATGTGACTAATCGTCTTACAAATATCACCTGGCATGTACTCTATACTGGCATGTACAGCAATGCATGCGGAGCATGTACACCTGAAATCTATACCATATTTTATAGCAAATATGATTTTTTTTTACTTACAGCATAATGTTTTTAGTACTTATTTTCTTTACTACGCGGGGCTTCCAAATATTAACTTACGGTCTTACTATTGCTTATGTAATCACGACCATGCTTCTGCGACAATTTATTCATGAATTCAACGGTCATGCCTATAATAGATTATACCAAATACAATAAATAATATCATATTAAATAAAGAGAGTAGACATAGTAGTGATTGGTTAGAAACCACAATGTCACAATCGACCGCAAAATTACACAAATGAAGTTAACGGCTACTACATTTAATTTTTATAAACAATCAAGGATACGATATGCCGTGGACGCCCAAGATATAATCAATCCATGACGTATCGTGCCATGCAAAGTTATAAGAAAACACTCGATAAAAGACAAAAGTTAAGTAGTCAATTTCTATGCCAAGTTCACCGAACTTTCAAGTTCAACTTTATCGAATTCGATTGATTTTATGACCTTCAAAAAATGTCCACTTTATCAATATGATGATAGAGCTTTGATTTGTATTGCTAATTAAAACCTTGTATGAAAATTCATATTTTATTTAAATTTACGAAAGGAGAAGTATCTTCATAAACAAAATATCTATAGTTCGTCCGTTTTGAAAGTAAACAAAATTAACCACTATAAAAATGAAATCATATAGACATATTTATTACGCACAAGAATAATACGTTTGCATGTTTTCTGCACTACACAGTACGACTTATAATAAAAATTCATAAACATTTCGGTAACAACTTGAAAAATTAAAGAAACGCCCAATGTAAATAATTGTAGTGTACTTAAACAGCTAAAGAACTTATAATTTATAACACAAACATTATCGTTGAATGGAATTAATAATTCGCATCAACAATATTGGATGTACATTTGAATCGAAGTAAATCAAAGTCGTCGTAAATTTAAAGCACCTGAAATTTTAATTTACAAGAGTAAACGTCTGTACAAAGGCTGCCGTTTGGATTGATATGACCAATGGAAGAGAACAACAAAGGAAATGGTAGGTCTATTCAAACAGAATATAAGTTGGGAAGGTTAATTTATAGTCCATAGGTTAATCAGTATTTTACAAGTCACGTGTATATGGCTCAAGAAAAGAAATCGTTAAAATTTAAATACTACTTAAATATGTTTTAATAATTGGTGGAAATTATAAAATCATAAAATAAGCTTTGAATATTTTGATATTACTGAAAATACTTAAAACAATTTACAATGATAAAATATATTATACCTCACTCATATATAAGAAAGAATAAAGAGTAAACTTTCACTTTTTTATTCTTCCGTTAACTTTAGGTGGATTTAGTCAATTATTTATATCTTGACTAAAAATTTTCTGAAGTACAAAATTAATTGAAATGTTTATAATATTGCAACCAAACATTTGACATATGTGGTTGCAATATTATAAACATTTAAATTAATTTTGGACATTTAAACAATTAAATTAATTTCTCATGATAATAACCAAAAATATTAAATTACTTAAAACCTATAATCAAAAATATAGCTTGTAACTTATTTTAATGGCAATTACAATACGGTCAGTAAAAATATTTCTTATAAAAAATTATGCATTTTTTATTCCCACAGTAATATCGATATTACACATTTTACATTTTTTTCCAACTGATAAATATAAATTCGACGATATTTATTGTTATGTGTTGCCAAACTGACAATTGACGCAATTTTCACACGATACGTAATTATGATTTAAAATACGGAACCGTAATCCGTATGGCAATTTTTAGAGAAGAATTTTGCAATTTTTCAGTAATCCTATTATATAAAATATGTATGTACATATATATATATATATATATGTATATATACATATATACATATATATATATATATATACATATATACATATATATATATACATACATATATATATATATATATATATATATATATATATATATATATACATAAAATTCTAATTTATTCAGTATTGAGATTAATATTATAATTTTCATAACGAATTGAAGAAATACAATTCGTTGACTTTTATTACCCATTAAAAGCACCGAGTTGAAATTTCCTCTACATATATTAAATACTTAACCGTAGAACATAAAGAAAGGGACAGATTTAAACTTTTAGTCCAAAAAAAAGCTTGTACTTATTAAAAGGGTTAAGTAACGCTGTGAACCCTAACAACTGTGTAATACCTGCCATTTGGTAAACGAGCTTTCAGTAATATTCAACGTCAATACTTAGTTTTAAATCATTCGGAGGGTTTAATCCTACAAAAAGTTTGAATTGTCTGCGAACTCGACCGTCCCTTGTTTTTATTCAGATGTATTTACGCTTATTCATTCGCATTGTAAGTGAATTTCCTTCAATCCTTCGCATTACCTCGAGCCAAATCCTCTTTTAAACCGTAATAATCTTTAGATCAAATACAATGAGTATTTGAGAAACTAAATCTTCATTTAGTTTGCAGGAATAAACTCTTATCGATCAACAACTTTAGAGAGATATCCAGTTTTAAAGAATGCGTAAATACGTATATACATATTGAAAGGCTTGTGGTTTTAACTCTTACATATTACTAAATCTTATTCAGGTACATTTAGAATTAAGTATCCCTTTAGTTATTTGGAAATGATGCAATCGCAACCACACGATACTGGTAACTTCATATGTACCAATTTTATCAGGATTTTGTCATTGATTCATGAAATTGTAGCTATTTTTATTTAACCCGTTAATACCACATTACTGTCTATGTTAAAGCTAATATTTACTTGTAATAAAAATGTAAGAATATGTTTGCTTCCCTATAACTCTACAACTGAACAGCAGATCTCTGTTAATTTGGGCGCGCGTTAAATTTGTGTAAAAGAATAACGTCATAATCATTAGTGGCATCTGTGCGGGCGTGCATTGCTAATATTACAAAAGTTTTCTTTACATATATTTATTACTCAATCAAGTTAATGGCTGACGACGGTTATAATTCTAGTTATATTTGATTTATTTTTATGAATGTATTGATATATAAGCTACTGTTTAACCCGAATGATAGCATAATTTCGGTCGGATGATGCTCACTACACAGCAGTAAACATTTTGTATCACAACATATAGATTGCGTAATACGTATAGTAAATCAACAAAAGAAAATTAAAATAATTTGTAAAGGCGTACTGGAGTAATCTCATTACATTAAAAACAAAACACTAATCGATAATTCATTCCTCCACTCATGGTGCTATAAGGTGCTGCAAGAATTATAGATTTCTGAATATTCTTCTTCAAGACTACCATTTAATAAATTCTGAAATTCCTGGGTACATAATATGAGGAGAATGTTTAACATTCTGGTATCTCTAATAAGAAAACTGTGAAAAGAACTACCATAACTTATGCTCAATAATTGTCATAATTGTAATGATAATTGACATAAATTATGCTCAATAACGGGAAAGTTATCAAACAGTGATGACTTATACTCCATTCAGATAAGAATTAAACCTTTAATGAAAGTAGGATCATTTGCAAACCTTCATTCTAACATTCTAAAGACAAAAAGTCTTCTAAATATTATGCCCTTTATAAAATATTTTTTTCTGTTATCTTGCCCAGTATATCTCTTATATTATTTGATATAAATACAAAAATATTTTAGTAATTAAATTACGGAATACGACTAAAGTATCGGTCAAAAAAGTCGGTCGCATTTGTTAGAATTCATTGCCCTCTAAATACGTACAAAATAAATATAATTAGTAATAGGTGCCCATCAAAAGTAATAGCGGATTAAAATTTAATTTTATGGAAAATGTCGGACTACTTCGACCATGGTGCCTTCTAGACATACAGCTATGCGTCAAAAACTGCGAGAAGAGGCTAAAAAGAGAATACAGGAGGTCGAATGACCCCCATCACCACCAGCCACCTTAACCAGAATCGAGCAACTGAGTCGCCTATAGTCCCAATAAAGGTAGACGAGAGCTCCATCCTATTGAACCGCGCATAATTCTAGTACGCAATTAATGCCCCGTTTCTATTTCAATCGATTACAATGAAAACGAATCACTAATATAGACTTTTTACTTTGAAATAGTCTTATCTCCCGGTACAGTCCCAAAACATTTTTTTAATAGTTAACCATTTTTGAGGTGTATGTAACCAGCAGAGCCCATTGCTGGTTACAGAATAATTAAAATTTATTTATCACTTTGGAGGTGACATGCGATCATATATTTTACAAATAAAATATAATACATATTCTATAAATAAAACCAATACATTTTGATATAATAAATCAATACATTAAAATTAATATCTTTGCAGTGTTTTTTTCTCTATTCTCAAGATATAATCAGCCAAAATATAAATCGTTGATCAATGTTTAAGAGGCGTGAAGAATTTGTTGTGAATAAAACCTACAATCACTAATAATTTGTCTAAAATATTTATATACAGTGACTTGCAATTTATATAATTTTATTCATTCGTCATTAACAATTGTTTTACAAGTGAAAAATTTGAAACTTTAATAACAATACAAATATGCATATCAAATAATTTACTTTATAAAATATATTATGGCATCTCGGTTCACCCGCTAGCGTTATACATGAACAGGCGCAAGCTTCCTACTTTACACTCTGTATATATAAAATGCTTAGTCAATCAGAAAGAAAATACATGTAACCAAACGTGTTTTTATTTTCTAATTTTTTTTATAACGTCTAATGATATACGAGGAATAAAAAGCGACATATTTGCAAAAAATGCGTTTTTCACGACCCTTGACATATGCTATCCTGTCTTGGCAAACAGACACAATATCTTATGAGCGTCGAAACAAATGTCTATTCAAATTTTCAGCTTTTTCACTTTCAGTCTGAGGTTGCCTTTATTCCGCTTTATTTGATTTTATTTGAAAAAAAATAATAGCTCTCATAATATGTTTCGTAGTATTACCAGAAATAAATATGCAACTGTAACAACATAAATCGAAACTATAAATTAATTCTTTAATGAGAAATTGACATCGACAAGTACATAGTCAGACAGGTACACATCAATAGGTACTAGGGTCTTTAGTAATTACGAATTGCCCTATAATAGGTATTTTATTGTTAAGGGGAATTTTTTTCCCCACAAGATAGCATTGCTATTGAAAAGCGAACGAATTTGCGTGTAAAGCTAGTCTGATTACAAAATCTTAAGGTTCGTTACCATAGTTCTCACTCCTGTAATTTCCTTAACTCCAATGTCAAAAGTTCTTTCTTACGTATATCTTTTTTACCCCTAAAATTACCGTTTAATATTCTTAATGTGTACTTAATTTTTTTATAGCTAGTAGCTTTTCAACAACACTCTTGTTAAAATATTACCCCGTAATTGATAATTCTGTTAATAAAAAAGAAAATTATTTTGTGAATAAGTAAGACCTTTGTACTCAAGAGTCTAACAGAAAATACATAATAATAATGTGTTATATTTTCTATTTGTACTTAGATGTATAATTATTACATTCGTTTATTCCATTTAATTGTTAATTCATGTGAGGTAGCCCTTCGATCATTCGTGGAAGTTAGATATTAATGTCATTTTTAGTTATAACGGTAATTCGTTCGGTCACTAAACGCAAAAGTGCATGCTAGTAAATTAGTTTTTTGAAATAAAAATGAAATTTTTATTTTTTATTTTAACTTTATTACTTTTTACACATACATATATTTTCGATATTTTTGTCTGTCTATATATAACCACCCTTTTACTCGGAAACTTTTAGCACAATATATATGAAAATTGGATGGTAGTTGTCGTCTATAAATCGCTATTAAAATAGTGGAATCATGAAACACAATATTATTATTCGTGCGCTCCATACGTGTAACTGAGGGATGAAAAAAAATTTAGTATATATTGGCGTATAACGTTTAGGTGATAGATTTTAAAATAATATGGAAGTTCCAAAACAACTTTCTTTATTTAAGTCAATAGTTTGTGAATTGTTATTAGTGAACTTTTGTATTTAATTTTTTAAAAGTGTACTATACCCCTTTATGTTTTCAATTAAAGGGTGTAAACTTTTCAAATAATTAAAGTAATAGAACTAACTTATCTTTCAAAGAAAATTGGTTCGAATAAGATATACTTTATAGTTTTTGCGATATGGTATATTTCAGTACCGACCGCAGCAATAGCTTTATTTTTCAGACTGTCTTTGAGAAACATTAATTTACTTTTGCTGCCAAAACAATAAATACCGTGTACATGTACATATTTAGTTATATACCAAGTTCAAAATATTGAAGTAAAATAGACTTAACTATATTATTCAGTAAAATAGACTTATTACATACGTAATAAAATTTAACATAGCAATATTGCAATTTTGATGAAGTGGCCAAACACGATCGGAGAATGACAATGTTGAGTATATTTAAAACCTTGTCATAGTGAAATGAAAAAAACTTAGTTTGACTTGTAGACTCTGCCTTATTTCTTATTTAATTTGACATAGTGCTAAAAGGCCCAACATTTTCGTAAATATTTAATTTTACTCTAAGCTCTAAATAATGAAAAGTCAAAATAAACCTAATTATATATGCAATAAAATTTAATATAGCAATATTAGAATTCAAATGAAGTGGCTACACGAATAAAAATAGGTGGTTGTTTAAACGAATCAGCTACTATAAATAAGCCTTATACCTTGCTTGAAAGAAAACAAGCTATATACATCATTGATACGTACTTCTAAAATCATCATTTGCAACAGATCTGACTGTCAAAGTATATCGACACAAGTCAAAATATACATTATCGCATACGAAATAAGTTTAATGTTGTTTGATGCTACCCTTCACGTGCACGAGTCCGATTCACACTTAGCCGGTTTTTCAAATGTATTTTAATTTGCATATGTATTTCTAACTGTCCTACAAGTATGGTATCATTGAAAAGATATGCCTTTATCTTGAATCTCAAAATCATCGCGAAATTCGAATTAAGTACCCTGTTTTAATAAGTTGAATATTTTTTATCTTCTTTTATTACACTGCGATTTTAAAAACATATACATATATATATATATATATATATATATATATATATATATATATATATATATATATATATACATATATATATATATATATATATATTATATATATATATATATATATATATACTTATTATTAAAAAGGTAACAACTAATCATAACCAATTACATTCACCCTATTTTGCTAACACTATTATTTTTTTCCTAATAAATGAATTCGACTTTAATAAAATTTACACCTTCAATTGCTATAAAATTGTCATCATGAAGAGATTTAGAATATCTTGTGTTATAATTTTTTTACACCGCTTTAAGACGTCCGGAAGTGAATGTTCGTACCCTAAATGAGTAAGTTTTTCAAGTGGTTGATAAACGAAAATTAAGTTTTTAGCATAATTATTTCTATGACAATAAAACATTTTGTCTTCAGGCAATAAATTTGGCTAAAAGAACATAACAAAAAATATTACTCAGAAATTATGAAAAATCTTTGAACATATATATAAATGTTTCGAACAGTCCTTAATAATCTTTATCTCCGTGCTTCCACTTGACACTATTTTTGTGACCTCTGCATAAGAAATATGGCACGAGTGATCACGATCATTTTATTTTTTCCGCATCGGGCTTTCACGTACTTAAATATGCGAACAGGGTCGAGTTACATAAGGCTTACGTGCTTCTTTTCAATACACAAGAAGAAACATGCACTGCGCTCACATATAACGAATAAAACGATTCTATTGAAAGGGACATATATCCTTGAACTTTAGAAATTTATGTTGTATTTTTTTTACAACAGAGATATATATCACAGATAGTAACTTTATTTTGAAAACAGTGGATATGTATGAAACTTGGGCATTCCAACAATCACCGAAATGAAAAGTAGAAAACGGTGATGTGAAATTAATCTTAAACTCGATTTACTGAAATGACACAGTTTTAAGACGGATCAATTGTTAATTAATAACTTCAATAATATTATCTGTAGAAGGTACTTTTATTACAACCGTATCAATGTAATGGATTAATTAGGAAATGAAAATTTTAAACGTCCGCTACCGTAATATTTTTTGGGCCCGGAAGAAAATTCAAATTGATATTTTGAAAAACAATAGATAGAATTAAAAATAAACCACACATTGATATAGATAAAAAATAAATATAACTTGTACTTACAGATATTCCTGGAACCGTGATTTTTTAAATATATGTGCTAAATGGTTATAAACCTAACGAAAAGATCTTTTATAAAAAAAAATAAAAAATAAAGATCTTTTAGATCTTCGCTATTTTTGATACTTTTGTTTCCTTTTTTATTTTTTCTTCAATTCAATTGAAAAAAAGGATATTTTTAAAAAAAATTTAAGTAACTTTTTCTTCCAAGTTTTCATTACTATCTTTCTCTTTAGTAAGTCATAAGTTGTATATTTTCGTTCCTCACCCAATAAATATAAGCAAATTACTACTTGCATACACGCGAAGAATTAACATCTTCATCGACTGAAATTACATTTATACAAATGAATTAGAATTTGGCATCATGATTTTCATATTTAATTTTCTAATACAACATACGATGAAACGTTAAAAGGACTAAACAAACATCAACAATTATTGTATTTTTCTGATCGTTGCTAAAAGAATTGATCTTAAATCCTTATTTTTCCCGTCGAACATCGGCAATTCATTGCACCCTGGTATTTACTACGCTAAAATGTAATCCAGAAAAAGAAAAATATTTTACTTTATTTGCATGTACGGGGAAGCACATTACTTCTTTTCTTTAAATTTAAATACATTCAAAATATAAATAATAACATTCAAATGACCAAAATATTGCCTTCGGTGTTCAATTATTCATGAGTGCATATGTTTGAACTTTTTTGATACAACGCACCACCTTCAAGAGAAAGGAACTCCATCTTGGTAGAAAATCTAGACTTCTGTGAACCATAAAATATTCCGCCTCCTTGAAATGAGGATTTTGATTAAAACCAATAAATTCCTGCATCTATGGCATCGAAATTTCTAGACTAATTTTTTCATAAAAAATTTCATTGAAGATTCATAATTGAATATTAATTTGTTTCACATATTTGTGTGTACTGCGTTTATGTATCACCCGTAATGGGAACATTTTTGCGTAAAATGCATACCACATTGAAGAATTACGTAAACAATATTTATGGGTGGTAAAAAAACGAAAATATAGAGCAAGTATACGTTGTCGACTGCAGCACGCATCAAAATTTTCGATGTTTCTTGTCTTTACTTATCTTTTGCCAGCGACTTCCCTTGCGTAGATTTCTTATTTGTGTGGTGGATTTTTTCTATGGAAACGGCGTTTATATCTAAAAAATATTTCCCACCAAATAAAGTCGAGTTTTAATCGGAGTAGCTGTAATAGTATAGACATTTTGTTATACGGGTTTGTTCTCCGTAAGTGCTAATGATTAAAATTAAAATTTATTCTATTAGAAGATTTAATTCGATTATAGAGTAGATTGAAATTTGATTCTATTAGAGAATATTTGATCAAAACGAATGACGCTTCAGATTTAAGTGTGAAATTTAATATCAGATCGGTCTAGTATTTATTGAGTGATGCTCAAACAAATAAACAAAAATATAAACAAAAAACAGACAGACAAACAAAGAGTTGCATTGGGAATATTCGATTGAAGAAAGATAGAGAGAAGATAGAAGATAGTTAATTTTTTAATCTGAAACCAAATTATCCTTCCGTAAAAGTTCCACTTGCATCGTACTTTTGACATATTTCTCCAAGAAACAGAGATACTATCTTGTGATACTATCATGTGACTAAGTAAGATATATATATATATATATATATATATATATATATATATATGTATATATGTATATATATATATATATATATATATATATATATATATATATATATATATATATATAGTAAATGTAAATCTAATTTGTTGTAATCTTTTTATCCTAAAGACATTATTCGTCGGAATATTTTAACACTTATCAGTAGTTCTACATATCTATAGTTAGTAGTAGTTCTACAATACTTCATTTCGTGTCTCAACATTTCACAGCTTGGACAACTAAAATATGACTCCTAAAATTACGCTATTAAAAAGGAAGAAATAAAAAATATCGGTTCTAAATAAAATTGTAAATAAAACTCAACACTTTTATGATTAGTGTTTCGAATTTAGAAAAAAAATAGATAAACTTAAATATCATTTCACAGGATTTTCCCTTGTTATGAGATCTCTTTGATTATGTAGACCATATAATCAATAAAATAGACAAATATCTCTAGATGTGTGGTATGTTCTGCTCTTTCAGGATGCTTCTCAATTTTGTTTCTTTAATATAATACCGTAAAACTCTCACTCTAGTCAATAATGCAAATATTCTAATTAAATTATTGAGGCAATGAATTAAACTTAGTAAAATGCAAAGAATTTTGCAAGCCAGTAACGAATTAAATTAATTATTTGACTCAACATTCGATCTTCTAGCAAATGCATCTTAACTACTTTACGTGGACTGCATTCCGTTCCCCATAATTATTTTAATTTATTAACTGATCTTCAAAGGCTTCTTTTTATTAAAACTTTAATAAGGGGAGGCAGTAATTTTAATTCGATAAGAGATTGATTTTTTATGGCTTCTTCGATCGTTAAAAATTGGTTTACGTAATATTTTGGTATCAGATAAATAACAATCAGATCAAATTCAAATTAAAGACGTGACCTTAAAATCACCCATTTAGGGTACCAAAAAATTTTTGGTTCAATTATAGCCTAAATGTTACTTTACGGTGAGACATTAATTCCAAAAAAAAGTAAAATTGAGCAAGGCATCATTTAAACGATTTATGCGCAGTGAAAATATTTTGGATTATAACTCAAATATATAAATAGTACGTTGATAAATAAAGCTTTATATACACATTTTCTGCGTACATCTAGAATTTAATTTTAAGTTTGTTTTTCTCTCAAATGTTATATACTAGTTTTTAAGTTAGTAAAAACCGATAAGTTTTTCTCACTAAATAATGGAAATGTATTGTAAGCTTCAATTGGTTATCTTTAAATACATTCAGAACATATTAATAATAATAAATAAGTAAAATTATGAGATTAAAAAAATATTTTTTCGTAAAAATATTTTGCGTTCATTTCTGAATGTAATAGAGTAAAACTCTCACTCTAGTCAATAGAATGAACTATTGCTATACAATACAAGCTTCCGACAATTGTATAATTCATAAATTATTCTTTATAGTAGGCTAGTATCGAAAAGCCCGTTTCTGAATTCGCATTTATGCAGGGAAAATGCTTATGGCATTAGCCTCAAACATTTTTACGAATCAAAAATATCCTCCTTTTAAACTGTCATATAAAAAGGAACTAAATACATGAATTTCAATTTGCCTCGAAAAACAGGCTTTTAGCAAGCCTGGGACTGCTTTGGAGATGCCGTTTACTTAGGGGTAAATTTATGTATTTATATATGAATTTCTTAGTGCCCAGATATTCCATAATAATGGCATATCTAAATATATCTTGAATGAAATATCTATTCCATTTTTTATTTTTTATTTAACAAGAATATAAGAAAGATTTTTGAAAAAAATTTTCTATATCTATACTTTAATTCAAAAATAAATAGGTAAAAAAAATGCAGCCGCCATTTATATATATACCTTGCTTTTAAACAGTTATCACACGTTTTGGAAAAAAAATAATATTTCATCACTTTAATATAATTCAAAGGAATATATCGTGTCTAGATCGACATGGTGATCGATGAATAATGAATCCAATGATGTCACTATGCTGGAGCGAGTTACAACTTAATACTCTAGACTAACTCAGTTACGCCACATCTGTCATTTTTTTATACAAAATATGGCAGAGAAAATAACATAGAACAAACACCACCGATATTTGTTTTTGCTGGCTATTGATTACGGATCTCTTAATGACGTATTATGCAATTTATACAGCAACGATTTTCTAACCGTTAAAAGTTTTATTTTTAGGAGATACAGCGTACTTTACAAAAAAAACTGTTATAAAATTATTCAAATGTCCGTCCCCGCGTACATAAAAATAGTTAAGGCTCAAAAAAATGTTTTAAAAAAGCCGAATTTTATTTTTATTTTATGTTTTGTTTAAAGTATCAACAGAAAGGACGGTTTTATAAAGATTCTAAAACAATTTTTCTTCACAATTTTATTAATGATGATTCTAGATGCTACCAAAAAAACCATGTCTATCCTCGCATATCCCTGAGAATTTTGAAGCCAATATTATGGAACAATTATTAGATATTTACTTATCGGTTTTAGTTTATCAGAAAGATTAGCCAGAATTTTAAATATCAAATTTTAATTTTTTTTTTTTGCAATATTTTCACTTCTATAAAAGAAGTGTAAGATATTATATTTACAGCGATTTGTCTTTGTCTACGGAACCCTATTCCTGATAAATATGAAATTTACTCATAATTAACAGATTTTTAACGTTACGTGGTAAAACAAGAAATATCGGTTTCTTTTTTTGTGATATCCGTCCGTCCGTCTTTTGTCCGTGTGTTATACTTTACTATTTCTATACTTTTAGACTTATGTGAAAAATATTTTACAAGATTTTTTTCATAGAGAAATACATATTGGGAAAAATATTTTAGATGAGCCTTCTGATTAGCATGGTCAGATTTTTTTTGTCTGCAAGGGACAGATTGTGAAAAATTTAAGTTATTTAAAAAACATAAATGTTTTTTTCTTTTCAATTCGAACAAAAAAAGTTGCATTTATTCAGAGCGGGCACAGATTCAAATAAAGAAGGGTTTTAAATAAAGGGTAACATCAGTTTTGAATTAATTGCAGTGCCGTCTACAACTTCTGTAATAACAATTGTCATTGTATTGTTTATCCAACTAAATTATAATGACCAAAAAATGATCCTATACAAAGGGAACTTTAAGATTATTGCGTGAGATTATACAAAATATACATAGAACATTTTATTAATTTTAGGAAATAAACATAACTGTAGTCGGTTTCTCGTGAATTTGGCAATGAATAAAGGCTTCTGTCAAAATTCAACGGGCTAACAATTTTGTTATCTCATTATGCCTAACGAAACTTTCAAATCAAAAATAAAAATTAAAGAGTTATTCGCCAAAATATTATTTTTTTCCTTATTCAAAAAATATAACCCAGTAATAGGTACTAGTGATGACATAAAAATTGTGGCCTTCATTTTTATTGATTAAAACCATAAAAAAAAGTTTTCATTAGGGTACCTTTCACGACCAAACCCCTAAGCATGTTTCGATTGCATTTACAATGTAATTGAAATAGTTTCTTTCTAGTTTATGAAAACTATATATTCCGACCATATTTTCATATATAACTGCTTATTTCATTGGTTCTTATATGCTGTCTTTTTCCCGAATATGTGAACCACTCCCACATTTATTTTCTATGTCAAATTAGCGACCCGATACAACAGTCTTCTTACAAAATTAACATAAACAGAATGGCAAGAACAAAGACATCAAGTTCACCTGTAGAACCTTGTCTTCAATTGCCCTCATCCTTGTTACTGAGCAGCGGTTCACCGAGCGAGAGTGTTGACACGCGCGGTGCTTTGTAATTCCATTCAAATGTTTACACTATTTTATTCATTTATATATATACACAGAGAGTATTGCGACGTTAGATTCGTCAAAGTAAAGAATGAGACTGTTAAGATGTTATTGTTAAAAGTAAACAAGTTTTTACTGTTTCTGTAATTCGGGAGTTTGCTTGGAGAATCGTGATTTGAATATTAATAAAAAAAGTGTTGCAAAGACATTGTGAAATTATTACCCCGTGGTGATTCGGAAATAGTATTTTCCTCCTTATCAATTTTAGAAAATCTATTTAACTATATTACATACAATGTTAATCCGTCTCCTGTAAAATCTGCGAAGAGTAAGAAGTGATAATAGAACGTCATTTTTGCACACACTCCACACTCCCTTAAGCCATATTTTAATTTCCAATTTTACCTTTACGCCACATAATCTCCATTTTTTTTAAACATGATTTTGGTTAGTGAAAAATTTGTTTGTTTTTGCAAATTTATTGGCAATTGCTTCTCAAAATTATAGCAAGCAAACAAATTTACTTACGCCCTAATTATGGAAGAGAAATAATTTTCAAAAAAAATAATTTTATGTTTTTAACATATTCTGAACTATAATTACATTCGAATTATTTCACAATCATAAAAATAATTACTGCATAAGAAAAACGCCTAAATATGAATACGATATGTTTTCGTTTCATAAAATAATACGTTGTTGAATACACAAATCCTAATAAAGACTTCGCTACAGATTTCTTTATTATTGCTTTTAAACAACCTTTCTCAGCAGTGTGGAATTTTAATGACTTGAAAATGATCACATTTAGCGGCTTTTTCTTTCATTTTGCTTAACTCGGCTATGATTGAGGACACTATTAATTTCTTTAAGCGGCTTTCTATCTACACCATGAACGTGGTCTCACATTTTTCAAAATTTTCCTTATTATATATCACATAGCTTCTAAGTCTATGGAAAATATTTTTGATCCAATGGATGATGGGAAAAAGCCGTTGCTTTCGTTTTTTGAAAAATTTTAACTTTAAGCATTTTCATTTACCCTTATTCATTGGTAGTATTTGATTTAAAATGTGTGTTTCGCTTCAATGGAGGTATAATTGTGTTTCAATGTACATTGTGCATATTTTAAAGCTTCAGACTTGTGGATTTTTTTCTGGAAAAAATTGAGAAATTCACAGTAAATTTTAAACACATTAATATAAAATTAACAGTGAATATTATATTCAGGAATATTCTAAATAGATCAATGTCTGGGATGGTCTTTGAAAGCTATTTAATTTGAAATTACACGTAAAAATTGTAGAAAATGGTAATTTTCTTGAATCTAAAAATATGGCTTCCGACATTCACCATTTTGACTTATTAAATTCTTGGTTAGATAACATCACTTGTGATTTTGAAACTCTACTAATAGATAATGAAACGTATATACATGTATACTCAGCTGTCAATAAACCCTAATTTGAAATTGGCAAAAGTCAAGTAAAAATATGCCCCTTTGACAATATGGTTTCAAACAATTGTTATCTATATACATGAAACATAACATATAAATGTACAAAATATATGAATTCTAATAGAAAAATATAAACAAATGAATAAAATCTTAAAAGTAGTCTACATCCATAATAGTATTTCTTAAAATGACTGGAAATTATAGCAAACCATATCAACAAACATATCAAACGTGCAGTATTTGCAAAAAGGCGTAACCAAGAATCTTAAAACTACAAAATATTTTTTTTTTACTTTAATATTTTCGTCAGTGCGAAAACAGATGAGCGGTGACTCGATGCACTTGATATTAAATTGTATTTCTTTTGTTGTATTGGAAAAATTATTAAAAACGAACAAATGTATTAAAAGGTTACGTTTATAGAAATTAATTTACGGTAATGTTAATAATAATAATGAGAAGTAATATGAGGGCGTCTTTTCATCACTTTCTGGGATAAATGCAAAATACCTAGCAGATTTTTTTTAATATCCGTAATTTTTTCAACATTATTAAGATATTATTGTTATTTTTATCATTAAATTATGAAACGATGAAAGAAACGTCGGTATTTATTTAAATGAAATATAACAATATTGTGGTTTGAAGGTATGCTGATATAGAAACGACATCCTTCCGCGATACTGGCTTCCATTTTTGTAGAGTTCTCTTTTTCTGACATTGTGAAAATCTTTACTAGATAAATTTATTCAGGAAACTTATATCTATAAATTTAGCACACTGGTTCTTTATATTGACGATAACAAAAAAAAAGATTAAAGAGCTGGGATAACCATACCGCAGATGGATTTTCAGAATGGGTCTTTATTATTAGAATAGCCAATCTGTAGAAATCGAACCATAGATTGTACAGAATTTCTCTGTTAGGAATCTTTACGAATGATATCGATAATTTTTTTCGTGAAAGGAAAACTTTAAACAACTAAACTGAAAAGTTATAGAAATGAAAGCCCACGTGCTATAAACAGTATGCACGCAGAAGTGGCTAATTAACATAGATCAATGCACATGAGAGTATTTTAGAACAAAGGTGAAATCTAAGGGCGCATAAGCAATTAGGGTGAAGTGTTTGCGTAGGCGAGGCGAGAAGACAATTCGAATTTATTTTCAGTTGAGAATTAGACTTCAAAGTCATGAATGTTATTAAATGTATTTTGTATATAATTAGATATCCACAACATATGCATCCACTTACATTATCTCCTTCATCACGTCTTATTAAACAAAACCGTAAAGATTTATGAATCGTAATCTTAATCTGATCTAACTGCATGAATTTGCTTTATATAACTACTCTTTTTCATATTATATAGATAATAATGTATTATGACACCGGGCAGTGATAAATGCAAAAACTTAGTAAATTTGAAGGCAATCATATTTTAAAAATGATTTTGTGCAGCAAACTAAAAAAGTAAAGTATATTTTCATGGTTACTTTTATATTCCATAACTATATCATTCTCATTCCTACCAATCTCCCAACGGAACTATTACTGCAAGTATACAAAAATTTAATGTTTTTTTAAAAAGATGATACAAAATTCTCGTACATGTAAACTATTAATTTAAGGAAGCCCCTAAGAACAAATTGTCTTAAACAGTTGCAAAATTCACGGTTCATTTTACATTAAGGTTATTATTGAATTAAAATTTAGAAACACAAATAGTCGAAAATTAAATTATTCGCTTATTTTGTATTACATAATGACAATTAAACTATTTTCATTTCATCACTAGTTAGGCAATAACTTGACCACTCATCAATGCCAACTTATGATAAAGTCCTAAAGTACGATGATCGACGATAATAATATTAACATGTCTTCGGTAACTGAAGCCAAAAAATGGGAACTTTTGCAAATATTAAAAAGCTAATTAAATTGTTTTTATTTTAAAAATCTACTATGGGTTGCTCGTGTTGTTCCATATATGCCCACGATTCTTACGCTTTAAATGTGGAAAATGTACATTTAAATATCATTATACCTACACAGGAACAAAATAAATACTATTTCAAGCATATACTGCTATTGAATGAGTATAAATGGAAATGCCCAATGTATAAATTTTGCAGAGACGAAAACAACAGATTCCCCACATCTTCCGTTCCGTGCGTGTACCTCGTTCCCTCGCTACAAAATATCTACATTTAGGTCTCTACGGCCCTAAACACATAACTTTTTATCATCTCACATAACTTTTTCATAATATCTTTGATGAAAAATTGTACGTACCGTAAAAAAGAAAAAGGTTATGTACGTGTGGATTCGTATTGACAAATTATATGTAAGAAAGAATCATGTTTACAAATTTCTTGTTATCGAGTGGGAAAATGATATTCCAAAAATGTGAGAATGGGTTAATTAATATATATATATATATATATATATATATATATATATATATATATATATATATATATATATATATATATTCTGCCAATATCTTTTCAAATCAATGGATTGCAAGATACAAGCCGATTCTGTATGTTTGTTTTTGTTTTTTTGTGTTTGTTTGTTTTGCGATTGTGTTTGTTTTTTTTCTGTATGTGTGTTTCAAAAAAGCGTTTGATATGTTGATCTACCTATCTTATTTAAAAATTCTCTTTTGATGGTGTTAAGGTTAATTTGCTTTCTCGGTTCATTTCTTCTTTCAGCGACAGGCAACAAGCAACCCAAATTAATAGTTTACTTACCGCGTGTTCTCATAATTCGAGGAATGCCTCAAGTTTCTACACGTGACCTCTTTAAGGTTCTGTACATCAAAAGGAAAAACGGAACCCTTATGAGATGATTACTCTAATGTCGATCACATCTGATTTTCTGAGAAACCGCTTGACGCAGAAACTTAAAGTTGGGCATAGTAATAAATCATTAGTGTGAATTCCAATAGCTAAAATTCTAAAATATTTACTTGTAAATTTTAAGGTTGATAAATAAATTACTCAAACAACATTTTTTAAGTACCTTATGTAATCATATATGTTACGGATATTTAATTTTATAATTTTAAGCATTATAATTTTATAAATAGACTGAAAAATATACAAAGAAATATGTCTCCTCTTCTTATTTCCGAAACTACTCAAATCAGAATTATGAAAAAAATATGTGTTTTCAGAAGCTCACGCAAAATTTACAGGAAAACTATAGGGATGATTTTATATGTTATAATTGTTTAAATATGTACCAGGTTTATACGCATATCAAAAATATAGTATGCAAAACATTTACATATTTATAACCAATTTCCTCAGAAACCATACGACATATAAACATAAAATTTGGCTTCGTGGTAAATTTTATTAACTCAAATATTTACACAGGCCAGGGTTTTTTTATATATACATAAAATAATTAAAAAGAGGGTAAAGTGACCTCAAAAAATATATTTCATAATTTTATAAATCACGGGGTATAAATTGAAAGCAATCATATTGGGGAATATGAAAATATTTTTTTCCTAATTTTAAATGACGTATTTAAAATTATATCTGATCATGACTCTTCATGTCATGACATGATAATCATGATTTGTTTGCAGACACTGTTCAGTTATGATATGATAATCATGACTTTACCATACTGCTCATTCTGACGCGATTAAGCAGGCACAAAAGTGGCATGTGCGCAAATTGAAATATCGCTTCAACACGCCTGTTGTTCAACTACAGCACGCTACACAGCAAGCGTGTAAAATTAGGACCAACAGTGCCATATTAATATCTATCATATTTGATACAATTGCTCAGACATTATAAGCAATTGATAACTGCAATTTTATGGCTCCGGAAAAACGACCCGCATTATTGAGCTTTTTCGTCTTCCCGCAGCCCATGCTAATGCCGGTAGCTGCACGTTAAGATACCCGATCCACGTACTACGCAGACTTTGTAATTTTTGCAATAAGATAATATATTCTATGGACATTATAGCTAGTTATTCATTTTGATGCAAACGGAAGGCGGGTAGCTCCAGAATTTTGCTCGAGGGTTAATCTTGTAAAATTTGTTGATAAATAATCATTTTGATTTCCCGTTTCTTTTTTGTTAATTATTATTCAAATTATACATTTTATCAAATTATTACTATAATTAGTTATCTTCTTCCATTTTAAATTTTAATTTCCTTTAAAAGCATTATTAAAATGATTATTAAAGTTATTCAACTGTGGTTACCATTTCACGTTGCTCTATATAGTCTTATATATTTTTAATCTTCTTCTATTTTCGTATTAAATCATGGCTATTTTTTTTAAATCTGTTTTGATCATTGATGAGTATAATACTCAACATAGATTAATATCTGGATATGGAAATGTTAGGATTCAAGTCTGCTTAATATAAAACGTGCAAACTTTTAATTCGTCATGATTAGCATTTTTTTTTCAACGTGTAAAGTAAAACAAAAACAAAAAAAATATAAATAAAACAATTTAAACTGTGCAACGTTAAAGTATATCTAATAGTAGCCTAAAATTACTTTCTCTTTTAAATTAATAGTTTTCGAAATCATTTCAGATTTTAAGAGCTAAAAATGAAAAAGGGTAAAAGGTTATCATGCCCACTTAACCACCACTTCCTCTAATTCATTTTAGTTTTGATAAACCTTTTTTCGACACAGATAGGAGATTGTGAATATTTTTGTGCTATCGAGGTATTATATTTTTGTATTTCAAGTGAAACATATTTGTCATATAGCATTTGTCATATCTCCAAACTCCCTGACCTGGAAACTTGACATTTACCAATGATATTAATAAAACGTATTACATTACAAACGTAGGCATTAAACCTTCAGAGATGTACTGAAAAATATACCGAGAAATTTTAACTCTTTTCATTTATGAAACTATTCAACCTGAAATTTCAAAAGTACCTATCGGTTTTTAAAAGCTTGCCCATAAACTGTATGAAAAATGTATCAATATTTCTGTGTGTTATAGTACTTTAACAAGAGGTCAATTTTAATGCCCCTGAAAGATATATTACGTAATACACTTACTTATGTAAAATATTAACATTTGTAAATCATTTAGTAGAAATACTATTTACTGTTACATGTGTATAAGGACCTAAATAGGTGATTTACATAAATAGTGCCTATATGTCTTTTTTAGGTGTGCAGTGTGAGTGTACAATACCTTTATTGTAACGTTTTACCAATTTACTACAAACTGCAATAAAAATAGGTTTTGGAAAAATAAGTCTTTTTGCCCCATCCGCCTTACATTCAGAGCAGAATGGAGTTGTGATAGAATTATTTTCATTGACCCGTACAATGGAATACTTACACCCCGCCCCCCACCCCCTCCTCTCTTCAATATTTACCTAAAATATGATATATATATTTATTTCAGTTGTTACCCTTAATCGGCATATATTTCAATCGTTACCTCCAAAAAATCTTTATACAAAAATTTTAGTTTAGGCCAAAAATCAAAAGCATTCATATTTAAATTTTCATAAAACGTATATAGTATTAATTGAAATATTAAATTATACGAATTTGAAAACTAATTTTTTTTAAATTTGTTTTAAACTTTTTTTAACCCCACTACAGTTCCAACAGCTGGTCCCAGACAAAATTAAAAATTACTCCGATAGTCCTAACGGCCGGTCCCGTTCAAAACACAGCCATGGCCCGCTCCGAAATGTCTAATGACGTTTATTAAATAAATATGACGGAACACGTCTCTTTATCTCTGTTATTCGATACTTGAATAAACATTGACTCAAACTAAACATCTTGGCACTCTTATTGTTAAATTATACGCGTCTATAAACATTTCAAATCAGTTAACCGCCATTCGCAAATTGTACCTCGCTTGACGCGATTTCATCTCTGTTCGAAACTACGAGTAAGAAATATATAGAGCACTAATGTTCGACCCAAAAGTGACCCCGCTAAAATTATGCTGCCTTGCAAAATTATGCCGCCTTGCAAAATTATACCACGCTTCAATCAGTCTGTTTCTAGACACCTGACCACAGATAATGCAGCGTAGATTTTATTTTCTAAATCGACGAACGCGTTAAAATGCCATCCTGTATTATTAAAAAAACTTTAAGTGCATTCTATAAACATAATAAGTCAAATGGGATTACATTTCACAGGTTAGAAAATTATTTTATTTAAGTTTAAATCAATTTGAAATTAATGATAAACGGACAACGCACGCCGTAACTAAATATAAAGGTAAAGCACGTACTGAAGTATATATGGTAAAAAGAATTATTACTAACTTTTTGTGTATTTTATAAATCGTTTTATGTGTATGCATTTGTTTTATAACAAAATGCGAAAGGTCAATAAAAACAATTATGAAAAAATACATATCTAAAAGAATTAACTAAAACTTTAATAAGAAATAGATTGATATATATGTATGTATATATATATATATATATATATATATATATATATATATATATATATATATACACTATCATATTCTAAACTATTGGGAATTTGTTTGGAATCGTGATTATTTACATTTTTTTTAAATCTCAAACAAATATTGCGATTTGAACATCTTGAATTCGGGGACGCGTGCAATGATTCGAGTAAGCATAAGTATTCGTTTCCAAATTATTAAAATTATTAAATTACATATTTTCAGCGGGAAAAAATATTTTCAGATTTGACACTTTATGTACTTTGTGACGAAATTATAAAAACAATATGTTTTATGTTATACTACATGTGTAAATTATGTCCAAAATTCAGACGTCTGTTCATGAATTATCAAGTGGGTTTCGTGAACTCTGGTCGGAAATGAAAGAAATAACATGGTAAGCTTTTGTAAAATACATATTATAGAATCCAAGTAAGTATACACGTATTTAAACATTCGTTTCCGAATTAATTAAAAATATAACATTATATATTTACAGGGCGTAATATTGTTTTTATACATTTAGTTTAATTTTTTTCTGTAATAAAATAATAAAAAAGATGTTTCAAATGAAAGTATTATAACTTAGGGCGATCTTCCTCGGCTTCTGATTAATTTTAAAATGTTTTCACTAATCAGATAACCGTAATATTTTTTTTGTATATATATCGAAGATAATGCATGTAAATATGAAAATATACCATTCGAGTTATAAATACTTTTTGACCTAATTTTAAAGAGTACTGAAGTGCTATAGAAAAATTTCCACTCTTTTTCTTGAATAATTTACAATTATATTTTCTTAAAAATTACATAACCTTTTTTCATATAATACAAAATTCATCAAAGAAAATTGTACAAGAAAAAGAAATTAATTTTACTGTAGCGATTTTTTCCGTGCGCGGTAGAAACTCGACACATCACTCTCATTTTTTTATATTTGCGTGTAATTTGGACTCATATGACTAAGTGTTTCTTTGTATATTCATTCTAGGTTTTTTTTACCAAAAAAAGGATTATTTTCGCAATTAATTGGAAAGTATTTTCCCAACTAGTTGATAAATCAATTTTGGCGGTGCCGCTATCGCGAATTTCATTTTTTCAGAACCAACTGCGTTGATTCGTTAAATAGCGTCCAGACTGTAGAGAGATTAAGGTATTTTACGAAATATTTTAGAAAATATCCGCAAAAGATATATTTTCCCTCACCTTCTTAAAGTCAAAATTATAAAATCAAAGATCTGCTGACAATATTCGTAATTTAGAAAACGGCCTAATTTTTTTTGATATCACAAATAACCCGAGCAAAAATTGTGTAGACTGACGTCCTATGAGATGTTGTCTTTTATTATTCGAATAAATTTTAGTCATCTTATAATCCAGTTCATTCGCCTTCGTTAAGTATATGAACTATTTTCAGTTCATCGGCGGCTCCATCCTTGTATATATTCACCGGAATACGTAGTTGAATAGACGGCCAAATTCAATATAAATGTGAAAAATAAGAGACAGAAGGGAAATGAAATCGATTTGAACACATTTAAAATAAAGTTATTGCGAAGAAAAGGTAATACAAAGTGAAGTAGTAGTAATACAAAGTGAAGTAGTAGTAGTAATACAAAGTTAAGTAGTAGAATTAATATGAAGTAAATTTTAAACTTAGAATTAATTACAGGAAAATGCTGCATTAATCCAATTCTTGCAAAGAAAAGATACTTTTAGTGTACTGTTTACACAGATTTTTTTAGCTACCTTTAAATTTTATTTTTCCAATCATCCTGTTTTTAAATATCATGTTTGCACAAGTTATCACGTTTGCTGATCAACCTTCAGTCAGTAGTGTGGAAGTTGTAAATTCTTAGTTTTTTTTAATTATGTAAACCAAAGAGCACACCAAATTTATAATTTGTTTAGCGTTCATTAAAAGAAAATTCCCATAGTGGCTAAAGTTCGCAGTATGTTACATGCATAATTAAATGTAAAGGAAATAATGGGGATATAATAATATCGATGTCAACGTCGTCAGTCTAATATCGATAACCCGATAATATCGAAGTCGAAACATGATGTTCATTAATATCGACGCTTTTGTTGAATGAAGAAAAAAGCGATAAAAAAACCAAAACGGTTTGGCTAAAAATAAAATGAGAAAGTGTAATGAAACAAAAGTCGTTCTTTCGATTCATCATGAAATATTAACATAAATGTAACTTATGGATTATATTGTTTTTTATTGAATAACAAGTACAGAGTTTTGTTATATAGAAATTATTCCATTTCTGGTCAAATTTTGAATATTATTTCTAGGCATATACTATGACTGCCGAAACAAGGCATAATTGAGTAAAAAAAATAAATTATATTTTATTATTCAAATTATTAAATTACAACCGAACATTTGAAAAAGTATGCGGTTCAAGCAACTTTATTGGAGAGTAAAGTTGCTTGGACCAGTTCCATGTAAGGCTTTTGATATTGTATGAAATGCACAAAAGTTGGAGTATATTTTGCAATTTTTCGGCACATGAAGGACTCTATTTTTTTTTGTTTTTCTTTATAAGAAATATATACACACATTTTGGTATTCTCGTGGGTAGGCCCAAATAATATTATTGATAAATGTCTTTCTTGTAAATTTAAATACTGAAAATAACATTCAAAATATTTGTTAAAAATATACTATCGAATAGAGAAAATTTCAAAATAATACATGTTCCGGTACACTTGATTCAGGAATCGACAAATTTTTCGACAATTGGGAAAATTCAACTAAAAACAGAGTTTCCGATCATAACAATTTTAGCCTTGCACACGGGCCCTAGGTTGAATGACAATTGAAGAAAAAGCAATCACGCTGCAGTTTAGTGAACAGTTAAAAGAACTAATATTTTATTTCATATTTTTGTTCAAGACCCTGACTTTGTGCACTACTAGAATCGTAATTATATTTAGTCCAGGGGACTTTGTGCAGCACTAGAATCGTAATTATATTTAGCAAGGGGATTTTGTGCACCAATAGAATCGTAATTATATTTAGTACAGGGGACTTTGTGCACCACTAGAATCGTAATTATATTTAGCAAGGGGACTTAATATGCTAATTGTACTATTAAGATATATTTACAATATATTTAATAAAATCTTACCTGTATAAAATGACGTGTGATTATTAGTCATGATTGCTCATATAGCTCATAAAGCCAGCTATAATGAATTTCAATATTGCCCAATTCAAAATAAACTTATCTAAATTAAAAAAAGGAAAATAAAGGAGTAAAACAATTGATAATAAATTATAATCTGATGTTCGTAATAGAAAAACATATATATCGAACTGTTGAAATTTGAGCTGATGAAATTCTATACAAGTTATTTCTAGTTTATAACTCAGTAAATCAATACAACAGCTTGCATTTGTAACAAAATACATATTTTATTATTTTTTCTTAGAATAAAAGGAGTTTTACTTCTTTGATGGTCACACCTTCACCGGGGATAACAAAGCATACTTCATTAATGCTTTACGCCGTGCATAGTATGTACATAACTAAACGCAATAAGTAATTTTTGCCATTTTAACACTAATGCCTCTTTTATTCATGTACTCGTAAGTAACGGAATTATAATATTTAGGAACGGAGGAAATATATACTCCGGTTCAATTAAGTATTTACCAATAATCATATCGATTAAATGGAAAGTCAATTACTTCCTGGGTATTTCGGTAAAAAATCTATAACCGATTAAAGAGATACAACCGAATTAAATAATACTATAGAAATATTATAAAAAAAGGATCATTATTTACATTGGTATTTATAAACATTTAAAGATTAATAATATTTCCATTTAACTATTCACGAATATAATTTTTTTAAATATTTTGCAGCATTTAGAAATATCGTGAGTCCCACAAAACCTGTAAGATAATATCTGGGATAACCGGTTTAGTTAACTGGATTTTTATGGCGTTTTTGATATCAGTTGAAGAAGAAAGTTACAAAGACTTCAAAATAATTTTCTTTAGTATTTCATGCAAGATATTTCAATATATTTTTGATAATGTTAACAAAAAACATGCTCTTTCTGTATCTCCTAAACTGCAAAATTATGAGTTCATCAGAAAGTTATAACGCTGAATCTAAATCTCTTACCTTTAGAGAAATTCCCCCTTAACGGTGCAAAATATAATTGGTTATATATAAGTTTAATAGAAATACCGTATACCCTTAAATGTTTATATCCACGTAAGTGCGTACGGATGTTTTATCTTGCTTGTTATGCATATACTAAACGAGAAATGTAGGTTCGTATCTCGGGTATTATAATTAATCAGTCACGAAACACCAAGGATTTCACAGTGGTTTTATGTCTTTTGCGTAATATTGTTAAATATAATACGTCGAAAGGCTATTTTCATTCAAGTTCCCACTTATTTATAATCGTCTGCAACTTTTTTAGTTTCACCATTCATATTGTTTACAAGTTCTTAATGTAGTAGACAATTATGCATGTGCTAAATCAAAAATAAAACAGGCTAAACTCAAATCCCTAAACTGTAAAAACCTGATAATAATAATTATTGCGTCCATCCTAATCAATTAATTTTACTGAGATGAAAGTTTTAATCGACTGCAAAAAAAGGGATCATTCAAGACGACAAATATTTCAACAAAAGCTTTATGCTGATCCAAAATTAAAGTATAATGAATTATTTGTTTTCACTACTCTTTGCTAGAGACAGGCAAGCAATGGAAAAGTATTTTTTTTCGATAGGGAAAAATGGTTTACTTCCTGTACATCAAAAATGTTTTGCTATACGACTACTATCCTTTTCATGTATATTTACTATTACTATGTAAAGTCTGTTCAAAACTGAATTCAAAATTTATAATTATTTTTCATAATGGCTAGACATGAATACAAAACCCAACAAGTAATGCGTCTAGTCCTGTCTACCTACATTAAAACAATATAGTCGATATTTAAGTATTTGTGCACTACAAAAGGTAAGAACTTAAATGTAAAAAAATTATTTAAATATTCATATTTATGCTTGACATAATATTAATATATAAAAAATAGGGTCTTTCCAAAATGTGATTTTCAGTTTTATCTGAAAGAAATTACCAGTGAAAAAAAAGAAAAAACTCAGCTTAATTTGTTTCTGCAAAATGAGTTGACAGACTTATACGATGTCCATTAGATGACTACAACTCTATGTAGTACCAGAAAAAAAGCGCATCTTGTTATTACACCCTGATCGTAAAATTAAATCATATTTTTCTAAGTCAATGAACTGATTAAAGTTGGACGTCTAATTGGCCAGCGCACTTTCCAGTTTTAAAACCGATAGATTTTCTTCTCATTTTTAAGGTATTTTAAAGATCCCACTCCTGAAGTATTATGTCCAAAAGTGACTTACGAATGAAAATCCAAACTACAAATAAATATATAAAGCAATATAAGCAACCTTCTATTCGTTTGCGATATAATTGTCTGAGGCTATGTAGACTGAATTTCGGTTCAAGACAGTCAATTTGCACATTTCATGTAAGCAAATAATAATAATTTGTGAAATAAAAGCGTTCAATTAAATAATTTGTCATTTAAACTCATTGACTTATGGTTTTATTTCACCATTACTATTATGAATAGCACAAATATAGAAAAAAGATTTAAAACCATTTTTACATTTTTTAATTATTGTAAAAAAACATATTTTCAAAATGTTCTCATGTAGATTTTTTTTTAACTTTCCCCGTTTATAAATTATTATTATTTGTATTTTTAGATAATTTTTAGGTCTTCTTCATTTAAATTTTTTCACAAAGAGGGTTAGGAAATATGAACAGACTTTTTATAATTATGCGTTACATAACAAAATATCACAACTTCAGAATTTATGGTTGTCCATTGTGAGCCAAAATAGGAAATATCTATGTATTTTGAAAATATTAACTAACTTCTAAACTATGCACTTTTGGATAACACTGTGTTGCTTTAGATGAATGCATTAAGAGATCCTTTATTCATAATATTTGCTTGGACCACTGACGTAGGGTTAATCGTTTTAATATTCTTTTGGCCATAGAAAATAATCCAACTTTAACGAAGAAACTATTATTTCCAAAGAGTCATATCTAATATCGTGACCTTTAGCATCTAGAAAATAATAAGCAAATGATGTCAACCCAGAAATCAGTATTATTCACTCACTTTTTAATTCGTAAAGAAGTTCGGGATATCAATTTATCTACAACGAGTCAGCAAAAGTTAGTGTAGCTTAATAATTTAATGCCGCGTCCTATTTACTAGTAATTTTATTTTCGTCATAGTACCACTGTCCATAATATGTGCTGCAAAATAACATAGTCGAATATTTTGCTTATAATGACACGCCTTTTCCAATTCACATTCTCATTGCTAACTCTCTTCTTGTACTAACCTCTAATGAAAGTATGTTTACAATCTCTAGCAAGAGCAATGAGATAAATTTAATAGACCACAAAATAAATATATTAAAATGAATAACATATTTCTAGTAATTTGACACACTGAATTCTTTACCTACGAAAGTCGACCATGTCTATCTCATTTTATGTTTGAAGAACATAATCCATGAATATAAGAACTACTTGAATGAAGACGTTTTTCGTATTTCTTCTCAATCGTATTCATTCGCATTATGTGTAACTTAGCTATTATACATATAAGATAAATAACATGTAGAAACGTTTGTTCATGACACAGGTGCTAATATTTAATAGAAATATAAGTCATACCTACAGCCACAGTATAAGTCATACCACTCAAAGCTACTTTTTATTTCATAACTTCTGAGCGTTGGAATATTCCTTTTATGATTGTATCAAAATATCTCATAGAAAATCATCAAATATTTTTTTTAAATATAATAAGCATCAGTTTCTGCATAAAATAGGAAACATCATTTTAATATTGGAAATCTATTATGTAATGCTCATAAGTAAACTTGAATTATTTATTTTGGAAGCAAGCGGGTTTGACAAAGGTTACTGTGAGACGAATATATTACTTGTAATAACGAGATTATGTTTATTATTCTACATACATTTTGTAACTTATGTTGACTATATTTTAAATGGTAAATTGATTATATATAATTATATATAGAGAAAAGATTTATAACGTACTGATTTTACAAAGAATCGTTAGATAACGAGGTCAGGGTCTAATCATAAGTTCAATAGATGAGCAGTGGAACTCTTTAACGGATTTCAGTAAATAAAGGATGATTAAAGATATTTGCTAGCAGTACCTGTTACTTTGCAAAATATCTACACCTTCAACCATGCCAGAGTCTGTTGATGCATTATGGAGATGAACAGTAGGACTTGTAAATCAAACGTAATTCAAGATATTTGCTATTAGAATTATTACTTTACAAAATCACTGCACTATCGACCAGGTTAGGTTCTGACGATGAGGTTTGAAAATGAATAATGTAAATCCTTAACGGATGCTAGTAAATCAATAGTGATTCAATATATTTACTACCGGTTAGTTGACACTTTAGTTTTACTTTGCAAAATCGGATTTTAGATTTCGGATATGGAGAATGGAACTCCTCAACGGCTAACAAGTAATCACTGGCGGCTACTACAGTCGCTTCTTTTCTGTGTGCTGTTTATATACAACTTTAGACAAAAGCAAAATTATCTTGGTACTGTAGCTTTTGCCCGTGACTTATAATAATTATACAATATTCTGAGAAAGAAAATATTCGAATGTTACAATGTGATGACTAATATTATAAACCACTAACATATTTAAAAAATAGACTTCAAAAAAAGAAAATAATAAAAGGTAAAAAATAACGTGATCGATATGGGTAGCTAACTATTCTCAATAAATAAGTTATTTATTTTTGAAGTCGGTGCCCGTTCACCACCGATCAACAACAAATGTAAAATTATTGAACAATTGAAACAATGTAAAATTATTATGAAAACGCCCTTTATTAATCTATATCGTATTGTGAGTTAATTAGAAGGTAAGGTTTTAAATTTACATTAAAAATTAAATTGAATTAAATTTTTAATTTGTTTATGTTGGTCAACAGTGCTGGCATCGACTTCAAAAATAAGTAACTTAGTTTTATGTTGCGAATAATTAGGTATCATTTTGAGTAAATTGTTTTCTTTCGAGTACTTCCTTTTAAATAGGTTATTTAATATATATATATATATATATGTATATATATATATATATATATATATGTATATATATATATATATATATATATGTAAATATATATATACATATGTATATATATATATATATATATAAATATTATTTGAGTAAAAATGAGTAACTTGAATGATACATTTTAATATTTTTTTGTTTATTTTCAGGTAACCGTGTCATCGCTTAAAATGATCAAAGATTTGCAAAAAAATATTTTATAGCCTATTACCGGATACCTATGATCGGATTTTATGGGCCCAGATAATATTTTTTATGATAATATTTTTTATATGCAGCTTAATAGCTTGCATTTCTAGTTAGGTAAAGTAATTATTTAAAATTTCGTTGATTGCGGACCTCCCTATGGCCATTATTGGTTAAGTGTGAATGAAGTGACAAACACTATTTTTAAATTGGGTCGCTTGTAACTTAATAATAAATTAACAAAGAATTTTTGGGAAAAATTTAGGAAGTATACTGGATTGTCTAAAAATTTGGTTACACATGTAAATTTTATAAAGTATCGTCTTTAATGGTCTCACTGGCAAGCATTTTCGTATATTTATGTTCAGGCTTCTATTTTTCTTTAAAATATATGTGAATTTATCTTTCTCTCTCTATATAATTTTAATTACCCATCTCCCATGAAGTATGCTCTTCTACACACATTAGAATTATGCAAATTCATTTTGTAATGGCTTTGTTGCAACTTAATGAATAATTTGATAAATTCATTAGGGAATATGCATTTATCAAACAATTTTAACTCACTCAGTAAAAAATATTATTTGCAAAAAGGAATGTTTTCATTCGAAACTTATGAAAGTATATTATTACGCAGAAGAATATAACGATTCACTATCCATTGAATAAATGCGCGATCTTAAATAGAAGCTTCTCCATATAATGTTTAGCAGTTAATGCACGAATGTTCATAAAAATTGTGGAGTTTCAGTTCAGACAATATTACTATGAATTAAATAGGTATAGACCATTTCTACATGACTGAAAAGTCTTTTGCTGCAATCGAAGACAATGAAGTAATCATAACTCAATACAAAATTTGAAGACGTATTTGTGTAATTTCTCTCTGCTTTTACGATTTTGGAAAAATATTGATATCCATACACGACATCATATATCCTGATACGAGTTATTTAATTGAAGTTAAAACACGGAATGCTTATTTAACCTTTATTAGAACAAATATACAAAAAAATATTGGGGATAGGGAGCAGTCCCACATAGGAAAGAAAACGAAATATGTGGGTGGTAGCCAAATATCACAATCACAAATCTGATGAACAGGCTATTTGCAAAGGAAGAAAGTGGTGTTAGAAGTACTTGCGAAATTTACAGGTAGATTATTATTATTACATATTCCAAGACTATCCATATATCATTTTTCAAAAATAGGACATTGGCTACTTTAGAACTTTTATTGTTAATTGTTTTAATTCTGATTATAATCATTATAAAAGCAGAAATATATCACCTTATGAGATGAGGTAACAAATGAAAGTAAAAAGCTTTGTTATTTATCCCTGTTCCAATAATTCTCAGTCCAAGTAAAGTTGGGATTGCTTAAATCATATTTCGTTTTATATTCAACTTCGCCAAGTATCAGTAATTTGAAATATATGCGTTTTAAAAATGAAGCCTAATGCGAAGTACTTTTTATCAAACCTGTAATTTTTTTAACCGATTTACCATATAAATATATTGTATAGAAAATTTTTTACAGGCTTAAATATATCGTGAATTTCTCAAAAATTAAGAAATGTTGTCTACATTCAAATTTTTTATCTGCTAAAATTTAGGTCAATTTGTAGTAACGCCGTTCTCTTTATATTTTTGGTTGCCAATTTTACCAATATCTCTAGAATAGTCTAATTTAAAATTACAAAAAATATACTTTTCGAATCTTATGACCAAATCTTTTGTTGATATAGCACAGGCCACATAAAATTAAAAATAATATATTATTTCATTTGCCCCCACCTTTCAATTTTAATGTAAATACTTTTAGTTTATAAAAATTTTAGGGGATCAATATATTTTATCTCTTTGGTATATATATATATATATATATATACATATATATATATATATATATATATATATATATATATATATATATATATGTTAATTTTGTTCTAGTAATAAAATTTCATGCAAAAAGTCGAAGCAATCTCATTTAACTACCGAATAAAAAAATTCACTGTAGAGTAAAAATTAATAACAATACATGTAATTAACAGGAACATCTGCGGTATAATATAGTTTTCGAATCTAAATAAATTTGCAAAACACTCTTACTGTAAGAAATTTTTAGAATCGTTGTCATGTCATTTAAAAGCAATGTATGAGAACTTACCTGTAGCGTATAACTTAACTGATATACAGCAGTGCGTAATAGATAATGTAACGACAACGAATAAAAAAGTAACGAAATATTTTGCAATGAAACTCTCCTTCAATTGATAAAACTATTTTATTAAAAAATATTTTGAATGTTAAATTTTAGATAAAAATTTGTAATTTATGGTCACTTTTTTGTTTTAATTTTATTACATTATTTTTAGCAAAAACAATCAAGTATAGCAAGGCTACTTTGAAGGAAATTACTGAAATAACACGACGAAAAAATATTTTTAAAATAAAAAAGTTGGTCACTTTATTTTTAAATAGATATCGGACATTTGATCTCTGAAAACACGAAGAAAAGAAAAGATCTGGGAAATTTAATATTTGGCATTTTTCTGCTGATACCAAACCTAAATAAACCTGGATAATACAACGACTTTGCGGATATTCTGAGAGTGAGAGTATCTTTTACGGATTTTATTTAAAAAAAATGGATGGAATTTTAGACAATTTTACAAAATGACTCATTACAGTACTCATTTATTATAGATTTATAAATGTTTAAATATGAAATTTTTATTTTTTCTTCATAGTTACGTCAACCGAAAATGGTCGTCATTAATGAAAAGGACTCTAAATTATACTATAATACATACTACTCGAATTGCCGGTAATACTTGTATTTAGATAAATTTGTTAGTGTATTTTTTAAATAAAATTTTATTTGCTCCATAGATATAAACAAAACTAATTCCAATATAAAAGAATGTTTTTGAAACTTGATAAAAATGTACTAATAAAAAAATTATTTTGAACGTTGTGAAACTAAAAGTTTCGGGATTTAAAAAGCGTTGCCTAATTTTATTTTTACCATTTGAAACAAAGGCTATTTCAAAATCACCACGAAATTTTTGGATTTATTACTATTTTCTTAATATTTTTAACCAAAGAATTTTACTTTTAAATATGTAATAATATTTGCTTATATAGCAAATTAGCTAAAAAATATAAGCTATAGTATAATATTTGCTTACTTAACCGGGATTTTTGGGGAATATGAAATTACACGACGTATATGAGGCTGATTTTGTGATAACTGCATCATAGATAAAATCCGAGGACTTCAGATTAAAGTTTATTTTACATTTGTGACAAGGAAAATTAAAATAAATTTTAATAAAACGGTATATATTACTAAAACTTAATACTACGTCGAAAAGGAGAAAAAAGTTTCAGAGAGATTCCCTTTGTTCACAGGAAATATAAACAAAATTCATACAATTTATTATTCCTCTCTGTAATATAACGGGAGAAAATTATATTATAGTGAATGCCTAAGGAACTATTTTTTATTATAATTTTGTAATTTTATTTTTATAAATTTTGTATTATAAATCTAGAACCATTTAATTTTTGTAAACTCTCTAAGCATATTTTAAACAATTTTTGACCCTTTTTTTTAATCAATGTCTAGGGAAGTTATGGTTCAAGTATTTTATATAAAAATTACAGCATTGCCGACTTAAAAAAATATAGATATACTGAGCATAAGAATAACACGAAGCTACATATAAATAAATAATATTTCATTTTGCTTACTGAAGTTATTCGCGATTAAAAAAGAAAATAAAATACGTAAATCTATTGAAATATTCAATTTAAATTTTGTATCCTTTGGTCTATAAGTATATATGTATTTTTTCAATTTAATGAAACTAGCGCGACATCTCTGTTTAATAATAAAAATAAGCAATCTTCCTTTCGCTTCTGCACATGTTAAATCAACGTTTGTCGATAAATGTGAACAACCCAATTATTGAAACATTCAAACCCACTTAATATCCATTGGAACTTTTGTTGTTATTAACGCAACACATTCACAATCTAACTGCTGTCATACGTAGTCAACACAATAATGGACTTGAGGTGTTTATTTTCTCATCGTAATGTCGCGCTGCACGTCAGTCCTCCATTGTGGGATTATTAAGCCTGAAAACAGCGGAAAACTTTTCTAATAACAAACTTTTTGCCACTTGACGGAATTTACGTTTCACCGTGTTGATGAATGAGCTATTTTATAAGTGACGTTATATACTTACTCGATACCAAACATGAATTTTATTTAGATAATTTGCTATTTCGCCGAACCTGTAATATATATTTGACGTAAATACCGAATTTCTTTTCTCTTCAATTGTAAAACCTGTTAATTACAAAGTTATGAAATATTAACTTTAAGAATAAAATTTAACAAGTCTTATGGATCTATGTGCTCTACTCGAATAACATCTTCGCTTTGAATTCTTAACGACAGCAAACTAATTTAACATCTTTTAAAATCCACTTATGAGAATGTATAAGGTTCTCTTCTTCCATTTCTAAGCCATTTATTTTGAAATATTTCCGGATATTTTTAAACATTTCTGTTCACTACATCGAAAATTATTTAAGAAGTAATAGGTTTAAATCCAATTATGTAAGTATTGTAATGTTTTTATTAATGAATATGACAAAAGAATAGAGTTTGAGGAATACATGTATGTAATGTTGATGATAATGCTAATATTGAATAAATTTCCATTTTATTGTGGGCCGTATTCCATTTGATACACGTATATGATCAGTCGTCAATTTCAATAGCAAAATATTCAAACTATCTTAAATATTATTCATTGCCTATAACGTTAATATAGATTCGAAAATCATTTACTTAATGACATTTTATAAATGTGAGTAGAACATCGATATATAGGAAAAAATGTTACCATGAATATAGTGAAACTGACAAGATTAATTATTATTTATATATAAATAGAGATAAGTGTACTATCATTTAAAATTTCTATGTTCCACCAGAAATTACTGGACCGATTTTTAAAAACTTGAAATAATATGTTAGTTAAAATCAAAGCAGCTTTACAAAAGTTCGTTAAGTTGTTACTCAAGAAGAAATATAATAACGCCATGATTACGATTCTGTATCCGCATGTGGGGACTCGACATTGATAGGGGCTACACATATATATATATATATATATATATATATATATATATATATATATATATATATATATATATATATATGTACACATAAATATCTATGAAACGTTGGCTTTCCACCTCTAAACTTTTTTCACGTAGTTTATTATACGTTAAACTCCCATGGATTGGTTTTTTAAATATGATACTTACTTCTAATGAGGATTATGAAACTTGCGACATAGTTTCGACACAAATTTACAATTATCAAACACTTTTTATGCGTTTACTGCCTAGATCGTTTATATCACGCGGGTAAAGCCATGAGTCTATGAACTCTGTTACTTAATAATATATACTAGTATATCAATACATATATATATATATATATATATATATATATATATATATATATATATATATATATGTATAACATACATCTGTGAAAATTTCATATACAATCAAAATAAAAACAAATATTAAAAATAAAATAATGTTTTAATACATTATTCTAAATTACACTTAATTGCATGTTTCCTGCGATGCTCACTTTATTGCAGCTCACTAATGAATAACACACTGAAACTCTTTGTTATCTCTATGTTTTTACCTGCTCATTAACAATTCTACACGCTCTTCGCATAGGAAAAGGTTTGCTGTGTCGTACATTTCTAGACTTATAAATATGTCTTAAAAACAAAATAAACACAATTTTCTTGCATAAAATTATATAACTACGTCTTACAACAAATAAAATAAACTTCGCCAACTACTGCGGAATTATAAAACTACGGTTATGATGATTGCTTACAAAAGAAAGAGAAAACACGTTTCAATAATTATATAGCAATCCATTAAATAAGTGTTCAACCCCATGAAGAATAGATCAATGACTTCTTTCGCTCATTTTAATAGAACCTAAATGACGTAAAACTGCAAAGTTTCATTACACTCTTGGTTAACGCTTTATTGTATGTATAGATCCTTTATTCGAACTGCAGCACCTAATTCGCAGAGATGTGTATCACAAAACATAAAGTACTCAGCAAAAGTTAATTTACGACATTACTAACAAGAATCTTTTATAAGTGACCTTTACAACTGAATATATCATTTACGAAAAATCCAAACGCGCTCAAAATCTAAATAATAAAACTCTTAATTCTGACTATCAAAGATACAACACTAATACGAAACAGCTCCAAACGCTCTGAAAAACTGCTTTCGGTAGACCTCAAACGGAGTGTACACTAAAGTAACACCCGCGTGGATAGAGGTGACGTCGCCGCCACGGGAATACTTTGCGTGCCGCCACGCGGTCAAGGTCACCTCGCCTAGCGTACGATACGAAACTATGTACGTTATTTAGTCTTACGTAGTCAGATTATACCCATCAATTTAATATTGGCGTAGGCCGCTTCATGGACATCGTTTACCTTGAAACAGAATATACGACGATTTGAAAATACCAAAATCACGATAGTGTGCAGCGCTTATATTGCTATAAAATGTGAATTACTAAAGGGCTAATCGAATCACTTTGAGACGACATACGAAAAAACAACTTACAGCTGGAAGCGTAAATCGTCTTATCGGTTACCAATATAATATAAATTTAATAGGATGCAGTTCGATATACCATGGCGATAAGTAACGAATACAATCAACAAATTAGAATCCTATTAAAATGCATATTCAGTTTCTGGAGAAGAATTAACGAGAAAACGAATTTTAAAATTTAAAGTACTTGATATGTTGAGTGAAAATTTGTACAAATAACTATTAACCCGACAATGTTGGATTTATGCAATTGCCTATGTAGGACAATGTTTGTTTAATGTATATTGGAGTAGATATTAAAGAAGGAAAAATAATTTTATTAGTGTTCAACAAGTAACTATTTAACATATTCGGTGTTGGAAGAAAATTACTATAAAAAATGTATTTTTATTAATATTTATTAGCAAATTTGTAGTAGTTTATTAATAGTAATAAAACTGGTTATCAACAACGATAAATATAATTTACGCGTTAAACCGATATTGGCTTCCTAGGTTATCGAAATAAAACAAATTTACAACAACAAAAAATTATTTTTGTGACTTGAAGTAAAATTTTCATTAATTGATAATCCAAAATGTTGCAAAATTTACACATTCTCCATTAATTTTACAGTTATACATTATTGACTATATTTGGCGTTAATTTTGTAGAAATTCATTGTAAACAAATAAATGAAACTACGTGATGTAGTATTATTTCTACTTTCTTTAAGTTCTTTACCACGACTTAAGTTTCGTTGTATTACAACATCTTCAGGTGGGCTATTAGCAAAGATCTTCTGTCTAAAACTTAAAGAAAGTAGAAATAATACTACATCACGTAATTTCATTTAATTGTGAGTTTAATTTTACCGTTCTATTTGATGTATATAGTATCATAATAAAATCAAGATTTGGGTTCCTCGTCGATAATTTTTTGTGTTTAAATATGAAAATTCATAATTTTAGTTTGTTAACGACCGATTTCTCTAAATCTTAAACAAATTCCATTGTATATTTCAGTATTAATATCTGACTCTTTATTGACTTACGTAATTTTAACATAATTATTGACTAACATAATTGTATTAAACCATTTTTAAGTTTTCATTGATTCGAGATATTCTTTCAATGACTTTAAAAGACGCCGAAAATAAAAAGTCTAAATTACTAGTGAGTAAAATAATAATCAGTGTCCCCAATATTGAAATATTTTTACTACGTATTTCAAAAATAAAAAAGGGAAATTTTTTAAGATCATTTAAATATTTATCTATATGTTTTCTCAGAAACACTTATTCACAGAAATTTGTAACAGTTATAGTCGTAGCTTCACGACTATAACTGTTACAAATTTCAAGTTAACACAAGTTCACCTATAAAAATAATGTTTCAATTTTTAAAATTACAATTATCTCTTTTATTTTATTGATTCTTTCTTAGCTTTGAAAGAATACAACGTGTCTATTTAATGTAACGTGTTTTGTTTCTCCACAAATACTATCTGCTGGTTTAAAACATGCCTGCACGTTCTAAAGATTTGCATGTCTATTAAATTAAATAGTTCTAAATTTTTAACTTGGTAACTTATTTACAAGGCACGAATAAAGGACGGTCTGTAAAAATTCGATGATTATCCTTTTTTTATATATTATGTGGTGCAAAAGCTTAAGAACATACATATATCTCAAAAACAATTTTAATAAACACGCTACTGTCGAATTAGTTGCTACGTTAAATGTAAATTTAAAAAAAATTTAATTTTCTCTTCCATTCGAGATTCATGCATCTCTTCAAATATATATACTGGTAGTGTTTCGGAATAGGTATAGCAATTTCTACCTAAATACGTCTTCCTGCTGCTAAATATTTTATTAATATAATCAACTCGGCTAGAAGGCGCATGATTATTTATGGTTTTTGTAACAATAAATTGAACATTCAAATAGATCTTAGCTTTCTAACTTTAATAATATTTTAAATAATCCTCATATCTCGGTGCCTGTTTCAAGGACTTTTTAGTTCAAAGACTCTGTTTTAGAAAACCAATGCGCGCGTTTTATGTCTGTAGGCTGTTCGTACGTTTATAAGTACCGATTTTCTGTCAACGCTAGCAAGTTATGTAAATCACTAGAATGAAGCTTGATATGTCAGCCATCATTATCCACTTTTGAAAGTGATGTCACTTTGATGTCAGTATTTCTGTCCATCAAGATCCTTTTTCTCAGATATGACCAGTGGTACCAAGTATTGTTAATTAATTTTTATTACTGTCTATAGCCTCATCATATAATTAATTCAAGCTTTTAACTGAAGGAAATAAAAAATAGGGCCTTTCAAATATGACGGACTTTAATACTGACTCACTCATTAAAACAAAGTAATAATAAAAATGCTTAGAATCAGTAATCATAGAAAGAAACGGGTTAGTCTTAATTTACTCAGTTACAGCAATGTATTTATTTAAACACTTAAAGATGAACATATATCACGGAAATTACCTAAAATATTATTTTAAACTGCATGTTGCATATTTCATATACTTATACAGCTATATTTTATTTAATTATATAATAAATGTAAATTTTGCCATTGATTGTAGCAGCAATAAGCTGGCTCGCACAGCGCCGTTATTGTCTCGGATTTGCCGGCGTACTATCACTGCCATTTAATTTAAAAACACGTTGATGCATATATCTTTACTTCGCTGACGCTGGTTCCGTGCTGGAGTCGTGCTAGTACCGGCTTATGAAGAAACTTCCAATTGAAGCCAGACCCAACACAAAGGAGCAACATGGCCACTCAATACATGTCCTCCTGTTGTAATAATCGTGCTAACTTCATTTTGTACTTTACATCTGTTTACCAATATGACAAATATTTCCATTCAGACAGTTTTGATAACGACACTTGGCATCGCTATTAATTTTACTATTTATATATCGAAGAATATGAACTCGTTAATAAAATAACTACGCCCCAATCTCTTTGTTAAAAGTGTATACGTGTCAAATTGAAACACAAAATTTACTTCCGTTACAAACACAAAACAATTTATTATTGTTATCTTTGTTACAAAAATTACTGTCATCTTTTTCCCCTTTCATTTTATGAGGCAAGATACTTTTATTTTCAAATATTTTAAATATTTTAAAAGTAGCTTTTGATTTTCTTAAGAATCAACAAGTTAATTTATGCACTTGCTATTATATTGATGAAATTAGGATTAAAGCCAATTCAATTATCATGAGTATAATGTAAAGTGCATAGGGAAAATTAGGCTCTATATGAATGTAAATTGGAAAATAACTCAATCTAATAAAAAATAAAGAAGTAAAGTAAAGAATTTCGAAACTCGCTGTTCAATTTCGGATACGAAGTGAAATGATAAGTATAGAAGTTATTCAACACTTGTAACAACATCATTTATCTTACATAGATCTTGAAAAAATATTTTTTTTAATTTCTGCACTATACTCAAATAATACTAAATACTCTTGGGATTCTTTGGGAAGGTATAGGACAAAATTGGCTGAGAAATTCATCGTTTCCATCACTCTCCTCAGCAAATAACCTTATTTTGTAAAATAATATAGTAACCATTTTAGTCAAAGGATTAATAACGCAAAAACAGGGATTTAAACGTAATTCCCCATTAAATAGTTTTAAGCATATATTTGGGAATTGAACTTATATTAAAATTTTTGCAAAAGTGCTTGAAGACGTCGCATGGAAAAATTTATTTTCTTACCAAATAAAAATTGATCGCCTTCCTCATTATATGTTATATAACAAATAATTTTGTCATATTCTTATAAGACAGAGAAAATATTCAATATAATAGAAAAACTATAACTAAAATGAAGCCGTTTGTTATAATTTTCATCATTAAAATTCAAACGGAATAAAACTCAAAACGGATCTATTTTAATAATGGTTTTAGTACGACTCCGAGCAGAGATAAGAATTGTATAATAGTTAAGTCAAGAATAAATTTAAATTACTTAGCAACATTTCTCAAAACAGGAAAAATTTACGATGCAAATTTATCGATGCATCAGTAACTATTACTTGATAACTTTGATTGTCTTCAACCACCAGGAATATTAAAAACAAGACAATAGGATAATCGCAGATGAAATATGTTTAGAATCATTTAAATCTTTCAAGCCATAAGGTTTAAGGAAATCAAAAACTTTTCAAAACTTCTCATGACCTCCGTAGAAACACATCTTACTTATATATGGGGCAAAATTATTAAACAAAAAGGCATTAGACAAATGCGTGAACAAAATTTGAGATTACTAGTTATAAAAAATATCGAAAATGACTCTATTATTTTTAACTATATAGTATAACTATTTATTAAAAATTATTAAATTTACAGACAATTACTAGAGATACCACGTTTCCTCGTGACTTTTTCCCTTTTACATCATCATATGTGCGATGTCATGTTCGACTCCCAAACGAGTTGATATAGCATAAATTCCTAAAATAACTCATCTAATAAAACGCAAAAATTTGTGATCAAAATTAAATACGTCTATGCAAACATTACCCACAAAAAGTTTGTTTAATATGAGGGGTTGCTTTTCACAATAAATCTTTTCGTTTAGTTCTCACTTTAGTTAAGAAAGTAACCATTAAAAGTTTTTTCTTTAATTTTGAAAAATATAAATCTTAAAAAGAAATTGTCATAAAGTATACAAATACATGGGCCCTGATTTGACAAATTTTTATTTTGATCATCTATTAGTACTTCGGCTTTCAAAGTCATTAATGGAATGTGGCAATTTACAAATTGGTGAATCGTTATCCACCAATCATACACACATTTTTACAATCATACACACATTTCGCTTAATGCAATTTCATGCTATCTTTGCAGAATTAATTAAATTATTCCAAAGATATTTCTCATTCGATTATCCTATTGTTTTGTCTTTAATATTGCTGGTGGTTGAAGATAACCAAGATTATCAATTAATAGTTACTGATGCATCGATAGAGCCAGTATAGGGATTGTATCTTCAACATGCAGATAAAATCCCTACATATCGCCAGTCTGGTTACTTGATCTGATCAATGGATGAAATTCGGATTAAAACTGGAGTATAATAATATTTATTATTATAATTTTGTACCAACCTAATTTTAATAGTACAAAATAAAGAAAATTAATTCCCAAAGAAATATAAAATACATATTTTCATTTTAGTTATAATGTAAGCCATCAATAAAATGCGCACAGGATATAAATTTGTTGCACGTCAACAAGCAGCGTCTCTACGTGTGCGTAAGTAATTTTACGACTAGTAAATATCCATTCTCTAGCGACGATATTTTATAGATACATAGGTCTTTATGTCAAGATTCTTGTAAATGCCTTTTTCTTCGAGTGAAGATTTATCATTTTATAAGTACTTTTTCCCACTAGTGAAGATTTTGCCGATGCTTTTGAATGGTAATTAATTCATATTATAATTTATTATTAACAAAGGGCAGATGTCGTGGCTAGTGATACGAAGCTGAACTTTTATTTCATAAAATCACTGACGGATTTCATTTTCGATTAATGGTACCAAAATCGTATTCTGAAAATTAATTTTTTTGTTTGTTTTATTACTTCATCTGGGGAAAATTGAATCTAAATAAGGGACACTTAATTTAGATCATACCGTCTATGTACTGAGTGTATGACTGGAAAAGAAAATTCATTAACAATTAATAAACCAACCTCCTCAATTTTTATATCTAAAAGTTTTGCCAAGTATTAAATTTTTTTTCTCTTTTATTGATGGTACGTGGTTCAAATCATTCCCGTATAATAAAGTTTTTATTTTTTTTATTTACGCATCTCTTGTACATTATGACAAATCAAGAATGTGTTAATAACTTGCGCCTACGCTCTAACTAAAGTGGACTTCATTACGTTCAATATCATGTCACTGACTCGAAATCAATATCAATTCTTTCTGAAATAATTTTTTGCTTTTTCGTATACTCCCTCAATCATTCCCAGTTTTTAAACTTTCCACCATAGTGCAACAGTAAAACAAAACAATTATCATTTCTTTATTTCGCAATTAGCGACTGTTTTGAAAATGATGTTGCACAAATTTGCAGAAAAGATTGTTGAGTTTATTTAAAGACACTATTGCAGCTGAGCATTATCGAAAATAAAAACTTCAATAATAAAAATTAACTATCTTTCCTCCAATATATTTGGTAATCCGCGAAATAAAGCTTTCTGATAAAGTATTCGTTTGAATGTGAACTAACTGTATTAGCATAATTTATACGTATTTTCCAATAAAATAATTCTCCTTTCAAACGTTTAGTATACAAATTTAGAACAAATTAGTGTTATTCTACAATATTATCTTGGTTTGAAGTTAGAACTAAAGTAAGAAATATAATGGACAAAATGAACGAGGTAATTTTGCTTGTTGTAATAACTTATTTGAACAAATAACTGAAATACATCACATAGTATTGAATAGGGTAAATTAATTAGTCGAATATATGGAATTGAATCGAAATTAGTTATAACGAGGTTGAGATTAATTTGAATACCAATATAACACTTGAATAACTACGGAAGAGACACTTTAAAATTATAACGTATACACGTATATATATATATATATACCATGTACATACAATACGTGAAGATGTGTCAAACATGAATAGAACTTGCATTACGAGGGTTCCGTACATATTTAAGCCGTTATAAGGGTATATTTTATATGTAATAAAATATTTGCAATTTATATTTTTCATTCAGACTACATTTTTCATTCAGATTCTCCCCTCCCACGGATTTTTTAAATAACCCTAATATTATACTACAATGCCAAATTTTAAGATTCTACTTCAAGCAGTTTCGGAGACAAACGGGTGTAACCGACAACCATAAAAACACGTGAGTGATCTGATAAGATTCCCGATTCTCCTCTCTTCTAAACCTCTACTCTAAAAAGGACCTCTATTCTAAAAACCTATGGAAAATTGAAACCAAGTGTCTGTAAAATAAATATTTTTCTTTCTCTCTCGTACTATTGCGTCAATCAAAATTGTTTTCTTAACTTTTTAATGAACATTTTAAGACTTTTTTTGCATTACAATTTAAAATAAATGTTCGTGTTGAATCCTCTAAACTTGATACTCTAGCAATTTTGTTAAGGAATGAGTTGCCAAGAGCCAATTTTCAAGAAACAAATATATGAAACCAATAAACGAATCTGATATATTTTTATATTTTTTTCTATCAAAATCAATATCCTACATATTCTGAGAGTTTAGAAAAACTTGGCAAAGGTAGAAGTTTTTCGTCAAAAATAATACGCTCTTAATATAATGAACAAATTGTTAATTAGTTTTATCAATTGTAATGTAATATACAAGGTATCGAAGCAGATAAATATTGTTGAAATGTATCAAAAAATTATTCCCTCGAAATTATACTTATGTGGTTTATAATTTTGTATAAGTCACAATTTTTCAGTATAATAACTTTTATAGATATTTTAAAATATAAATAAATTACATCAACTACAGATCAGTATTTTTAATTCGGACACCACCACCATTTTGTATGCTAGACGTGCCAAGTTGACAATAAATTTTTCTCGTTTATGCTAGGTTTAGATTCCTACCTCTCAATACATATTTCTTGGGCATAACCAATGATATTATTTTTCAATCAAGAAATATTTTACCAGAAACGAAGCGTTTGATAAAAATGTTGGAGAGAACTGGAGTTGTTTTCAAAGTAAAATTATGAATAATTTCATTACGTCTTCTTTGTTATGCCATATTCCTATTCAAAATCGTATTGCCATAAAATAATATTTAAACGATGAAATTGAAAGCGGATATATCAAAAAAATCCGTTTCCGTTTTCTGCTTTTAAAAAGTTCTTTTTGCAAAAAAACAATTATCTTCTTTGTTACTATCTTCCCTAGTTAATTAGTATCATATTACCTTAGATAACCAACTAACGAAAAAATGTCGGCAATATTTTTAAACTATAGTTCGAGTAAAAATTGTTTTTTAAATTATTTAAATCAACTTAGCTTACTTAATATTTAACCCTTTTTTAATCAAATAATTAACACGTAATAATCTCAATATGCATAGAACTTCATTGATTTCATGTGTCTTTTAATTTTGTTTTTCGTTACTTTTCCTATTGTGTGTCTAAAGCAGAGAATCTATAACTCGCCTTCCTGGAAATATTTCAGCAAAAACTTTAGTCAACGCTTTCAACAAGCCATAATATATATATATATATATATATATATATATATATATATATATATAATAAAATTAGAAAAATAAGGAAAACCAAAAAGGAAACTAACCCTTTACTTATTGATAAAATACTACTCTAATAAGAATACAGTCAAAAATATCTAAAACAGTGTTGTTCAATATACATTTTTATCTATGGAAAATATAAGAAAAATAAAACTTAGAAAAATTAAAATTTAACCGGTTTCATATAACCAGTAATGAAGAACCACACGGAAAGTAATAAAATAATGAAAAAGGAGAGTATTCAGATGGAAATTATACGGCAAAATATAGTTTCTGAAAATAAATAAGTTTGCAAAATATTGCTACTTTAAGCCTTTAAATGAATATTTTTCCGTTTTGTTATAAAGATATATGCAGGTAAAATTTCAAACTTCGACATAGAGCGTTTTCTGATAAAAACAGTATTGGCAGACACTTAAGTCATCTCATAAGGGTTTTCTGTTTCCTTTTAAGATACGGGACCCTAATAAGTCAACATTTTCTCATAAATAAATAAAAAAAAATAGTATAAAAAGGGTAGTTATAAAATGTAGTTAAAAAACTTATGCCAAACAACGATCAAAATAAAATGACATCACAGTTGTTATTATTTTAGTCATTGCCGCACGTAATTCTTTAAAATAGTTTATTTAAAAGAAGTTAAATAAAATGATGAAAAGCGAGTTCTAAATTGCAATGTCCACAGATGGGCATGTGTTCAAAACAAACCTGTGATAGTCATGGTTTTACAAAAACTCCAAGTTTTGGCGAAAATTACATTTTCTGAGTGAAAAATATCATATTATAACATTTTTTTTCGACTCGACCGGGTAATAATCAAATCTTTGCGCTCGTGGTTGAATTCTGAATATTTTAATATAGATTTCATTTAGAAAAACAATGGGAGCAATTTTACCCTCGTTTGGAGATTAAATTTAGATCAAAAATCACATATCGAGTTTTAATTGGAAAACTTTAGTCCGTAAAACTTTATATTAGTCTGAGTTATTGTTAGCTATGTATAGAGTATCACAAACCAAAATCACTTCAAAAGTCATATAAAGAGTAAGATTGTTTGAAGTAACTACTTTCGAATAGTTCACTCGCTAAATGTAAATCTACTAGTACGTTAAGCATTTGAAAGCAAATTACTTAAAATTTCACTCACGCGTCTATCCGTCTCTTCATTAGTGGTAAAGCATTCAGTAGAAGTAAAATATTAGTCTGCACGTTTTTCATAAATATTCATGTGAAAACTTTTTAGTTAGTAGATAAATATAAGAGTATTTTTTTTAGCTTCAGTTTATACTTTTGGTAAATGAGAAAGCAACTTCTAATATTTTCATAACTAGTTTTTAGAAAATTTGTATAAAAGAGTTCTGGAAAATTTCTGAAAATGTCCAAAAAAATGATTATGTCCATAAAAAGTAATATAAGTATTTGCAAATAGTTTAATCAAAATAACAATTACCATAGGTCAAATTGGTTATCCTTAGATCAACTACTTCTTCCTCGTTATTAAGACGTTTTTCATCCAAGGCCATTTCCTTTTGCTGATGTCACCATAGCATGTAATCATTTGTCTTTAATTAGTTTTGTTTTCGCCCCTTGGTTTCCATTCGGTTGATTTCCTTGTTCATCTGTTGTAATCAATTCTGACAACGTAACATTCCAGTCTCTCTTTTGCATTCATTATATTCTCAATTAAATCTTCTATCTTCTTTCAATTTCACATACGTTTTATAGTTTCATCTTTCAACTTAACGTTCAAGAGTTTTCTCTCTCTGTTTTGTTGAGTTATTTAAAGTTTATGTATTTTACTTGCAGTTAATGTTCATTTTTCTGTAATATATAATCATATTTTAATAACGCACTATGTTAAAACTGTCTTCATTTTTAATACTAATTTATTTTCGGTATTTCCGATGAATTATTTTCCGGAAGTACTCAACATATTTCTTATTTTTCGAATAAGGTCAGATCTCTGCATATTTCTGTCGATTCCTATTTCTTCGCCTAGGTATATATACTTATATACTCTTGTTTATTGTCGTGTTATCTAATTGTACTTTGATTTGTTGGTTTAATCTGCATATTATTTTAGTTTTGCTGGTGTTTATCGTTAAGTCAACTTCTGAATTTTTTTTACCTCCATAAGTCTATCATAAAGTTCATTTGAGTTGTATGTAAGTAATATTATACCGTCTGCATATTTTCAATTATTCATTTTATCTTCATTTTCATTCATTTTATCTGGATTTCGGTTCTATTCGTATATAATTAAAATGTATTATTAAGAAAGCGATTTTCAAATGGATGCTATAATTTAATATCTCAACAAAACAAAACCATTTTACATTTCTCAATGAGCATGATGGCAGTAACATATGCTCTTAAATTTTAATCAACATTGCTTTTTGCCTCTCTACTTGTAAATTATAAGATTAGTAATATTATTATTTTTAGTATGGTAGTCTGGTTTTGTATTTGCACAAATAACTGTCATTGCTACGCGATTTGAGTTAAGAAAAAAAGTGACATTTGCATTCTGAGTAATCTTAATTAAACTAGATCAACTACTAGTGTTAACGAATAATTTAATCATCTGTTCTTTCCCTTGTATAAGTAGGGTAGGGAGGGACTAGTTGAGCAATTTTTCATTTGATCGGTCACGGCTTTTAAACGATACGTCCAAATTGCTTGTTATATTTACTGATGAGTAAGTAATTTATTCCTTCCTATAAATCTCCACAGTTATTTATTGCTAATAAATTGGATTTAAGAGCTACACTCGTTTAAGCAAAGAAAGTCAGATATGCTCAATGAACCCCATAGGTGAGGTAAGTAGAGCAAGAGTATGGGGCAAATTGAGCAGTTAGAAATTCTAGCCAACCTATAGGTTAAATGTTTACTAGACATGAAATAAAATTTTTATTTGTCAATCAATTTTCATTTATAATCTTTTAGTGACATGATACGGAATAAAAAGTAATTTTCTTTTAATTACTAAACTTAGATATAGAATCACCAAAAATGCAATGCCTAAGCTTAATTTTTGGAATAGTTTCAGCCTTTCTACTTAAAATCAGGCTTGAACATTTATATGATTATATATGATCATTTATATGAGTAATTAATGCAAACGAAAGTAAAACCAGCAATTGGAGCGCATATTGTATGTGCTCACATCTGAGCATTAAATGATGTTACCCCACGAAGGCTGGTGGGTCTTGACTTTGGAAGAGATAACTCGAGATTTCGTTTTAAAACATTGTATGCTATTTTTTCTCCGCCATCTTATTTGTAGTCCAAGAGGTTGGAATTTTAATGCCGAATTTAACGACAATTTCGTAGGCCAAGTGATGAACGTCTTTCGGGGAAGATTTATTATATCAGTAGAAGATTTATGCCATCTGCAACAAGTATTTTTTTTAAAGAATCCTCTTGCATAGGAGAAAATACATGCCTTGGTGCTGTATAACCCATTGATGAAACTCCACCTTCAGACTCTAATCTCTTCATAAATATTCTTAAGGTCTTTTCCTCAATACCGAATTCCTTGGTGGCCGTATTCACAATTTTACCTTCAATGACAGCCTTTACTGCATCATTTACGAGTTGAGTAGAGTAAAAACCTCTCAAAACTTTTCTTTTGTAAGTCCACATTCCAAAATAAAATACAAAGCATATATTACATTTATTTTAAATCGCGAGGTTAGTTGAGGAACTATTGTTCAAATAACCCCAGCTCGAATGTTTGAAACTAAAGTGAGGTTATGAAAAAATTGTTTGAATTGTAACCAAATTCTTTATAAATAGCATAAACATAATAAATTTATTAAATATTAACACTTACCTGACTTAAAACGGATATTGTTTGGCTCGCAGAGAAGACATATTACTAACCAGTATTTTTTTACTTTTTATTCACAAAATAAACGAAGCATGCGCGTACTTCACTCGATCGACAGGCCGTCACTGTTGGTCACACGAGGAGTTCCCTCCCGTGACCGCTCTTTCCCTCTGTTTGATATGTCGTCATGCTGTGTGTAATTTCTGATATATTTCAATTGCCAACTTACAACTGTAAGTTCAACTAGCCCCGCCTTACCCTAGGATATTACAGAAAATCTTTTTCACTTAACTCAAAATCGATAAGAAAAAGTAAAACATAAATAATTCTAGTTAAGATTAGAAAAAAACTATCGATATGTAACCGAATATCTGACGACTAAACGAAAAGCTTGTTAAATCACAATACCAACGCTTAATTATTTAAATATTTCCTACATATTCCAATTATGTTTGCATCTTAAAATATTATAAAACCATAATACCGACAATATATGTATTTATATTAGAATCAACTTTTTCATTATTAGTCAACTAAAGCATGTTTTGAATGATAAATCATAAACGTTAAAACGAATAATGAAATAAATAGAGCAGTGTTTTAAACCAGCTAGCGTGCTATACGAGCACTCAAAACGGGCACTTCGAATCGATGCGCAAAGTATTTTGAACACGGCAGTCAATACATGGCTCCAAGTGAAACTGTCCTAAACGTGACCGAGCTAACTGTCGGACATACCGTGAGCTACAACTACACAAGTAAGTCAAAGACATTCAAATACATCCTCCTCTGTACTGTATCATCTGAGCGCTCCCGGTTATAGAAGCATTATTAAAATCACATTAGCGTAGAACTGCCGCGTCAGGGCTGTAACCCATATATATCTGCTTAATTCCGTGAATAGTTTTTGCTTAAGATTTATCTTTATTTATAAAGTTCTTATATATTATGAGGCATACTCTGTTTTAGAATTCCGTAAGTAAATTATAGGATTTCAGATAAATTCATGGTTTCGTATATAAGTTAAATACGTTTTTCTAATAATGAAAGTGACGTAATTTCTTGCATAACAAGTAGTATCGGCAGTGTTTCAATACAGAAACATCCTCTCCACTAACTAAAAAAAATTTACTAGCTGGGGAATCTAAAATACCAAGTCCAACATATTCATTATGTTAATGTATGAAAAAATTAAAATACGTTGTACACACTAATTTTAAAATGAGATCAGTATTAACAAAGTACGATCTTTGCGTAATAATAGATTAGTATTTATCAAAACACCTACGGTCCTAACATTATGCCTTAGGGACTTGGAGGTCATCAAACCAGGCCCTTGTAATTTATTATCGTTAAGGTGTGTCATTCACAGTCCCATTGGAAAGTTGGCTAGCAACGTGATGGCGGATATTATGTGAATATAATTAAACTTGTCCATTGACTCTAATCTGTACTTGGAAACATTATTATTGACGTGTAAATATTTAGATACACAGTTAACAACATTGAGTTAATGAAAATCTTTAGATAACTTTTACTATTCATTGAATGCAATATCTGACCCTATTTTAGTCTGTCAGTATATGTGATACCACATACCTGCAACATATAATTGAACTAGACAATGTACATATTTACATACTGAAGTATAAGGTCAACATTTGTAAAGAGTTTTACAGAAATATTATTTATACTTAAAGTTTTAACCTTCTACATGCACCTTAACGTCTAATAAACCCTCGTAGAAAGAATACCACTCTTAATTAACATGATTACTTATAATTCTGGGAAAAATTTACTTAATAAGTCATAAAAAAATCACATAAATATTTTTTTACTTACTGCTGCGTCAATCTTCACACCAGCAAAGATGTAGAGTATTAAAATATTTATCAAAATGTATTTTGGTTTAACATACAGCACTATGTAAATATTTAACTATATTCTTATAAATTTTTAATACCACATTATATATATCTTAACGGTAGTAATCTGCGAATGTAACTTCAGAGCAATGGAACATCGTCACAGGGTTATAACTTGAGTAGTCGCTGGATTTAAGTCACAAGGTCTCTGGAAAAGGATGAAATAATTTCAAAATGTTGCTAATATGTTAAGCAACATAGAATGTTTCCAGAACAATAATTCACATTGTACAAAAGTTAGTGTCCTTATCCCTACTCTTTTGTAAAATATAGTTTAAAAAAAACACTCTCGAAGCTTTTGCAAAAACCAATGTTTTCGAAAACAAATTTGATGGGAATTGAATAATGTAAATCGATGAACCGGTTACATAAATATAAAGAGTTGTTAAAACTCAAATTATAAAAGGAATTACTTAAATAAATTTTAGTCACAACTTTTTAATTTAATAAATTTACGCGGAAAACTGGGGTAGTTATATATTGCTATCACGGAAAGTCGAGTGGGGTGCATCGGTTTAGTGCGTTGGTTGAAGTGCGATTATTATGTATACATAATTAAATATAGAAGACAATGATGTCCATTAATTCAGTTCAAGCTACAAGAAGGATAAGTCATTTAAGAGGTAGTAATTTAAAATAAGAAATAAAACTAATAAAGACATATAAATTGACTAGATAGCAAGTACATTGAACCAGATTTGTTCCTTTATTATTTACACGTTAATTATTGACTATTACGGTATCAAAGTTAAATGAAATTTAGTTCTATATGAATTGCCTGAAATTTAGTTCTATATTAGTGCCTCGTAATTATATAAGTTATTACATGAAGGAAATAATTATTTACCATCATGTAAAGAATTAATTGCAAATATTTTTGCATTGTCACATTACATGAATTAGGTTTAAAATAGTGCGTGTGAGCATAAGATCGAAAAATTATTATAAAAATTTTTTATTGAAAATTATTTTTTTTTGCTTTCCTATTTATTAAGTAACATCATTTTAATAGTTTAAAAATATATGTTGGCGTTTTTTATTGCGTTCTTTAAATTAAAATAAAGTGTGGTGAAATACTTAATTTTCCTGTAATGTTAAATGTACGTTTTTTGATTTTTATCAAAATTAAACGGTATATAATTTTCATTTCAAAATGTTAATGCAACATTATTTGGCATTGACTTACTATTTTAGAAAATTGCTCGGCCGTTTAATGAAAATTGTGGTAAAATTATTACTTTTGTATGTAACTATAATGTTGATTGCATAACTTTTGAGAGAAATGTATACGAAAACTAAACAGTAATTTTTTTCAAATATTAATATAACGTCATTTTATGTTGACTCAGTTTATAAACAAATCGGCTGACGGGTTTCTTAAATAATATTAAAAGTGTGGTGATATAACTACTTTTCCTATAATATTAATTGTACTATATTTGAAAGAGATTCTTATAAAAACTAAACTGTTAATAATTTTTAAATTTTAAGATAACATAAATATTTATTGTCTGAATAAAATATAAAAAACTTGGCGAATTTCGTTGACAACGCGTTTTAAACAACAACTACCTTAATTAATAGAATATAGGTAACCTTTTGAAATTAGATATATAATAAGGTAACACTTATAATTATGTTATTCAATTATTTTATATGTCAATTCATAATTAGATCGATAATAAAAAGAGTGGAATAGTTGAAATTTCGAAGATATCCCAGTGATGATGAAACACCTTAACATAAACCACAACTGTCAATAACATTCAAAGTATTCCAAAAACTGTAAATTAATTTTTTATAACATGGAATATAAAAAAGTGGAAAACATTCAAATTGGCGCCGTCGATAAATATCTTCCATAAATTTAAATGGGTCAATAATTTATCCTATATATAACGATTGGTGGAAAAGAAAAATATTTGGTAGACGAAAATATATACAAAATTGCGTCATGGAATATATTATTAATATGTTTAATTGATAATATATTATTTAAATAGATTTAATTCAATTGTTCATTGTAAAACTTTTTACTCCCTGTTCACACGAATCGAAATAAAAAATACCGTTTAGCTATTCACTTGGTACATGTATAATATTACAGGAGAAAGCTTGGTCGACAATTCGCTTTTGTTAGTTCACGTTTCATCCAACCAGTTAAAAATTAAAATTTAAGAAATCATTTGGTAAATAACACGTTACGCTCTCGCTTTTAGAACCTAAATATTGAAGGTAAATTCACCGCAAACCGACAAAACGTGAAGTCAGTTATTTTTAAAATTATATTTCCCGTCTGAGTTCCATTTTCTATAATTCTTATAGAATAAATAATAATTAGCACATAAAGTGGAATAAAAAATTTACAGGGGAACGAATAAAATAAACAAAATAAAATGAACTATTGTTTAAGTATAAATCTAATGAAGCTCAGAGTATCATGATTAAAATATGTTTATATTTTTTCTTACGTTTTACGTGTCAGCGTTTGAATAAAGTAGGTAACACAATTACAGCGGTAATGGATAAATTTTGGCCGAAAACAAAATATAGTCTGAAACTTTCGTGACGATTAACTAATTATCAATAAACTACGTTTACATATTATACATTTAATACCTAAGATGTTTACTATCAATATTCACAACATATTGATTCTAATTCTTAACCTATCAAGTGGTCGGAGAATAGACTGAATATTACAAAACTATAATTAAATTTTTTTTTAACAAATTAGCTTGGCAATTTTGTTTGAGCTATTGAAATAGACTAATTTTCTGTAAATGTATCTATTATTACAGAAAGAGCACACTTTTTATTACATGTATTTACCTCCATCTACACATTCACGATATAATTTGTTCTGGTATAAATTCTTGTAATATTCGTTATATTATACCCGCAAGTTTTTCTTAACATACATTCATGTGAGATAAGTGAATTATATAAATGAATACTGTGAATTTGACTAATTTTCTTTTAAATAAAGGTAACAGAGGCCATTGATAACGTTAAATTATATCAACAAACGAGATTTTGTGTAATATTAGTTCTTTGAACTCTCGCTGACCCGTGTACATATTGTGAAGATAGTGATTAAAAGGACATTATTCATAATACCCGGACAGTTTGAAAAATACCCAATGTGAAAGGCAAAATTGACCAGGTTTTATGAATAACGTCATTCATCTATTGGGAGGAAAAAAAAAATTTGTGTCTTATTAAATTTTTTATTGTGTGATAGTACCTACTTTATAATCAAAAGCACTTATAGTTCTTAATTATTTTATAAAAATTTTAAACTATATCCGTTTTATTTATAGTCATACTTTTGATGTTAAAAGTTAAAATGAAATAATTAGCAAAATAAATTAATTTTTCTTGTACAATAACAGAATTATAAAATCAACGGTTAAAAATTGCTTGAAAATCAGATTAAAAATATTAAACGATCTTAGCTTTAAGATCATTAATATTTTTAATCTGATTTTCATTTTTATTAATCAGATTAATCAGATCTATAATTTTAAAATATAAAATTAACTAAGAAGTAAGTAATCCATGTAGGGGTTTCTTTCCTATTTATTAGAACAATTTTCACTTAGATGTTATTTTGAGTTGCACAGTTTTTTTTTCTTTTCGACAACTTTACCTGTCAAGGTTACAGCCACCTTTTGAACCATATTGACTATAACTTTGGCCTCGGCACAAAGATGACATTTAAACACACTCTCTTTATGAAATCTCTCACTACGGAAGATCTTCCTACTCACCGACGGACGTAACCGACGACGCTTCCTGTCATTACACTACGACCACCCTATCGAAAGAACATTCGTGACGTATAGTCTGAAAAAAATCCTTGAATGTGGGAAAAAACTGATAGCTAAATTATTGGCGTTCCTTGTCGCTCGAATGTTCAATAGAATCACACGCAATACGAGGTCGCACTAACTTATGGCCACCAACGAATGTTAAAATTCATTGGCATGGCCATAGGTTAGCGTGACTGTACTTCTAGACTTCTGTGCTATGCATGCCCGTTTCTCCTCTCTGTTCGACCTGTCCGTGCACAAATGCATCACACTGAAATTTTCCAACACACACACACACATACATACACACGCTCACGCGCATTCGCATATGCACATATGTGTACACCCAAATATACAGGCACAGACGCACGACACAAACACAGTCACAGACACATATACAGATAGAGACCCTGACAAAGACTCAGACGCGTATATCGAAATTATGAAATGAAAAATATTGCATATATCGAAAATGTGAAATGGAAAATAGATAAGGTGCAAAGAGTACTCCGTGATGTGTTTAAAAAAATATTAACCAATAACAATGTTATTGGCAATTGTTCACGAATTAGATAATTTTCTATTTGTAAACGCATAAAACTTGCGCAATTCTTATCACGTCTTCACACTTCTGAAAAAACGTTTATCAAGAAATAATAAAGTGTATACACATGGAGTGTTTCACATCTCGCAATAAGCGTCGTATCACATGTCATTAATCCTTTTTTACATTATTTTAATGGATGAAATGAAAGGTGAAAAATAAATAAATGAAGTAGTAAAATAAGTGACAACATCGTATCTCATTTTCTGTTCATATTTTTCATAGTGTACTGGAACTCAGAGTTTGCGTCAATAAGTTTCAATACTGAATTAAGTAAAATACACACTTATTAGGAAAATATATTCTATTAATGGTCATACAGTACATTGGCTCACTACACATTCTGTGTATTCACGTTCAAAAACAATTCCCTTTATAAAGACCCACTGAAAAATTGGTGTACGGAATTGCTTATGGTCAACGAAGACAAATATTCGTATTTTTAAACTATTTAAGGATAAAAATTAATAAAACTTCTAATCTGAAAGAGCTTGCAATGAAATTTCCCCAATATTTTAAGATAATAAAAAAGTGGGATTATTCTACCTAAATTTTGTCTTTAGCTACAAAAACAAAAGGTTGAAATAAATTAAGTTTTAATTAGCAATGAATATCAAAAGATTTAGGAATGAGTTTTAGATATACCTCTAAATCAATAAGCTAAAATATAGTTACGTACTTTTCTACAAAATTTACCTAACTAATATTATTATTATCATTCAACATGCCTGAAAGATTTTAAGTTTACACTTTGCTTAAAAGGGGTTATTGACTTTTTGAGCTGTTAATATTAAAACCGGAAAAAAATCACATTTAATGAAACGCGGTATAGTCCCTATCAAAACGAGGCTTTTATCACAGATGAAAAACCATATCTGTAAATATGACTCTGCTGTTAGGTACAACTTATATACGATGTGGGTGCGATCAACTAATAAATTTGGGAGTTAGCGACGCGCCCCAAATCAATTTACCCATTACGACACACGCAGTGATAATCGTGTGTGTTTTGAAATGCTGCTACTGATGTTTGTTATACTGTAATGCTCATTATCAATAAGGGTACAACAATACCAATGCCAGCGTTTATGTATTTTGAATTGCAATAATATCGAGACCATCTTTTGAAACAAAACTTGATGTGGTTATTTTATATCGTTAACTGTAAAATGAGCGAATCAATTTCAAAAGCGGCGTCTATGTTATTTTCAAAATTGGAGATATTATAGATTAAAATAATTATCCCAATCTTCATTGTAACTTAAAACGAAAGAAAATTTTAATCTTTCTATAAACACAAACAATAGAAATCATGTTAATTTTCGAGCAACTGTGTTTGAAAACGTAGAATGAATTTATAGAAAAATATTTAATTAGGCTGTCTTTTAATTTATTAATCGTTACTCTATTCATACTATTTTAAACTTAGCGTCACAAAAAATATATCTTTTAGGATATCTAACTTGGTAACATACTTCAGGATCACTATAATTTCATTTATCTTTGGCATTTCTGGGTTTTGATGGATTTTTATTTGAAAGAGTACACTCCCAATATGATCTCATAAAAAGTTTATTGGAATTTCACCATAGAAATTGAAAATATATGATATAATCCTTCAACATTGAATAGCACAGATACCGTGATCGAGTATTTCATGATATAGCCCAACCAATTTGAATTATTTTTTGGAATTGTAAACTCTATATACTATAAACTCTATATGATATATACTACACTACTATAGTTAAATGAAAATTTCGTGAGAACCTAACAATGTAAATTAAAAATTTACTATGGAATTTCTTAAAATTAAAAAGCAATTAAGATGATCGAATAAGGCATGGTTAAAGGTGATATAAATTTGCTCTCTAGTTATAATGTTGAAACCAGATGTGTTGACAGTAACTCCTAACTGGTTAGGGGCAAACTCGTCGGGTTTGGAATCGTTTGATTTCTCTTGACGCAAGCAAGAAAAATAAAAATTGAATAAGTAGGTAAGTTTATACAGGTACATATAAAGGAACGAAGCCACTAAGATAAGATGATAGTTAGATAAATAAGTATATACAGCTTCTCCTTTGTCATTGTCAATTAAATGATAATATTTTTAATAAGGACAATGCAGGTATGTTTATTCTCCGGACGTGACTCTAAACATAGATTAAATTAAGTAAGCTAAAAATTTAATATACTACAGTATTAATGAAATGATTGTACAGCGTTTATTTAAATATCTTAATCTCTAAAATACACATATTCATTAGTAGCTCTCTCTCGTTTAGGGATGCGCAGCCCACTTGATGAGTTTGCAGTCTCCAATTTCGCTTTCTAAGCTAAGACCGTCCTAATGGACATAGATAGCAATTTGACCCTGTTTAAATGATTTATAACATACAAAAGAGCTTATAACGATAATGCTTTCACAATTAAACAGTTTCTTGAGATGGTTAAAAATATGTAAATATGAACAGAAATTTATCGCATTTTACATTTGAAATCTTTATTGATATTGTTGAATTTGAGTCAATAAAATGATTTTTCCGATTTGCATACTAAGTACTTCAACTATTACTTCTCTTGCGATTCTTCTTCATGATCTACTCGAGTCCGTAAAATATAAAATAATCTTTTTGTACATTTTCTGTGTCTTTAAAAATATTTATTTGAATTAATATTTAAGCTTAACATACTTATTCACCTTCTTATGTTTATGACAGGTTTACACAATCGGTTTCTGAAATCGTTTGGTCAAATAAGAGTTTATTACTACTGATAAGATAATGAATTTAATAACTTTGTAGGTTCATGTACAATGTACAAGATAAACCTGAAGTAGCTCAGTATCCAATCAGTTAGAAAGAAGATTGCCTTGAATGCGTAGTCATAATAAATCGATTTACTATTTTCGGAATTGAAAGTTAATATTTAAAAAAATCCTTCGGGTTCAATTTTTTGAGTTCAATCTTTATCTGTTCATTCTTCTCAGTTATTTTTTTTAAGAAGCACAAAAAAGTCTAAACTATCTTTAGCCTACTACCAAAAGAAATGTAAATTGTTTCTGAAGTTCAATGAGAATTAGATTGAATTTTTTTCTCATGAGCCGAAATGAAGTTTATACTAAAATATTTTAACGAAAGGATAACACAATTTTCTTTGTAAAAAAAATATGTAAACGACAATATGGCGTTACTTTCGAATATATTTTAACAGAAAGTTTCAAGAAAGCCGTGTATATTCGGAAATGTAAATTGTTTTTGTATGGCTCCCATTTCCTAGATTGATATATAATTATCTCCATCGCTTTTCCAAGGCTAAAATATTTTTTCTCTTTAACAATTAGAACTGGATCATTTAATTACAATTGATACATCATATTGCCACAATAATGTACATTTTTATTATCAAGCTTGTGTAATATTACTACTACATTGAGGCCATGTAAAATGCCATCAGCGTCGTCGGTAACTGAATCGGTAAACATTTATTTATGTGCAACGATTTTCCCAAGAAGTGCCCGTAAATAATAACAATATTGCATTCAGTTAAAATGACAAAAAAAATCTAAATAAGGCACATTGCTTTTTAAAACAGTAGCCTATGGATAAAAAAACTATAGAGACACAACAAATTGAGATCGGTTAAAATCTGTCTATGGACATAACTCATAAAATAACTCCTCTTTTACTCAACTATGGCAAGCCGAAACTAAGAGTTATGATTTTAGCAGTCTATCAATGTATATATGGATGTACCAGGTATCAATTTTGAAGTTATTTTGACAAATGGAATATTTTTGGATTAATCTTAATACTAAAAGAGTCATATGCTATTGAAAAATAAGATAAAGGGCATACTGGCCGCTATATTATCTCGGAAGGCATTACAAATGCACTTAAACCATATGGAATATATAAATTGATTTCTCATTAAAACCCGTCAAATATCTATGAAATAAAAGGAATGTAGATTACAAATATATATATATATATATATATATATATATATATATATATATATATATATATATATATTCATACCCTGTTCTACTCCTCCTAAATAAGAATGGTAGCAGTTAGATTTCCTAGTTTCTAATTTTATTATACTGTTCAATTATTGAACCTAATCCGTAGAATATCTGAACGGAAAATGGGGCGCCGGCCGTTTTTTCGTTTTCGATAAAATAACGCGTAACTACGAAATTTGGTATCCCATAGTAATTAATTATTTTTTATGTAGATGAGGAGAGTAGTTTTAAAATTGTCGACTTATTATTACTATGTAGAAAAAAAAATTTTCATGCTTCTGGAAAAAATAAGCATATAAACCAAAATTCTTTGTAAAATATAATTTTCATCATTACCATAAAAAGTAGAATTATGCTATCGTTAATTTGTAGTAAGCTATCGCATTATAGCTTCCAAAATAAGACAAATGAAAACAACAAATGGGACAGGCCACTGTAACTGATAATGTAATTATTTTTTGTAGTAATGGAAGTCTAAACCCTTTATGCCATTAGAGATGAAAAAATAATGACACAATATAAATAATATATTTTAAACATGTTCAAAAAAATTGACAAAGTGAAAAAAGGTATGTTTTGCTCATTTGTGAATGAAAATGTATAAAATATAATGTATATGTTTATAAATTAGCATAAAATGACCTTTTCAACAATAATAACAAAAACAAATACATTGTATATAGGAAATAATCGAAATAATAAATTGAAATGGGTTAAATTTCAATTTAAAATGGCAGCAAAATTTTACGTACGTGAAAATTAATATAAAAATAGATTAGTATAAAAATAAAATTAATTAAAAATAGATTACTACTATCACAAATAATAAGCAAACAATTTTGTTGGCTTCGCAATGTGACAAAAAATTTGTTCAAATAAGCTAATTTCAGTATCATCCCTATTTTCATAAGTACATGTGACGTTTTCTTGTAAAAATATATTGGTTGATTGTCTGGAAAAATATATTGGTTGTTATAAAAATTAAATAATAAATATAAAATAAACATAACATGGATAATAACTACGCATCAGATAATATACATACACTTATGTTCGTTCCATAATCAAGAGTAATAGTACGCCACAGACAATTAATTCGTTATTTTGTGCTTTTTCCTATGATTCGTATCTGTTTATATATTTGTTACATTTTAACCTGACTACGTTTAACTGGTGTTAGCCGCAAACAACCCACATATGAGTAAGGAACGTTCGAGGGATTAATTATTGCTTTTTCAGCTTGTGTTCAAACTTATTTTTTTTTATAATTGCATTCATGCATATAGTTGTTTAAAAAATTCCGTATTAAATAGATGAGCAAATTGCATTATTGTATCAGTTTAATGATTATATTTGCGATGTTGAAAATACGATTAGTAATATTTTTTTTATCTTTAGACTTCAATTTCTTCCTTTATAGTCATCTTTTAATTCTTTAAAATTATTCGTTAAAATCTCTGCGTCCGAAACAATAAAAGTTTTAGGAAATCGGTTCCTTACGTAATGTATATAAATGTTCTTAAAGACATAAATCAGAGACTTAACTACAAGCCTGATTGATAAATAAAGGTTACGTCATACTGAAGCCAACGTAGATGAAACTTAGCGAGAATTTTCTCTCGAAATTTATGTCTCGTGAGACTTGATCGCAGAACATAAATCAGAGCCCAGACAGTCGCTGTGAAAAGTTTGCATTGTAGAACAGCGATCGTTGATAATTCGCAAATTTGTGCTCAATTTAAATAGAGAGAGTAGAAAACAGCATGTTAACTAGTCGGTTCATAAAGAAAGAGAAAAAGTGAATAAATTGTTTATTGTTAGAATATAGTAGAAATCCTGACGGAAAGGTTTGTTCTGTATTAAATTAACATTGCCCAATTAAAAATAATATGTAAGGAAACTACCTATTTATTACTCTTTTAAGCATAAACGTCTCTTGATAAATTTTCTTGTGATGTTTTTCCAAATTTCAAAAAAGTAAAAATATGGAAATGTTTTAATATGAGAATCAGTGCATGTGATGTGATGCAGGGTTTAGATCGTGGTTTGAAGATTAGCATCAGCCAATTTTTCTTGTAGATCATCTTTTTGGGGTACTTTTTATAAGGCGCATAGAATTAGCTAATGGGACGATTTTTTTTAAAGTAAATTTGCATTTTAATAAGTTTTTTGTAAAGTAAATCTGCATTTTAATATATTCAGAATTTACTTATATAGGTTCTTCTGCTCGATTCTATTGCTCTTATTATTTTGAGACCTTTATTTTTCGATTACTTTCCTTTTGGCATTTATGACAAAAGCATAATATTCCTGTAATATTGATAAAAGAAAGCATAATTTTATTTACTTTAACATAAATTTATGTACCTGAATAATAATTTTTTAAATTTTAATATGATATCCCAAATGCAATTATGTTCTTACTTCTAAATGGTTCGTTACAAGCAATTCAATAGTGTTAAAATGAAGTTTGCAAAAATGTTGTGTTAGCCAATTTGGTGTTTAATTCTTTATTTTACTAAATGAAAGGCTATTATATCATTTTATTTCTTTCCCAGATTATCTTCCTAGTGAATTATGAAAAATATCTCCAATAACATTACAGGTGGTAAGTTTTATGTTTATACTCGTACATTTTTCAAGTAGTTTGCTTAAAACATTTGGCCACGAAATAGTTTTTTATTTATTAAGATCCGACATGTCACTCTCTTTAAATATTGATAAAAATCTGGCTTCCTTGAGTCGAGTAGGTAAAGTATCAATTTGCATATTTAAATCGTAAATATGAATAAGAGGTTTTGCAATCTCATCACACATTTACTTAAAATAATATATGTCAAGCCCTTCAGATCTTCTAGGTATAATTTTCCTTATTCCTTCGATACGGGTTTTCCCTCTCTCAACCAGGATGTTATCTATAGCATCGATTTAGTCGACATTTGAAGATTTCGGCTACATTTGTCTATAAGGCTTTCTTCCCGCTTTTCCCTTTCCATTAGTAGCTTATGTGTTAACTTTCTACATACATTTACGAAGTGTCCCTTAAAGCTGGTTACTATATTAGTGTAGTCTCTATATGCTAGTCTACTGTAAGTCAATATTTGTGGTTTTATTTAATTTATTCAATTTGTCTTTTCTACTACGCTCCATATTGTTTTAACATGGACATGATAATAATCGATTTGTTTTTATAGTAGCTACATACATTAATGCTCTAATTCTTTCCATTTTTGTAATAATGAAGAATAATCAAATTTGATTATTGTTTAAAAGTTTATTGGTCGAGATGATTACGAGTATGCCTGCAACCTACCAGGCAATTGGTAATTCATTTTTATTTTATTTTATCGGCTTGCGATTTATTCTAACCTATACGGTGCTGGCATCTATATAATTATATATAATATCATAGAATAAGTGCATTGTTAACGTCACTTAATGTAGTAACTCAATATAGTAATGCAAATGTAATTTGCATTTTATTTCACTGAGATCAGTTTTCAAGTACATGTTGTTTTGATGTAAATTCCTATGCTCGTAGCCTATAGTCATACAATTATACTGCAGTGGACAGTGCATATAAATTTAATTAAGAACGTTCTAATTCATATTTACTACGAACGTTTACATGATCGAAAGGGACAAGCCTTTTTCTTGTAGCTTGTTTAGGAGTAAAAATGGCATTCATTTTCTCTAACCACAATAATAATATTGCATATATTTGGCGTTAATTTTGTAGAAATTCATTATTCACAATTAAATGAAACTACGTGATGTAGTATTATTTTTACTTTCTTTAATTTCTTTACCACGACCTAGGTTTAGGTTTCCTTGTATTACAACATTTTCAGGTGGGATATTAGCAAAGATCTATCTTTGCTAATATCCCACCTGAAGATGTTGTAATACAACGAAACCTAGGTCGTGGTCAAGAAATTAAAGAAAGTAGAAATAATACTACATCACGTAGTTTCATTTAATTGTGCACAATAATAATCTCAAGAAGAATGCATTAAGATTTGAAACCTTGAAAAGTGAATAATATTAGGCCCTGTATGACACAAATTGATTAATATGCTTTGAAAATTATTATTAGTAGGTAAATATATATATATATATATATATATATATATATATATATATATATATATGTATATATATATATATATACATACATATATATATTTATATATAAATATATATATATATATATATATATAAATACACATATTCGTACATTTTATTATTTCCGAATATTTTATGGTATAAAATTTATTCACCAGTTATTAACAAAAATACTTAGCTATGCCCTACTATATTTTAAAATTCATTCGAATAGATTATTGGACTCTACCACTTTTGAAGAAAGATGCCACATATAAAAATATCTGACATACAAGTATACTTGAAAAATAGAAGACTTGCTAGCTGTTTGAAATAAAGAAATAATGATACCGTCAGCGAGAAAATGTCACTATAATTCTGTATTCCGAAATGGAGCAAGTTGAATCCCATATTCCTATTAATTTATGTAAGTGACTTGACAAATCTAAACATAGAAGACACCATAGTTACCTTTGCTGATTATAGGATACTATTACATGATAAAACCTAATTTAACTCGCAAACAAATTTAAAAACTAGGCTAAATGATACCCATCTGCATTGAATACCCGGAGAACGAAATGCGTTCCTTTCGGTATTTATAAACGACAATAACCAATTTATCAAATAACGAATCATGACGGCACGGAAGATTATAATTTGCTCGAAAAAGGCATGCAATATCATTTCACACCAAGGATATTTTCTATAAAGTGGTGATATTAACAGTTTCTGTCGGAGTATACCGGAGTACTCTGTCGGAGTATACTTGAAGTGTTCATATTATCGAGCAAAATAATATGCTATAAAATATGATTTTGCTCGATAATATGAACACTTCAAGAAAAATACTAAAATAGTAAAGTAAAACTAGTTGTAGTTATAATTAAAAAGAAACTATTGTTAGGAGACGGACAACATAAATACATCTCATTATGTTTTGTGTGCATTACAAAAATAAACATTATTTGAAATGTAATCATAAGATATAAATTACTGAAGTCGAATTACGAAACAAAAAGTTAAAATTTTGATTAAGGGCATCCAACTGAGGATGGTTGAGATTTTACACATACCAAGAAAGAGCCGGAAACAACCAAAGACCTACGGTCACATTCGATCCCTTATAGTATATTGGTACACTCGGACGTATCGCTCTTGTTATTTTATTTCTGTATAGAAGTTTCACTTCAAAAAGAATGGCATGAACTAGTCTAACACAGAATTTTTATCGAAATTATTTAAAGTTTTAAACTACGAATTGTTTCATTTTAAGTAAAATATACGTAACCTATTATGTTTCAATTCACGTAATACTTGTAATAATCATTCATATATTCTCAAAATAGTCCTAGGGAAATTGTGGTACAGGCTCAAAAGGACACAAATTTTAATTTTATATTATTTTACAAATAAGAATAATAATTAATATACCAAACAAATCACAACTAAAATTTGGCAGGCTTAAGAAATTTATATAATACAATAGTTTTAATAAAAGATAACCGTATGCTAATTATATATACATAACAAACTTTCTCTGTTAAGGCCCCAGTCTATCTGTGTAAAATATAAGCTTTGACTTAACGCGAAACGTGCAGGGGAGCTCCCCGTTGTCATTGAAAGTTGCTCTACTGCTATAATTGCCATTTTATTGAATAGATTTCAAATTTATTTAAATACTTACTTAGAATTTAGATGAGATAGTGCTGTGCTATTTGACGATGCGGCGTAAGAATAATGCGATATTAATATCAGAATTAATCGTTCGTGAACTCGTTTTTTATGTAACGGGGAAGTATTTTGCCTATTATATTTCCATTCTTTATTAATATTGTAGATATAGTAGTCTAATAAAACAATTTATTTTGTTTCGTGCCCGTATTAGTAATTTTATTAAATTTACTCAAATTATTTGATTACATTTCAAATACAATTAAATAAAGATGTTGTGGTGTATCGGGACCGGTGGCTAGCGAAATAGATACCTTCAACATAAACGCCTTCAGAAATAGAGGTGGCCCGCTTTCAAATTTCAAAAATAATTAAAAAGTCACGTACAAAATTTTAAATCAATACGTTCATTAGCATGAAACATAATTTTTGTCGAATTTTTGTTTATTAAGCATTAGAAGACAAAAATCCGACTATGATAGAAGTAGCGAAGAAAATTCCACAAAACAAATTAACTTGTCCCTAAATTTTTTTTCACGAAAAATTTAATGTGACCGTTACCATGTTTATTTATTTCACACCTAATAAGTTACATATTTTGAAAATGACACTGCACTCAAATTTGTTTCCAAGGTTATATACGTTGTGACATTTACGTATTCAAAATAAATCTATTGACAACTTTATTGAAATTCTATCGATATTCGTTCGGTTATTATTGTACTACTTGTTAAGTAGAGTAAAGAAAGTCGCAGACTTTAAACATCTATAGCAGTTAAAAGTATTACCTTCCTGCACTGTTCGGTAAAAAGCCACTAAATACAACAAGTTATACATGCAATCGATTTCATAAGTCTAGTTAGTATTTTATTTATACAATATTACCTATCTTGTACAAAATATGCATGATTATGTGTTATTTTTTGGTTCTTTAACTTTTTTCGATTGCTTCAAGTATATATAGATGATCTTTGATTGGCTTTCATAACGATATTCGATTAATTCGGGCAACATACAGTTGAAGTAAAACTTATTTAAAGGGCCAACCATTTTGTTCTCCCAGAATGTCACAGCCCTTATATGTACTGGACTCTCATCAAGTACTCTTCTCCCGTCCATATGGTAAATAAGCTCATATCCATTTCGGTAATATTTAATTTTCTTTGTGTTTGAAAATAATAATCGTTATTTTTATTAACTGATATGGTATTCTTTTTTACATTATATTTCCAAAAATTTAATTTTTCCCTGTCTTACAGCTTCTATAGGCCTCGTATGTTTTGCAGCATATGGACATTTTATTGTCACACGTCCACTTTTGCCTTCTTCGTCTATGAATATACCGTCAGGATTAGCTCTTAAATACAGAAGTGTTTTGTGTAAAAACAATCCTACTCGAATACAAGGCTAATCGTTATTTGATCCTGCAAAGATAGCCGAGTCAAACCTCTCCATTATTCCTGCCGTATGCAATCGATAGAACATTTGAAATATTTTTGGGATTCTACTAGAGAAGTACAATTGATGTGGTTCTTCCGTTTGCAAATCCTTCCAAATACAAACGCCTTTAATCTGTTTTTCCTATATGCTTTCCTTTCTTGGCTGAAACTTTGTCGAATTGTTAGTTTCTGGATTTCATCTTTTTCTGATATGGCAGTTCCATTCGTTTTAGAAATTTATCTTTTAACAAATAATAATCTTGATCATCCATGTCTACTCTTTGTGCCTCTGACCATGGGTTATCTTCATGGCCACTGTACTTTTTTCGGAAGGTTCTTTTGTATGCCATTTTTTTTCTTTTTGCGTTTCATATTTGTTTTTTTATTTAAAAGTAAGATTATTAAATGAACATTATTCATCAAAACATCATCATCATACATCATTTATTGCACAGGTTTCTTAAAAGATGATTGCGATACTCAATCTTTTGTTCTTTTACATTTTTCTATGGATTGCTCTCTAGATTTTTTTATGAGTGTTTGACTGACATCAGTTAAGCATATATTAAGCCGTGAGTATCAATTGTTTCCTTAAATCCTTCAACTAGTAATGTTGATTTCATACTAGTAGAGTTACCGCTAAAGTTCTTGTAACATGTGCGATTATTTGTAAACATTTTTTTTGTTCTCAGCTTTTGCGCATATTCACCAATTACTGCCGCTGCACCGGATGCAACTGTATAATTATTTCGATATGATCTTTTGGACCAGCAACCATCGGCTATGACGTCGATCATATGTATACCGTCTATGCTTTCAATCTCTTTAGCATGTTCTGCCTCCTCGACGCCGGCTTTATGCATTTCTTCGACAGTTTTTTTTAACCATTCGTACATTTTTTGGCTAGTTTTTGTTTAAAAGCCCTTTATGGTACATGGTATATTGATATTAGCTACCAACTCGTTTAAATTTTGATAGCCACAGCCAATACTGACAATACCGGCGAAAAGATCATGATTTATATCGCAAGTGGCAGTTGAATTTTATGTGCTTATAAAAAACCCAACATGTTAACTATGCAACATTTAAAATACAATTTCAATATGAAACCTGTTCATTTTTCACCAATACATTTTAGATTTACATATCTGTATCCAAACGATTTAGCATTGTGCTCAGCAATCTTCCCTAAACTAAACATAAAGTGCCCAATAGTAATAATTCTACGTCGTTTTCGAGAAAAGCAATCGACACAGTTGTTAATATTCCTTTCAAATTCAATTTCTAGACGGCGATTGTCATCATTCTTTGAAGGTTTCAAACGCTGAAAAAAAGCAAGTGTTGTCCAAAATTATATACATCTATATGATTTTATGTTTACTTAATCATTTGTCTTTGGAAATTTACCTCCCTTTTCAAAATTCGCCGGAAAAGATGAGCCTCCTGGAATTTGCGTTTGCGTTTCGCCTAGAACTTAAGTAAATTTTGAAGAAACATGAACGAGAAAACTAAATCAAGAATCAATAGCTACACAATTAAGAGATAAAATACGTTTACCACTATCAAAAATGTGTGAAGTGGTTTTTTTCCAGATTTAAATTAACAATTATAAAGGTTAAATAGAGGCTACTGATGTGGAATAAATATTTTAATTTAAATAAATAATACAGAAATGGCATAAATGTTGTAAAATACAAAATTAAAATACAATTCATAGTAATTAGCGCATCTTCATTATGACGATTTTCTTCGAGTTCACATTCTCTACACTTTTAGTATCTACTGGTACTTCCAAAGACGGAGTAGTAGATCTATTTTCATTATATCTGTAAATGAGAGTTTATGATATTTTTGCCTCTGGTATTTAAAATATAAATTTGCCTATCAATGTTGTAAAGACGAAACGATTATACCGGGAAAAAATGCGGCGATCTTCAGTTGCGATGTTAGTCATATCTTCAGTTGCTTTTGAGATCCAGCAGATAGCCTGGGAAAAATAAATCTTAAGGTACCTTATGATTTCTAAAAACGCATTAAGCACTATACATTAATTCAGGAGATGCAATGCCTCAAGCAGATATACGGACGTAGGATTAAAGCTTATCCTCTTGCGGCCCTAGATACACGTTTGTATATACGTGGTCCAATATGTATGTTAAAAATACATGTTTACCACGCAATGTGTTTGTAAATAAACGTAAAACATAAAAACCGTTTCTACAGAAAGCTTAACTATGTATCTTTCTAAAGTTTTAAAATAAGGCTCATTTTTATACATGTACCAAACAAACTGACAAAATAAATTTTAATTTTTTCTAAAAAGACTTCTTTTTAGTATTTTAAAATGATACATAGCAGATGTTGTTTAGCTAGTTATTCTATAGGAACAATTTTTATATATGGCGTTTACTCATAAACATGTCGTATATCGATGTCAAAATATCATTATTCTGTTTATAATAACATCACACAACTTAAAAAAATATCACTACTCTTTAAAAAAAGGACACACTAGTCTGTATAAAAGTTATGTCCTTTTTAGATCAAATTGGGCTTTAATCTCAAACTGTCTATTTTGGAACTAAAACATAATCAAATAAACAATATTACTAGTAGGAAAGAAATAGTAATTAACTTTTAAGCCGGTTTCTTTTTGTTAGTTGTACATTTGATTTTAATTATATATTATATAGTTCATAATTGTAGGTGCGACGGATAACTTTTATTTAGATAATACTATTATTTGATATGCTTTCTTTGTTGTGATAATAATATTTCTTAATACGCTTTGTTGTTTACCTTCTTTGAGTAACTCTTGGTTTAAAAAAATCACTTTCAAGTAAGTGACAAAAAATGCAAATTCATCGTTATTGTAACGTCAAAATTAAGAAATTAAAGAGTTTTTGTACAAACAAAGCTATTAAAGTGCAAAATCTTAATTTGACTGACTAGATTTTTATTTACTTTTTGCTGTCACGTAGCGAGTAGACGAATACAACTCGACACTAACTAACGAAAAGTTTGAAATTCATATTAACTGATATTGGTATGGATGTGATATCAACATATTCTGTTTTTTAAGTACTTACTCTATTTACTACAAAGAAGTTTTAAAGTACCAATAAAATGAGTAATATAAATGAGTATTTTTATATATTAACTTAAATATTATATATGAGAAAGAAATGAGATAAGGGAATTTTGGTAATACATGAGATTTCATTTCGATTAACGTTGATGAGATTCAGATATGCATGCAAAATTATAACTGGAAAACCTTACTAATGAGATAATCCCATTTTTCTTGTCTCCTGGAAAATTCAAAAGCTAAAAAAATTGGAAAGAAACAACCTAGATCTATGTATATAAGTGTTATTCATTACATAAATATTAAAAAAAGCAACACCGTTAATATTACTTACAAGGAGTGTGTACTGCGCGCTTTCACTTATGAACTAAAATTAAAGTTCATATCAAATCTGCAGGGTTGAAAGAACATAGTTTCCGGTTTTGCGACCGGAAAATAAATATCTGTGTTTTTTAGTCAATAAAGTGGCCAAACGTACATGTTATGGTGGTAATAGTTTACTCTACGGAAGAGATATAAAACAATTTAAAAAGGTTTAATAAATTGTTTAAAAATCCGTAAACCATGTTAGGTTTTAATATAATGATCATTAGTACACAGCCTTATTGTTAACGCATTACTACGAAAAAAGGATAAAGTTAAGCACAACAGCCTGCTTTATATTATATCTATTCTTCACCGTAGTCCATACTGCTAAAAGCGGCGTTATCGGTTCAAGCACCAGTCTACTAGTAGAGTAATATAATGATAGATTCGGCAGAGAAATAAAGCCTGCTGCTTACTGGATGCGTATATTTTGAAGTAGTTTCATTATCTTTCGGTAATATGTTTCTAAATTGATTTATTTTAAAAATATATTAAGCCAATAATTTAAACTGTACATAATTGTATTATTTCGTTTCAAATGTAATTTCTGCAAATGAAAGGAATACCTTCCTCCAAGGTTTTATGAAAAATAAGCAACATTTTCTTTGCATTAGTATTTTCAATCGATTAATGGTTTGATTTTAATTTATCACTGTTCATCTGTAAAAATACTTGCAGAATTAGGGGTATTAATTCTAGTATTAGTACACGTTATTATATTCAAAATACTGATGAATATACTAATTATTAATATTAGCATACCATAATTTTTGATTACATTTAACTTTTTTATATTTCTTTATCGATATCGACTGCAAATTATCACTTTTAATCTTTTAACTTTTATTGTTTCTTTCCTCGTTCTAAATCTGAAATATTCGTTTGTTTTTCGTACTTTATTTTTTAAATTTTTATAACAATATCTTTGTTGTGAATGTCGTTTTGAGTATTTCAATTCTAGATATGTTACTCAATTAAAATGTAGCCTTCCCGAATAAATTTATTAAAGCTGTACGTTTTCGTATAGTTACATACATCCTTGTGTATGTGCGTATGTTTTATATATGTATATATCTGTGTGTATCTTTGTTTTTTCATGTATATCTTTATCAACTGTTTCTTCAAAGAGTGTTTTCATTACAATGATTTTATGCTAGAACAAATTATCTGTTTGTAAGTTTTGTAGACTTAATTTTAAAGATATATACGTATCAGTATGTTAATTTGTTTCTATTTTGTTAAAAATTGTTAAAATTTTCACTTAGCCCGTCAAATTTATTTTCTTTGACACAGCCGGATTTTGGTAATAAACTACAATATTTATATTATCCTTACGGTTATTAATTTTGTCTACGTAAATATTGTTTTATCCATAGAGTTTTAATAAAATAGCTACTCTATGGCATACTAATATTAACCAGCCTTTTTGCTTACATGGAGATATTCAAAAATCGTGGTGTAATTTAAAAATAATATTCCAGTAAAAATTTTCCACATTAACACTGAAAATGTCTAAGTAGTTTGATGCGTGCGTACTAATGTTAACATTTTTATCCCTAAGAGAGAATTTTTTATATTCTAATTTTTTATATTCGTAAATCGTGCTACGAATTAATTAAATAATTATTGCTTTTCCTCAATGTACCCCAAGTATGCAGTTTTATTTGTTTACCTCCTTGACAAATTTCACAGAGATTCCGTAATTGCTGTGTGAAAGAGAGATAAACAAGTAAACAACAAGCTCATTTTTATATCCAAAATACACATTACTAATTAGGACAATGAAGTCGGTAGTCTGTAAAGTGAGAACGTATGGCAATCGACCTACTTTGAATCCCACTCGCTTTCAAAATATCTGTGGGGGTAACAATTTTTGTGGTATAAGAAACAAAATACCGTGAAGATGAATACATTTACTATGACGATATATCTACCACTGAAATGAAATACGAAACATATAAGTAAATATCGTATAACGATAGTAAACTGTAGAGATCTGTAAGTATTATACATAACAATTTGGAAAAGCTACAGTGTAAATATTAGAATTATCCTTATGATGAGATATAATTATTAATACTTGATTACTTTAATGCGATTATGGATAAATACAACATCATTTAATGTCTTCAAAAGCAAAATTAGTTCTTCAGTCTTAGAAGATTAAACATAACTTTGTAAGCGTACATTCGACATATTTTATCAGAGCGAAATGGAAAAGAAATTTTTTATGGTTTTATTTCAAATTTTAGTACCAAATAAATTCAATAATATAAATGAATATGCAATTTGATTCTTGCTAAAACTGGTATGATGCTCGTAATGACGATATGCTCGTACCAATTATACATGTAAATTTAAACGATCCCATGGAAAATTATATTTATGAGATAAATTCATTGCTAAAAATGTCGTAGAAAATGTAATTGCTAAATAAACAAATAGATTATCAGGAGCTGCACAGTTATGCATAAAAAAGATGGAAAGCCAATTTATAAAGCCCAGAAGGACCTATTTCTTTACGTTAAGAAATCTACCGCAATCGATTCTATGGTTACTGTATGATCCCAATTAAACATTAATCCATTCAAACAGAATAATATCTGAAGTCGAAGAATAATTTTGTTCATTTAAAAATAACCCTACTTGCCTTTAAATAGCTTTGTACATTAAAAAAATAAACATATCTTTTAATTTTAGATATACATAAATATTATACGTACCTGAACACGTTTATTTATACATATGATTGAAATTACTCTTGTGATAGGTGCACTAAACGACTGGGTCGTAAAAAGTATGGGCGACAAAAATATAATATGATCTAAGTATGTAATATAACTATAGTCTCACATTCGTTTGACCAAAAAATTAACACATATAAACAAATAAAACAAAATAATAACTATCCGGGTAAGCGTCCTAAGTATCACCTTAATGTACATACAAACACATACACACTCATGCTTATAAAAATAAACGGTGAGGTTGCAACCTACGCATATGTTTGATTTTATATATTAAAGAAAGTTTTATGTCTTAGAAGGCGACGTCGTGCTAAATTTCCACCGTACCTATAATACCGACCGCACCGACGTTCCTTAACTTTGGCGATCAAGTAAAACTTTGCCTTCTGAAAAATTGAATCTACGTTTATATCTGTATTAGCGTTTTACTTCACCTAAAGTTATTTTCTACGACCACACAAGCATATTAAACAAACTTCATTTTTATAACAAATTTGAAAGCATGTGCTAAGTACAAACGGATTTTCGTGTCTAATGGAACACCATTTCACGACTCTTGTCACCTTCGAAGAAGTTGTGTTTCCGATTAAAAATTATATTTACATTTAAGAAGCGAGCAGTGAACTAACTTTCTTCCCTATAACGACGCCTGTTCGTAATAATCAACCTGTAATTGGGGACTGATTGAAGTATAATAATTATATGGATACGTAGTAACAAACATGTTGTTGAAATGGGTGCTCCCAGTTAAAAAATTCCAGTTTATTTAATTGTGGATTTGCCAGTTTTATTATTGCAAGGAACATGTAAAATAAAACTTAGAATTATTTGGTGTAACCTAGTACAGTACGTGTACGTGGACCTCTACGTCAAAAAAGAGGAGTGTACACATATACACAAATATACACCTACACATTGTTTATATCCGACTGCATAATGTGCGCATTGGACGCTTTTTGTACGGGTAAAATATTGTGAGTTCATGTCACCGTCATGATCTAATGGCAGTATGTCTATTACTGTAAGGGTGACGTATTGTGCTCAATCACAACTATCATAGAAAATAATTGCAGATGGCGAGATTAGGTCAAGGCTAATGTTATAGTCGTACAAAAAGAGAACAATTCGTATAAAATTGACATGAAGGTAGTACAATTTTCTTAAAACGCAATTATAAAATCGTAAGTTGTTATCTCTATCCATTATAATAGAAAAGCAAGTAGCTGTTAAAAAAAGAAGGCCGTGTTCTAGAATAACCTGCGCATGTATCAAGTGATGTCTTGGAAGATAAAAAAGAGAAATCATTCTGGGAACAAGAAAGAAAAAAGAAGTAAATATTTTTGCATACTCTGCAAAGAACGTATACTCTGCCCCCCATTTAAGAGTGTATATAAAATACAATTTTCAAAATATTAAAATATCAGCAATGCAGTGCATATAATAGAGATTCTTTCGTGTGTAATTTCCCGGAAATACCTAAATTTATACTAATTTATGTATTAACTTTTATGCAAAATTTTCTTTAATTTTTAATCTTATTAAGTTATAAAAAAAAATTATATTTCTCTTTGAAATATAGTAAAATACCATTCGAATTAAAAATATGTTTATCCTTTAAAAATATTGAGTTTCCTATCCATTCACGAGTTAGTTCACTACATAAATTGCAAAAAATTGTGGTTTTAAAATGCTCTGCGCATAATGGAATTTCTTTCGTGCCTAAATATAGTAATGTACCTAAAATATTCCATATGAGTTTATTAATTGTTTCTTATCACAATCTTATCTTTTATCACAGAGATTGCATAGCCAAAAGCCGACTCCTGAAATGTTTTTTTTAATGCGTTAATATTAAATAAATTGATTTGACATTTTTAGTTACGGATGCACATTCTATTAAATGGCACAATATAAAAAAATTTAGAAACTCTTGACAATAAAATTTGTAAATGTACAGAAAAAATTGTCTCCCTCTTCCACAGGCATATCTCCCCTCTACACAAAGAAATGAAAATCAAGTACAAAACCCCTCTTTGGCTCAGTGATAATATTTGAATGTTCAGTACTAAGGCAGACAAAGTAAAAGCCAAATGTAAATCAGATCCTTATCCTAAGCACTGGCAATTTTGGTATTTCAAGGAATGAATGTACTGAAATATGCAGAAATGCTTAAAAAATGTTATATCCAGTTTCATTAAGCAGTGTTCATTTGCTAACATTTGAACATTTCTACACTCTCAAGTATATGGAAAGCGTTTCCACGTGGCCAATTGGCCCTAAACTTATTAAATTCTTACCTTGTCACATCGCCAACAGTCTTCGATCCCGCTTTTTTGTGCCCATTTTTGTGATTAGCAGTGATCAGTTTTTGGTTTCTAAGCCTTGTAAGTCTGAAGTCAGGCATCCTTTCGATAAAGTCGAAAGCAGATGATAATAATGGTATGAGCATTGATATTCTCAGGTCCCTAATAGACAATTTAGTTTCAATGATCACAAAAACATTTAATACATCAAATATTATTACTTCGTAAATTATTGCATCGCAATACCCAAAATGTTCCCTTCCACACAGACAATATATTTTCGTCTAATATCCATTTCATAATTTTTATCTAAAATTTTCGAGCATATCATACGTGGCCAATTAGTTATAATATCTTAAATGAGCATAAACGTATCAATCCTTTCCATTTTGGTATAGCACTTTAATTAATTATTGTTACTACTATGATGATATACGTCTAACCATGAATAACATTCATCTTACTATGCTCAATATCCTTGACTTCTGAAGCATATATAATGATCTATCGTTCGATGTTTCATTGGCTTTTCTCCAATCATTTAACATATCACAACCTTCTTTATAATAATTTAAATCTCATAATACGATTAATATGAGTCGATTGATTATGCAATTAACGTGCCACAAGGCGGTGTATATTTCCGTTCCCCTTTTTAAATTTTCATTCGCAGTATATTTAAAGATCTTCATAACAATTACTGCTTCTATGCAGATGATCCGTGTATTTATACACATGTAGATATGAAAAATATTCGTTCTGTAATTAACTTCTTAAATTTATATCTCAAATTGACCTAAAAATGGGCTAAACAGAAGGGTATATTATTAAATTCAATAAAGTCTTAAGCCATTATTATTCCACAAATTTCATTAACAATTCTATATATTCACAATTAAATGAAACTACGTGATGTAGTATTATTTCTACTTTCTTTAAGTTCTTTACCATGACCTAGGTTTCGTTGTATTACAATATCTTCAGGTGGTCTATTAACAAAGATATCTTGGTTCACCTGAAGATGTTGTAATACTGCGAAACCTAGGTCGTGGTAAAGAACTTAAAGAAAATAGAAATAATACTACATCACAAAGTTTAATTTAATTTAATAATGAATTTCTACAAAACTAACGCCAAATATATTAAAAATTCTATGTATTTTTATAATACTTTAACGATGTAAGTTTATTAGTCTATCAAAAACTTAGTTCGCTGCCCCAGGTAAACTATATTCGTCTTTGAATCTTCGGTAAGATATAGAATTTAAACATCTCCAAAAGTTCATTCACTTCCAAGCTAAAATTCTGTTATCTGATTTTTTCAATAACTTTACTAAGATATGTTTGCAATCTAAATACTACTAACCAATAATTAAAGAAACTATAAACATTTCAAAACAAATAACTATAAAAAAAAAACATGTAAGTCCCGTACCTGTAGGGCTTCAAATAATATGATCACATTTCTGAGCTTAGAAGTGCGTCGTATGAAAAATGCTACATTAAAGACTAATAAAAGAAATAAAATTAATTAAATTTTCATCCTTTTACTGCTCATGACTATTTCTCGTTACATTTGAAATTTCATTTAAATATATCTCTTGAAAATTCTTTCAGTTTAGGGGTAATTAGTTTAAGAATTTTAGATGAGGAAAATAACCTAGTATTTAGTGAGCCGCGTTTACGTTAAAATCAAAATTGAGTGTATAAAATAATTCTGTTCATAATTAATAAAATATTCAATATCAGCTGTTCTAACCTTGCCTGCATGTTCTAGATTATCAGATACATGCTAGCAGTAAGTTTTAATGATATAGGTAATCGTAAACCAATTTTACAAGTCATCAACCTAAAATATAATTTTTTAAAAATGAGATTTCTTAATAAAACATGACACCATTCTGTCATCAGCCTTTATGAATAGTTACGGTTTACGGTTAATTATTCACAAAGAGTTTCTTTTTCACATCTTTATACTGGTAACATATAATTATTAAAAAATGAATTATCGATTTTAATTATCTAGCATTAGTTTTAAAACGCATTTCAATTTTGTGTACACATTTTATTACGATCATGGTAATTAAGTAATTCTTTGCTTAATTTCCCTATTATTAAGATAAATTGAAAAATAATTCTATTACTATGTTATATATTATGCGATAGAAATTATAGTTTAGCAAGCTTGTAACAGGGAAAAGTCTAGAAATCTTTGCTTTTATTCTGGATTTATAAAGTTTTTACCGAATGCGACTGATGTACATTTATGGATTTGCAATATAGTTTTAGAATAGCATCAACAACAATTGATAAGATAGTGAGGGATGTTTGCAGAAATATATGGATACATATGAAGGATATGTGTATGGAACAACTAACTGAAGATAAATGGAAAGACATAATAAATGGTTTCAAAAAAACTGCTAAGTTTCCGAACTGCCTCCGTGCCGTTGATGGCAAACATATTAGAATAATACAACCCGCGCAAAGTGGATCGTCATATTATATATAAAAATTATTTTTTGATAACACTTCTAGCAGTATGTGATAGTAATTATATGTTCACTTTCGTGATTATAGGCTCATATGGAAGGCACGCTGACTCGACTATTTTCGAAGAGAGTTGTCTATATAAAATGTTACAAGAAAAAAGTTAAATATACCTCCACCTTCTGCAATATCGCAAAATGGACCTTTATTACCGAATGTGTTTATTGGGGATGAAGCGTTCAGCTTGCAGGAAAATTTAATGCGTCCATACGGTGGCAAAAATTTACCAGAGAAAAAATTAATTTTTAACTATCGATTATCACGTGCTAGGCGATATATTGAATTCACGTTTGGCAGGCGAATGGCGAATCTTTCATAGACTCGCAGTGGATATACTAAAAGCATCATGTGTTCTTCACAACTACGTAAAACAACGAGATGGAAATAAATTTGAGGATACGTTTGAGGGTCTTCCTCATTCTATAATACAATCAATCCAGCAAGTTTGTCCAGGTGGGCCTATGTTAACAAAAATCCGTGAAGAATTTGCTAATTACTTTGTGAGCGAAGAAGGCAAACTAGATTGGCAATGGAATATGATATAAAAAAATAAATATGTGTGTAACTTTATAATATGACATAAATTTAATAAATGTGTGTGTAAAATGACTGACTTTTTTACTTACCGATTTGATTTTTTTCTTGAACTGGTTTTTCATCAAAGTTCTCAATTACTTGGGCGTAAATAATTGCCCATGCATTGTTCTTCTTTATTTTGTCGCTGTGTTCCTTAAGTTTATAGTTCCAAATAAGTTCTTGTGATTTAATTGCACCAATAAGCGCATCGCTATCGCACACGCCCTCCATTTTCAAAGATCAGTCGACAAATGAGACGAGACAGAGAGACAGACAGACGCCGCGAGGCCAAAAGAGAAGGGAGGGGGAGGTCGGAGAGCTGTCGACTGCTCTAGCGCAGTCAACGGCCCGAGCAGTCGGTGTATGCCTCGCGACCGCTCGCGAGCGGTCGACGGCACGATGAAATTTCGTCACGCAATTGACGGCTTGAAGTGGTCGCGGCTGTTCGAGCAGTCGTGTGTACGGCAGCGAATCAATGACCATAGTTCATCGCGCGGTCGCGGCTTCAAGCAGTCGGTCCCAACTGCTTGAAGCAGTCCGTGTACGGCTGGCCTTACAGAGAAGAAATAAAATAAACATTTGGTTTATCTAATAAAGTGTGCACTGTTTACATTTATTTAATTGTCTACGTTTAAATCTCTTAAAATAAAGAAAATATTAAATATATTGTACGTGGTATGGAGACCATTTTCCAATTACAAGCATGCGAATTAACATGATCAAAGATTACCATTTTATCATAAAGAGATTATGACAAAATATTCTTGCAATCAAATCGGGAACTCAATCATAGCTGCTGAATTAATAGCTTAAAAGGAAAAATCAGTTAAATAATTCATCTCACGTTTGCAAAGAAATATTGCAAAAAAATATATTCTCACCACAGCATTATTTTGTATTCACGACGAATTGACCAACTTACAGGAAATGAGTATCTTTTATTCCTTTTCATTTTTTTTGTGGTGATAAACGTAATAAATATTTTTTTCATTGGCATCATATTCGCATTGGTAGCGTTTAGTAGGTTGAGCTCAGTTGGTAACAATGAAACCGACGTACCATCAATTATCAGATTGTTTTGTCTCGATGTTACTTTGCCACTCTCCCAAAATTCATTCTTCAGATGAAGAAACAGTCAATTTTTCGATTGATTGTAGTATATAATGCAGAGTAAACCAAACATAGCTTATGCTAGTTGATTATGTGCAGTTTATCTACGTGTATTAACTCTTAAAGTTATCGTCCGACTATAAACATTGTTAGAGCTCTTAATTAAGAGTAGATAGAAAAATAAATAATATTTTATTCTATACATCCCTAATAAATTTTCAATATAAAAAAAATTGTATACTCCATGTTGACATAACTTTATAATTAACTAAAATTGCAGTTTAGTTTAATAAATGAAATGTTTGATGATATTAAAATAAGTAATTAAATAGCCATCTCTTGTTTATGTGTCATTATTACCATATCCAGTGAAACTCATTCGATATTTTATTATTATTATGACATAAGCAACAAACTACCAAGAATTTGAAAAATTACTTTTCTTGTTCCTAAAGAAAAGTATAAAATAATAGGTGATATGTATATATATATATATATATATATATATATATACATATCTATATATATATATATATATATATATATATATATATATATATATATATATATATATATATATATATATCACCTATTATTTTAATTCTACAAAAAATCATTTTGTTTGTTTTTAGGGTGCCACAATAAAATGGCAAATACGGAAGACCTACAATTTCGTAATGTCCAATTGTCCATCTTTTCGTCCCTACGTCACCGTACCATAACCCTTTCAATTTACTACCGATGAGTAGTATAGTACCGATGAGTAGTAAAGGATGAGTAAGTATAACTTTTCTTTAAAGGGCTTTAAAAATAAATTGTGATTGAATAAGGCAAATAGGCGATATTAAAAACACATTTAAAATTAATTTATTCTAATACTTATCTTGCTCCTATACATATCACGCAGGAATATTTTTCTTAGCGGCCCATCCAATGGATTGCCATTCAATTTTTTAAATGACCTTTTTCACACGACATTATGAGTCCCTAAAGTCTTTTGGGGACTCATAAATCCTCAAAAGTGCCTCCACACCCCTCTATCTCTAACTTTTAACAAACTTCATAAATAAGGATAATGGTATCCAGTTACTTTAATACAAAATTATTCCAGTTAATGTGCATTTAAAAATTAAAAAGGTACAGGCGACTAAGAGAAGTAAAAATATTACAGACGACATATTTAAGTAAGGAAAAATAATATTAATATTAATAAATACAATTAGTCAATAGGAATACTGTGTAATGCGTCTACAGAAGGAAACCTTTTAATATCTTTCGTACTTAGAGAATTCATTATTCTTTATTAAGTAGAAAGTCTTTTGTATAAAAGTCACCATTTTCTTACATTGTTTACTTGAATAAATAAGGTATTTTTACAATGTTCTTGTCAAATTAAATTATAGGCATTTATGGAATTCGTTTATAAGAAATGTTGATGGATTTTTGTCTTTTATTTGTTAAAAAAATATTTAAATTGTTTGACACAGAGAGCAAATGAAACAGTAATCAGTTTGTTTTCGGACCACATAGGAAGGGAAATTGTTTTAATACTTGTTATCTTCGAAATGGAAATGGAGTATCCTGTACAAAAAAATTTGCCGATAGACTATTTATTCCTTAATCGCTTCGAGTAATAAGTTTAATTACTTATACTCATCTCCTAGATAGTTGTTGTAACAATTTATTCGAACACTCTGTTACTTATAGAAAAAGGTTTAAATTACAATTTAGATATTTTTAAATGTTTCTTCTGTCCTTACGTAAAATTTGAACTCAATTTGTTTTAGAGTTTAGGCACTACAGATCGTAAAATAAATGCATAAATTGACATTTAATTAAAACGATTAAGAAAAAAGAAGAATATTTTCGTTTACATTCCTGCGGACATTTTTGGCGTATAAACGACTGCCCGCAACTGAATAACTTGATATTTCTTCGTTTACAACATAGAATTGGCTTGTATCACAATATATTATTTTTTAGTTTGTTCGCAGAATTGATTTGTAACTTAGTTCCATTTTATTTGTTGCCGCGCAGTGTCACGAGTATTGGATTGATTTACCGATGGGCCACTATTAACTTCATATTCGCACAACTTTCGTTCTAAATGAAATATCCTCATGATTATTAGAGTATTACCGATTTTTCCAAGCTATTTTTATAATATTGTTACCGTTGTGTGATGACTAGTTGGCTATAAACAACAGAGGAATAAATTTTCTGTTAAATTTTGAATGCTCCCAGTGACTTATTTAAACATTTTAGATTTGACAGAATATGTCAAATCCGTGTTTTCACTCGCTATGTTGTTCTAATATATACGGAGTATATATTAGAACAACATGCGAGATTTGCACGGTGAAAAAGGTTGTGTCACAGCACAAAAGTTGTTATTATATCATTTATTTAAGATCTTGAGATACTTATACGTGGATATCGAAATATCCATTAGAGTTTGTCGCAAACAACCTATGTTTAATAGATCGATTTTCGTAACATCCGTTTTATAAACCTGTAAGAGATTGTTACGTTACTTTATGCAAATCCGTCATGTGCGAGCTTGTTATGTCAAAAAACGTATATCGATATTTGTAAATACTCCAATTCAAAACCAGTAGTCTTTAATGTGGAATGGTTTGCTCCAAAGTTAATATCATGAGGTGGCAACATTTACGTAGAGTATTATCTATCGCTATCGGGAATAAATCTCCATAATGGTAATAATTTTCCATATTTATTATTTCAATGATTACTAATAATTTCTCATATTATTTTAAAAAACAACTAATAAAATAGTAACATGAATGTGTTTGCTTGCGAATTGAAAATTAATAAAAATATACTCGTATTTTTCGAGCAACAGTGCTTTCTACTGTATATTTATCTCATTAAATTTTTATTATCCGTTTATTATACTTGTATATTGACAAAAGAATAAAACGTACATTATTAAAAAAAAGAGTCCTAAAAAGGTAATATGAAAAATATTAATGGAAGGAATATGCTTTATTTATATATATATATATATATATATGTATATATATATATATATATATATATATATATATAAGTATAATAAACTAATGATAGATATAATGAACTACTGAAATACATTTTTTGGAATTTTCTAGCCCAATGTCGTTTCCGGATATAAATAAATTTGCATAATACGAGAGTCCCTCAGAGATTTTTAGAATTACCGCTAAGTCAATGCCTCTCTTTCTCTCACCTACGGATGAGTACTATATTCCATATTGTAAAAACTAGTAATACGAATCCAAATTTAATGAGTTCACTTCTCACATTTCAGCTCCACCGTTAAATCCTAATTGTGCTACAGGCATATAAAGAACAGATTTACGTCGTCCTTAGTTGAGTCCTAATTTTAGTATTCATTATTTTTTTCTGATTTTAATACAAATATGTTACTGGATAGATCACAACATTGCACAATTTTGATAGAAATAACATGACTAGGAAGTTCCCCCATATAGTATTACTAGGTGGCCGTTTTAATATGCCACAATTTTTTTCTTTTACTTTGTATGTTGTTTTCATTATTAGATTTTTAATTTTATTATTTGGTTATCATTAGACCAATATCATCCCAACTCGATCCCAGCACCTTGTACACTATGTATTGTTTATTGCAGGAATTTTGCATGTTCATGAATGTGAAATTCGGGAAAAAATTACAGTAAAGGAATAACAAATTAATTAGCGACTTCATATTTTGTTGTAATTTAATATCAGAAAATTGTCGTGATAAATAACATATCGTGACGCCAGTGATGTATTAATATGTATATTTAAATGTATATTTAAAGTTTAAATACAACTGAATAGATGGTTTTATTGACTGAAAAAAATTCGAGTATGTTCTTCTTTTACAGAAAATATAAACTTGTTTGAGCGGAGACTTGCCTTTTAAAATGTTATGGTCATTCATTTCTCTGCCTTCATGTTCATTTTGGCAAATCCATTTCTCGCCTTCTGAAAATGCACTTGGTTAGGTTTGTTTAATTTGTAACTAATGCTTGATTTCAAAATATTAAACTTTTCTACCAGGTCTCGAATAATTCTATGTTAATCGTTCGAACCATTAATTTGATTTTGTCCACCTTGTTCGGTATTCTATAGCAATATATACCTATCAAACTAAAACTTTCATAAAGTAATTTACCGAACGATTTCGAGGTCGTGAATATTTAGGATGTTGCTTAACATTGTCTTAAATTTGCATTACTGATATAAAGTATTACCATAGACCAAAATCACGTGAAGTTAATAAACAACTTTACCAGTAATTAATATTCCTCATGAAGTAAAACGTCGAATTTATATATAATTAACAACAAAAATTTTCAAAACTTAGGTTTTATCAAAACATTTTCCATTGAAAAATATCTCATTTTCCACAACAGTCAAACTATAATATAAAAACCATTTTACATTCTATAATACACTGCGAAAACGAAATTATTCAGTTCGACCAATGCAAATATTTTTTTTGTTGAAATAAAGTGAAGACTGCCAGCGGAAGGGCACACGCCCTCAAGTGTAGCGTGTCTACTTGAGCAGACCTATGCTAATGTGTCATTTATAAAAACATTCGGTATCCCAAACTGAAATTTGTTAACATAGGGCGGGATTCCCTGTAGAGATATATTTTAGGCACTACATATGATAAAAAGAAGTTTGTATGTAATAATTTATACATTAATTTATGTACAGTAAGAATCTAATAATTAATTTGTTTCAACTACATATTTTTATCATATTTAAACTCATTTTAAGATTCCTATCTTCCTCAAAAATAAAAAAAAATGTAATTCTTATAAGACAATACCCATCTGTCCATCTGTTAGTCATTTTTCTCAGAAATCGTTTTACATACCAGCTTGAAATACTGTAATTTCACCAAACATATTACCAATGGTTAATATTGAAACTAATTAAATGAAAATGTTTGGAGGAAATTGTATATAAATAATATACTTATTTCGAATTTTAATAATTGATACATGAACTGAAAAAAAAGGCTTATTAGTATTCAAAAACATTTATTTTAGGGTAAAATTGATGAGGGACAAAAAAGGACTCAAAATTGGTACTTAAAATTTTTACGTAAATATTAAACTTATACAATTGTTAAGCCATAAAGGAATCGTCAACAATTCCAGGAAATGTAGACCGCCCTCAAATCTACCTGTGTTTCGACACGCACTTGGTCTATTTAATGAAAATGTACGGAGAATATTTGAACTCACAACAGAACTTTAGTCAATCATTCCAATTCACGTAAACATAAATATGTTTCTTTGAAAGAAATATCGGAGATATTACTCACGTAATATTTAAGTTATCATAATTTTGTTTAGTTCCGTAATTTTTTGAGTTTAAGTACATTTTTTTTACAATTGAACTTTAAGTACAGTTTGACAATAAAATTGAAAGGTATTTTACTTCGGATTCAAAAAATCGTACAGATAATAAAATTCACATAATTGGAGTGGGCAGAACTAGTTTATTTGTCTGAGCTTTGATTGTTTGGTTTATATTTCTAGCGGTCTCAAAACATGGTGAAGAAATATAATTATCGTAAATACATGTTTAACAAAATTTCTTTCCAAAATATAAATAAGATAGCTATTTTCACAATGAAATATTTACCGCTATAGAATATTTGAATAATGCTTATGAAATAGAGATACGTTTCAAGTTGAATTGAAGGCCGAGGATTAGTTTCATAATCCATATTCCATTTTCTCGATGTATTGCTTCCATATCTATTGCAAGTATTTACTAAGTTTATTTACAATAAAAATCCCTTCATACTTTAACGTAACAGTAAAACCCCTTCAGTAACAGTAAAATACACTCTTACGTATAAATATAACTCGCCCTAAGAGTATTCTGTGTGCACTTGAGGGATCTATACATAAATCCGTTAACATTTAAAGATTTACAGTTTTTCTATTCCCTAATATTATCGTCAATTTCTCAAAAAATATCAGATTTGAAATCATTAATAAAGTTAGAGAGCAAATTTAAGATTAATTTTTGGCAATTTAATTTTTTCTCAATTTTAATTTTAGCAATTTATGTAAGATTGTATTTTGGTGGATGTTTTCAAAGATATTTCTAAAATACACTACATCCATATAGCATTTCCCTGTAAATATTTTTTAGTCAATTGCCTATACCATTTGCTATTTGCATTAACAACAAATTATCTGTTCTGCTGAAATATTAAATAAAGTCTACAGGAAATTAATAGTCAAAATAACAGTTTCACTGTTTAACTACCGAAACGTACACAACATCCTCTTTTTTTAGAAAACTTTATAGTAATACAGACCTTTTTCTAAAACTCCAACGGCTAAAAACTGACGAGCTCATAAAATTTTGCCATTTCTATCCTTGAACTTCACGTACGTAGTCGACAGCAAACATCCGTTGTTGTGTTAAAAATTAGGCCTGGAACTTCTGCTATAACGATGGTTTATTGTCGAAAGTTAAATTTTCTAGTAAAATGAGTTCAGAACTGAATAAAAGAACTTTTTATTACTCTAAAACCATCTTGGCATCATTTTTTTAAATTTTTTTAGAATTCTAGCTTAGAACTATTTTTTTATAATGCAAGTAAATTGGCTAATATGTAGCATCTTTTATTTCAATACTGCCATGTTTATAAAGTAATGGTCGCCTGCATTGAATAAAAATACCAATTTTAATGTGTCCTTAAAATACTTTCATATAAAACACTAAATAATTTTGATGTCTGTTTTATAAATATAACATATTTAAAATTTTTCTTTCATTAGTCGGATATTAAATTTATATTATCTATCATTTAAAAAGACAAATCTGTCCTACGTGGCAAAATTCTGCTTTGAAACCTATTATTGTGTAATTAGCAGTATTTTGCCAATTTTTTTAAATTTTCTATTCATATTATGTAATTTGAACGAACATCTAAAGGATTTATCTTTCCTGTCATGGATAACATAAGTACATTTCCAGACCAATGAAGGAAAAGCTGACATCAACTTTGATAGGTGCGAGATGGATTGAGTATATTAAAATAAACGTCGGACTTTATTGATCGCTTGCAATTGAAAAGCAAACATATTTTATGTCCAGGATGATATAAAAGTTACCGGTTTCACTCATTAAAGGAACGCAAAACGACATTTAAAAAACTTTACGACTGAAGATATTTGAAATGTACAAAATGTATATTCACAATTATATAATTCCTACCTAGTAAAGAGTACATGAATTATTAATTTTAATTAAGGTTTCTTGCTATTGAAAAATTTCATTGAAATCTTTAAAAATTGGCATTATATGCATCGTTGATATATTAATAAAGTCATTTAATTTAAAAATACAGTTTTGTGTCAACTTAATGTGATATTAAGTATACATGCGCTTAAATTATTAGAGTATATCGAATTGTAACGATAGGTATTAATATCTTTTACAGATGTAGTCGATTCGATTTCGTGAAATATCTGGAAGTTGGGTCACTCTTTATAACACGATAAGGGATGATAGACAAACCCGATAGCTACATTCGTCATAGATGTTGTAATTATACGTAAGTAATATTTCAATATTTGACTGGAACAATCAATTGTAGTAGATTTTAGACAAGTCAAATTTTAATATTTTCTTCTTTGTGGTCATTTTGAGCGGTAAAATATCAAGCACTTAGAGTCGCTTTACTGTGGTAGGTGCATAATTTAAATTTAAAAGTCTCATATGGGTACTTGGTTTATTCATTTATATTAAACGAATCAGAGACGGTCAGAGAGAATGAAAATTATGAAAAGAGAAAACTTGTGTTTTTATAAATACTAAATTGCATTTCAATAGTTAAACGTAATCTTAATATTTGTGACTTAGATTCAGTTTATTTTCAGGGCATTACCTATATTCCACTACATTTAAGTACATACCTATACATGTGCACGTAGCATTCTTTTTTCTTTGAAAAGAGAATATTTTTGTAAAAAGTTCAATTTGACAGTTCAACTATTGTAAACATTTTTCTTGTATTCATGTTAGAAACTTAATATGAGTTTATTTGGTATTTGCAATTCAAATATAATATTTACGCTGTATGCAGAGGTCACTTCAAGTATAAAGGTTTCATTTTATATTCAAGAGAAATTCTCCTAAAAAGATTTCGTCTTCCTTCTAAGAATTTCTTTCAAATTATATTCTTTATGTATTTGAAAATGTCGTTCAAGTAATTCATTAAAAAAACTGATAATAATATTAACCAATTTTCTCTCATATTTTTTCTGGATTAAAAGTCTTCAAACATTTATTTAAATTAAAATTAGTTGGGAGCCAAACCCCTACTGGTATAACAGGCTTGGTTAACCTTTGTTGTGTGTCGTTTATCATAGATCCACATAGTTTATGCTCCGACATACTAAGTAGGAATATGTTGCTTTCTAAATATATTGGTAACTGTAGTCTTGTTAAATTGTATCTAGTTAGGATACATAAAATTTAATGATTACAACATAATCACAAAAAATAAGTTTATTTTGATTTAAACATTGAAATAAAATTTTGGAATCACAAAATAACGTCATTAATAAAAATACGCAATGTACAAAAAAATTCTCTACAATGCAATAATTACATCACAATAAACTTCACACACAAAGCACCTGTTAACAATGAAATAAAGCGCAGTAAATTAATACTTTGCAGAGACAAAATACACCGCGGTGCAATATCATTGTACCGTAAATGAATATTCCTAATGGTAATAGGTATTAATATTTTTTACTCAAAAATGAATTTTCCATCTTTCACAAAATCATTATAATCGAAGTATATAAAAATTAAACTTTTCCTTTTCATGAGTATGCCTGCAAACGAGTCGATAATCCTTCCGTACAGTTTTTCTCGTATGTGATATTCTTTATCCCAGATTTCATCTCAATAATATACTGTTCCCTTTATTCTCTCAATTTTGAAATTGTTGTTAGATACGGATATCTTAATAATATTATTTCTATTTTTTCAGTTAATGAGATTTATCTTTTTTATTTCTGGTACCTGAATTTAATTTTTTTCTTGAATTACGACTATACATCATCCTACTGAAACTAAAGATATAAAAAAAATTTAATAACTTATCGATCGCACAGTTTACCTAAAAAATTTAGACACTTTGCATCTAATTGCGCTCAGTTCCGACTATACATCGTCTATAAAGGAAACAAGATTGATATGCTAAAAATCTCCTGAATCTATTTGCATATTGACATAATTATTGTGACACCGATGCTAATAAATAAAAATTATTGTCGCAAATAATTATTAGATACCAGCTGTGCGCTATGGTTACCTCAGATCGTAACTACATAGGCACATATTGATTTATGTATGGTCCTTCAACACAAATAGTTTATGACAGAAAATATTTAACCAAAGTTCAGTTCGTAAGTTAAATTTGAACTAAAAATACGCTTAAATTAAAAATGACACCGATATCTGCTCATTAATTTTGAGATCTTTTCGGATCAAATAGAAAGACACACGGTCAAACGAACTTGCATTAGTTGCCCTCAAAGCAAAAGTAATAATATAGTTTTCTCAAATAAATATACCCGAATAAGAATAAAATCTTAAATGGTAGATTATTAATACATTGCAATAACGACTAAATGCATTTACGATTAGTGTCGTAATATGCATTTATTTCATATCAGCATTTCAAAGGTGTTTGCAAATTTTTGTAAAAATTTCCACATATACTCAAAATGATCTCAGGTTAACATTGTGCTGCGCTCAGGTCGCACTGATTAGGAGTTAACCCATAATCTTGGAAATATAATAAAACAGCGTTTCTATGTATTTGATTATGAGTCACAGATGATTTCACATCAAAATAAATTCTCAATTTTCATCCCAACTATTTCATAAACGTTCGTCCGGATTTCTTCCAAAAAATAAAATTAAAATTCCAACTTCATAAAATTAACTTCTTAAAATTGCCTAATAATAAGTTTCATAATATTCTGGTGGTAAGTTTGGCTTCGTTTTACACGATTGAATCAAATATTCTTTTATTTTACCGATAAATGGCATTTTCCGTTTTAAGTCCTTTAGCTGAAAATTAATATTTTACATCCTTCCCCTGTTGTAAGTATTCTGACGTGTCCCAATTTTGTGATGATGATTTTACTTTGAACTTTTATATGAATAAATTTATTAATTTTAAAATTATATTATGAGTTTACTTTTATCATAATTTTTGTACATCGAAACTTACGTTGTTAAAGGTTTGTGTCAATCTACGAAAGTCAAATTACAAGTAGTGCGTTATTAAAGGGACGTGTATTAGTAAGATCGAAAGGAACCAAGAACCCGAGCGACGGTAAGATAAAATCACATTTCCAGCAAATAGTTATTTTTTATCGTTATCACGCTTATAGATGACACGTTATCACCCGTTTAATTTGGAAAGTCGGAAGTGTCCTTTAGCCCACCGGAAATCTAATAAATATTAATGTAATTATAATAATTTCTGTTAGAGAACGTAACAACTATAAACTCTAGTAATTAATCCAATATTAATATAAAAACGACCGTAGAAATAAAATCAAATTTAAATATAAAATAAAGTCACGAGATTGCTTTTTACCACATTATACACAAATGTATTTCTAAAAGAAGAAAGAATTTAAGCGACGAATATAAAGATATTATGGCTGGCAATAGGATGGACCAAATGCGACTCGAACCGTACGTATTTAGTGTTCCGTAACACAGTAAAAAATGAGAATCTACATTATAAGATTTATACGAGTGTCATTGATATAGTCTATATTAGTTTTTATAGTTTCAGGGTTTTAAATATATTTATATAATTTAGACTTGAGTAATTAAATACCTTTTAAAAAAATTTTTCGTTTTCGAAATTGATATCGAAAATTTCTGGGCGATAAAAACCTCTCATCAGCATTCCTTTCTATTCGAAACACATTTTCTGTGCTCCATTTTTTTCTTGTGTGTAAATTTTTGCTTCTTTGGAAGGTTGTGATACTCAATTCTACAGTGCATTATTTTCTAAATAATAGAGCTTTTTGTTCTTTCTGAACGGTATTGCTTTTTTTCTATCAGGTATTAACAAGAATATTTGAGAAAATGTCAGCACTTATCAACTCTTCTATCACCTGCAATCCCTCACGCTAAATTTTCATATTTTATTGAATAAATATGAACAATTTAATAAATAAGGACTTGTTTAGGGTTCACACAGTATACCCTCGCCTTATTTCTCTAATTAAAATGTAATAGGACCTTTTTTTTGGTCAACACTTGCCTAACTGTAAACCTCCTTGACTTGATATGACAGAAAATATATTTAATATAACATATATCGTATACAGTTTTACGAAAGTAAGATGATTCCTTTAAAATTACTGTGAGAAATAGTATGATCCTTGACATGACATTCAGAAATTCTTATCATCGGTAGATATAAGACTTAAACATTATTCTTAATAGTAATTATTAATTGTACTTTAAGTGAATATGAATTCAATTTTTATTAATTCTTTCGACAATTGAATGGGCTTTATTTTTGAGATTTAAAAGTTTTATCAACTGAAAACTTATTGCGCCATAGGTTTCATGAAAATAGAAACGAACAATCGAAAAACTGACTACGCGGCAGTTTCTGTACCCGCATAATTTATAAACCATTTGACGGATTTTAATGACAGTTTGTGATTTTATGTTTTTAAGGCTTGGTTAATATCCGCAATAAAAATCTTCATGCTCTTCACCACTATAATCTACACTATGCTCTTACCTAATATTCCCCGAGGTACTTAATTCAGTTATTAACATTCCAGCAGTAATAATTGAGCTTACAGGGTTACGAGCTGAGTTAACAAATTTATTGAGATTATTATATTGATTCGGCTTAAAGTTACAACTAATATATAAGATACCATTATCTCAGTCAAGTGTGCTTTTTACATGCTAATAAAACATTTCGCCTTCGCGGAAAAACTACACCGTTTAAACAAAAAATAGGGAACGAAACCAAAGGCGAAAGCTAGTATGTAATATTTATGAAATGAACTACAATATATAAAAAACAGTTTCTTTTCCTGGATATTTATTTTAATTTTACGTCTACCATATGTCAGTGACGGAGGTTCGTATTGTATTAAATGTCGAAACGGCACAGAAAGACCCAATCTTAGAACAATTTCATTTTGGTGAGACAAGAACAGCTAATGTTAAAGTTAAATCAAATGGCAAATCCTAATGTTAAAGTTGAAATGAGACTCTCGCCCATTGCCGGAATTTTTTCATCAGTGTGTCACATGATTTATTTTGTTACTAACTATAACTATAATGTGATACAGGTGGGACTTGCAGCTTTTAACATTAGGATTTGCAGCTTTTAACATTAGCTTTTAACTTTTAAATATTATTTAAAAAAAATGTGTACCATAATCGAAATAAAGACGTTAAAACAGTGAGGTTTAAATATAAATGGATCTAATAATATATAGTCATTATTCAATAGAAATGTGAAAGTAACTGAACGAAATAGACAACTGTAAGAAATAAAAAAATTCCAAGTTTTAATGTCACTTCAAAATTTCATGTTTGGTAGCGTTACAAATTTAATATAGCTAACCTAAACAAAAAAATAATACAAACGGTGGATTGTAAAATTAAAAACTATTCCCGTAATGAGTTTGAAATATGGAATCTAAAAAATAGCAAAACTGTGTCAAAATTAAAACGTCATTATTTCGTAAATGCCTATTTAACCTTCTAAAAGTTTTAGCGGGTCTCAAAAAAAATTAACCATTTTATTATATAATCATAAAATTATTCAGGAGTTTGGGGTTTGATATTGATTATTTTTTAAAAAAATCCCCTCAGACCGAGTAGAAGTCAGAACGATTTTTCAAAAATTTTGAACATAGTCCACTGCTATAGAAAGTCAAGTGGAGCGAATTAGAGACGTAATAATACAAAGTTAATGTGTTTTGATTTTTCAACTGATTTGTCCAAGTTAGTTTTTACTTGCTTATTTCCACTTATATCACGCTGTAGAACTCGGTTATTGGCATAGGGCCAAATTCCAGTCTGAAACTTAACACCATTGTTAAATATAAGACTACATGTTTTCTAAATCCAGTGGAATAGTTCATTAAAATATATTGTGATAAATGGTAAGTCTAATACAATGTTTCAAATTTTGCGCATACGTGACAGATGGACAGTATAAAAGCTGCGTAGTTGCTCCTGTATGAGGTTCATTGAATCGATCATTTTGAAATGGGCGAAGTCCGCAAATTATATTATTGTAGGAAACTTTAAAACTATCAAGTTAATTATGTTGTAAATTTATACCAATATTGTGTTACATTGAAATACAACATAAGGAATATCTATACATATAATAAAATGGTAATAGAGTGAATTCTAGATATAATTTTTTTTTAAAAATAACGTGATTGGTTTGGCTTGTAGAATGATTATAAGTGGCAGAAAAACTTTTTTTGCAATTATTGTTTACTCGTTTGTTAATTTGAGCGTGATCACGCATAATCTGCTAAATATATTTTGACGAAACTTGATTTGGATTTGATAATTTTAATATATATGCCAAGGAGCTACTTATATGAAGAAATGTATATATATATATATATATATATATATATATATATATATATATATATATATATATATATATATATATATATATATATATAAATGCAATAATTATAAAACAATGAATATTATGGAAGATTACTTCCTCATATTACATTATTTTTCCCCAAAAAAAGGAAGAAATAATATTTCAGTTTTATTATTACGTTAATGACCCTTTTAAAGAAACGACGAAATTATAGTTTACTTACTACGTTTTTTTAACTTTTCACTTGTTCCAATTTTTTTAATAATGAATGTTAGAAGATTATGATTATGAATGTTAGATAATGAATGTTATAAGCATTCATTATCTTTTTTTCGGTATTTACAAATCATCTACTATCGAAATCATAGGTTTCAAGTTCTTAGCTTAACCATAAGTACGCCTATAACTTGAATACATAACTGCGCCAAACATCTCTATAAACGTTCCAAAGATAAAATAATCAATTTTGTAGCTCAATCATAGACAGATCATATATATATATATATATATATATATATATATATATATATATATATATATATATATATATATATATATGTGTATATATATGTATAAAGGTCACTTTCAGTAGAGCTAGAACGTTTTAATTTGATACAAATGTATTGTTTAGGATAAGAATAAAGATATTTTAAATACTACATGTGTACCGAATCAGAAAATTGTTAGCTAGAAATGAAGATGGAATTTATATTGGCTTACCCATCAAGTTTGTTCGACGCTATACAGGCTTTATAAGAAAAACTATGGTTCTAAAAAGCAACCAATAAGTAATTAAACTAGGTTTATTTACGATGTTATATTCGAATAATATTTTAATTCGGTGTCGATTGCCTTAACTCATTGTTAGAACTAGCTTTGATATGGGTTTATATAAGTTCGCAAACATGTTTTCTTAATGTACACATAGGTGTTTACGTTACCAGCTTTCTTGTTACTTACGACGTTTTAAAATGCCAAATGTCAATTTAACTGTAAAAAATAATACTTTGCCTTTTGAAAACATATATTTTTTTACAAGTAATTGCAAAATTGATAACATTGTGTCATTTGGTTTTTTTTTATTTCATTGAACGGATTTTCGTCTTTAAAAAGCAATTGGTTCATATTTTATAGAAAATATAATGGTAAAAACTACCTGTCTATTATGAAGCTGTAGGTGAGGTAGGGCGCTTCTCGGTGTGCAAAAATCTCATAAGTCAATTTTACAGACCTGTTACGTACTCCGGGTTCGATATTGAAGAAAATTCCAATATCTTTAAAAGACGATAAACTTTATATAATCTCAACACAATAAAGCCAAATCGCTAGAAAGATATTCAATAGTTCGTTATTTATTGCTCTAATCATCCGTAGGTATTCGCTGGTTATCGTGCTTCTTCTTCCTTTTCGCTTTCGTGTCCAAACTTGAACTGAATCTGCGGCGACCACTGCTGCTCTTTATATCGGCCACTCATAGAAACATCGAGAGATTTCTTGTAAGTACAAGGGTGTCTAATCTGAACATTGGGGTGCCAGCTGACGCAATCGTTGTCTACGTGTGAGTACATGCACAAGTTAATACAGGCTCTGTAGTGGAGACTATAAGGGTCCTTGGAACTACAATACTTGAATCTTCGCGGGAGCAAGACAATTAGACTGACTACGTATTTTGTAGGGTTCCGTATCGGGATGCCGGATCTCTGAACATATCTACTTACCTATGTGTACATATTATTCATTTTGACTGTTAGTTATTGGTTAATTTATCGACTAGCGTAGTGCAAGTGACATCCACATATTTTTAATGGATATTTGCACAATATACTATTAATGTTTCAAAGTTTTAACTAGCTGCGGGTCGAATGCAGGGCCTTTGTGGGCCGCATCGTGACCCGGGAGCCGTACGTTGGACGGGCCTGGTCTAGGGGAATTAACTTTTAATAGGAGTTAACTTTTAGCCCATTACTATTTACGGCTAACTTTTTAAAAAAGAATTTTGCGCTTTTTATAAAAATATTTTTGTTGAGATTGAAATTTATGTTATCGAAAATTGTGAACATTCTCTTCAAGTGCTGGCGTAAATTTTATTAATGATATTACGCCTTCCATTATTCACGTTCATTTCACCATTCGACTCAGGTTCGTAGAAGACTTCACACTATCTATTCATTTATCAAGTTACTATTCATTACGTATTCCCTGTTCACCGGACCTCGCTTTTGATTATGTTCTAATTTCTCAGCAGCCGGACCATCGTTCGTACTAATGAACATTGTGAAACTATTTGTTAATACACTTTGTCATTTTACGAGTAACTTAAGAAAAATTGAACAGGATACTTATAAATCTTTGCAGAAGGAGTAAAATAGATATAAATAGAGATTTTACAATCTTGTCACATTTTATGTTTTTTTTTCTTTCTCAATCAATTTTTTTTTCCTTTTCAAAAAGTTAAAATAACGGTGACTGTACTCGAAGTCCAATTTAAATGAGACCATTAAAAACTCAAAAACAAACCTTCCATTATTCTTAGACATATAATGATATATATGTTGCGAGAATTTACCGTAATAATTGTTTCCTTTTATACCGTAATATTTATTTCGCAAAACAAACCGCACATTTTCACATGTAACGGTTTAGTGATTTTAATATTTATTTTAATTTTGTTTACTATTACAAAAATAGCGCCAAGCGAGATAACATAGTACTATAACTATTTAATGTCGTGAAATAGAAGTTACACTTCGTCTTTCAATTATGTAATTATTTTATTATCATTTAAAACGTAGGCGAGCGCGACGGTTCCGAGGGCCTGCTGCGTTTTACTCGATTAGGAACCGATATCAATTTCGAGGGCCTATATCGCAGTAAAAAAGTTTTAGTTTTCCAATTTTAATGCTTATAATATTCTATGTTACTAAAATCTTACGAACCTGCAATAAATTAAGTATCAATAAAGTCTCATTTAATATAGTCGAAATAGGTTTTTCTTCGTTAAGTCAATCTGAATATATTCTTTTAAGTCTACATACATACATTGCGAAATATAAATTAGAGGTGCGCAAAATGTATCAGTGAAAATAAAAGAGTGATTTTTCATTTGATTGGAAAGATATATATCACTCATTTATATCTTTATCTCAGTAGATCAGTATCTAAGTAATCCTAGTTATTAACGAATTGATTTATTACGCATGCGTTGAACCGTTGAACAATGGTATAACCATTGTTCAATATGGTGATAAATAGTAATGACTGAACATTACGCACTATTGTTTGAAAATAAGAATAAATTCTAAAACAGTATTCACTTTGCTTAATACTTTACAGGTTTAGGATTTAGGGCTATCAACCTACTTTCAAATTATACATGAAATTACTTTAATGATAATTAAATAAATTGGAATATATTGGCGTATTTATATAATTATGTATTGGAAATTTGAAATGGAACAAAAAGTGTTTGGTTACTCAAATATTTTGAGCGAACTAAAGTATACTTTATCGCAGCTTTCACATTCGAACGTAAGTAACGTCGTCTACATAGATCCAGTTCCATATTTAAATAAACATTTCGATCGTTTTCTTTCTCTGTCGTGTAACGCCGAAACATTACTTTTCCATCTATCTTCACGACGCGACGAGTGAGTAAAATTATTGATTCGGTGAAACGAAAAAGACGCCGATAACTCCCGAGCTAGTGATATACTGATACATTTTGATTTCAAGTGAGCGAGTGATAGATATAATAGTAACATGTGAGCTATATCTCTTATATCTCTCACTTATGAGTTACACATCTCTAATATAAATCACATCCTCACTTTCAGCTTAACCATAGTCATTGCTTCAAGTCTTGTCTTAATATATAACTATACCTTAATTAATCCTAATATATAAATATACCTTCATAATAACTAATATCTTAATTGCTTCATGGTTTTGTATGTTTCTATTCATATGTACATATTTGCCACTTAATATGCTAGATGCTCATATATACATGTGTAAACTTATTTACTTATCCGCCAACATACCGACATTTAGTCAATTCATTCATTTATTTATACCCACATTTCCTTAGTTATCTACTTAACAATTACCACCTTAGTTACTTCATGTTTTTATATGTACCTGCACATACTTATATATGTCTATAATTTGTTATTTTTTATATTTAATATCATGTACGTAATATAATGTTATTTCCAAAGGACAAATTTACATTGCTCTTAGTCGTATACAAATTTTAGACCCTTTAATATTAGAATAGCATTACATCCATATCATATAAATTAGACACCATTACTTTGGCGATTCATTGCTGAAATCAGTGGTGTACTTCCAATTTTAATCCAACTTTTTATGACACTACACTGAAGCAAGTCTAATCAAAAATTCTTCAAAGTTTGTCGAATCTAAGAGATATAAGTTAACATATAAAAAACAGGCCGCAGCATTGGGCTAAGGAATTGAAATCTGTGGTTCATTGGAAAAACTTTTCGTAAGATCGACATTATAATTTAAAAAAGCAGTTACGTAAGTATTACAATTTATGCACACAGTGCTGAGGAGTTATGTAATAATTTGGAGTTTAATAATGAAGATTGTGCTTGAGGTCAAATACTTTTTTAAAAGCAACAGAATCTCAAGTTTTACAATTAAAGCAGGCAGTACCATGCAGTAAGACAGGCAGTACCATCCCTAAGTTTTAGATTGAGACCCAAAATAATAATTTAAAAGAGCAGACTCTCAAGTTTTGAAATTTAAGCAGGCGATATAAATGCACCAATAAAACTCAGAACTTTAAAAAAAACAAATCTCATGTATTCATGTATGCGGTTTTAGTATCAGGAATAAGGAACTCGAATTTTGATGACAAAATCTCAGCTTAAAACGTAAAATACTAAACTGAAAACAGCAAATCTTCAAATTTTGACGGTATGAGTAGTAGGCACGATACCTGAAGCAACAGAACTGTGGAGCTCGAACCGGAAATTCATAGATAGAGTTTCTGCTGAAGACACAATACTTACTTAAAAAGGGTAGACCCCCAAACCTCAAAATATAAATAAGCAGGACTCCTTACAATGTTAAGGATTGGAATCCAAAGTTCAATGGCAGAGTCTCCGCTTGAGATCTACAACAGTAACTTAAAACGAACGGACATTCAAGCCTTTCGATTTAAGCAGGCAGTACCCACTCAATACCAAAACTGACAAGTTGGAACTCGAAGTTTAATGACAAAGTCTTTCTTGAGACCGTCAATGGTAATATAAATACCATTATTCTTCAAATTTTACGACTTAGGCAGCCAATATAACAACACTATCGGAATTTATGTATCAGTAGTTGAAAATATGTTTATGTATCCGTATGTATTATTTATACACGTCATTACTTTTTTGTTGCTTTAAGAGAAAACAAACGAGATTAAACTCGATGAGTTTTCTCCTCATCACCGAAAAGTTCCTGTAGGCAACAGCTGGTTTCATCATTGTATCCTACTTTTGCTAAAGAGTAAAATTATATTACTATAAGTCGTATCTTACTTGATTAGTATTAAACTTGTAAACTTCAAACACGATCACTGCAAATGTGCCGTTCAATATTGAGAAATTCTATGGTGTAACTTCAATTTCTATGGTCATATTCTAATCACATTTTAATAAGAATATACCGTTTAAATAAAAATGAATCATTCATATCCGTTAAACCTAGATCATCAAAACTAGATCACTCCTCTTGTGCTGTTAAATGTTATCGAATTCTATGGTGTATAGTAAATTTTCACAATCAGTTTCTAACCAAATTTTCATGGAATAATACTGGAAAGATACCTTTCTAAATAAATAACAGTTATTCCAGTTGTTGTAGGAATTCCGAAAATTACGCACGAAAAACAGATTACAGTGGAATGGGTGACCCTCTCCTTTTCTGAAGTCCTTAAGTAACATAAAATTTTGGGGTGAGTTTTCCCACAAAAGGGAATCGAAACAAGTTTTTATTTTAAATAGGCTTTTAGATCGAACTGTTAAATTATAATTAGTATCATAATATTTAGTAATCCAGTAGTTAGTTATTAGAGTAACACATTTTATTGGATTTTATTTATTTGTTAAACTGAGAGAAAACTTTGGAATAAGTTCGTAAAACCTGTAAAAAATAATACTAACTTGAAATGTCAATGACAGTGAATGATGCGGAAAATTTAAATAAAATTTGTGTCTTATAGTGATGAATAAAAAAAAACAAAACCAATGTTTCACCTTTTGTGCGATATGAAATATCGAACTTACTTTTTTGGATATATTCAAGAATATTATATTAGTTTGTATAATTCCTAAATAAATTTATTGGTGTTTTTATTTCCTATAATTGTTTATATTCTATTAATTTTATTACTTAGAAATTTCTACCTGGTTCGAATTACTTTCACGCATACTTGCGTAATCAGTGCAAGAAATTAATTAATAAAAAGTTGAGTAATTTAAATTGTTAAGCTAATTTCTCAATTAGTCGTGCGTAATTTTTAAATTTTACTCTATGCACGTGCCTCAAAGCATCTAATCTAGCTCTGACGGGTTGTTTCAAAGGCAGGAAGTTACTATTTTACTGATATAGTGTTATTCTTTATACAATTCAAGTACAGTTTCAAATTTTGCTCTTACTACTAATTCTTATTAGAGTAGAGTTTTTTTTCAAAATTGAGCAAGGTTAACACTAAATTCAGCTTCTTCTTGTCATACATACATTGAAATGAATGTCACAAGTATGCTGTTCATACTCTGTCGAGAGGCACAAGCCTTTGTACGTTTTTCTGCAAGGTTGAAATAAAATGTTGTTTGCTTTATTAGATAAAATTCACACAAAGGGATTCCTATTATTCGAAATCTCGACTTTTATGGTAATTTGACTTTGGAAGAAAAAGACGCTTGATATTTTTAAAATGGCTGTAGAAAAAATAAGTTGTAGCATTTTCTTTGGTAGTATGAAGATAATAATATTAAAAGTTTGAAATAATTTTGGAACCCATTTTTAAGAAAATATTTAATTCTCTTTAAGTGAAGAGCAATACAGAAGAGAATTATACGGTTTAGAAAGAAATAAAAGAAAGATATTGATAAAAATCTTCCAATTTTATCAATATCGGTGCGTTGACTTAGAAGCTAAATCACAAGAAGTACACACGCATACACATGAACACACACTCACACGCTCATGAAGCTGAATTAACTCGACCCAGTAATTTCTTAAACAAACCTATTTTATGTAAAAAAGATTTGAGGTGAGCGATCCTTTTAACTGTTCAAAATAAGGGTTACTATATTTTTTCAATTAAATAAGGAAGAACAGTTAAAAATCGATTACTATGAAAAAAAATATTTTTGGTTCATTTTGAAAAAAAAAACAAATTATTTTAGGTCTATTCACCCCATGATATGATACCCTCATTGAGGGTATTATAGCAATAAAAATCGATTTCCATAAATAATTTAAGTTTGGAATTTGTACCATTACAATATTCCCTTCGTTCTTTATGAAAGCAAAAAAGGAACAACAGGAGAAAAAGAAAAAGTAACTTTTGTATAGTTTTTTAGGTTTCCATATTAAACAAGAATCATCAAATTTGGATTAAAATATATTTAAGTAATAATAAAGGTGATTTGGAAGCACGTAAGATTAAGTAATTTAAATTATTCTTATGATGGCGTAATAGGGCGTTTCTTTTTTTTTAATCTAGCACTTTTTATATTTAGTTTAATTTTTTTATGTTTATGTTTTAATAAATTTCTTTCGATACATGCCAATTTTGTATCGCCATAAGTTATCTACCATTTTGATGTAAAAAAAAAGATAATGCATTTTTTTCTATTGAACAAATACAACCTTTTCTTTAAAATTATTGTCTGAATTGCATACATTTCAAAAAGACGATTATTCTAACTAGTTAGCTTATTTTTAGTACCCTCTGTCAAATTGTTGATATTAATTTGACGATAGATTATGCGTGGGTAGAGTAAAGATTTTTGAATACGTTCTCGCTACCCTAACATCTGAATTGCGACCCTCGCATTTTATTTAGGCGAAGAGAAGCGTCGGTGGCAAAATGTATAAATGCCATAATTTTATCTGTCCTGAGCGGCAGCTACAATTTTATTACTTATTAATGAAGTTAACTACCCAAGAAGGTAATATTACCTATCCACTTTACTTTTTTATATACTACTCTTACAACCAAATCTGATAACAAATACTTGCCAACATAAAATAAATAACCCACTGCACGCAAGTTACGAAATTTCAGCTTTGAAAGTAAGTACAAAAGAAATTGAATAGAGACGGGGGTACCATGTACACTGCCATATATTTCTTTCGATATTATTATCGAAATAAACTTTTAAGGTACTACTTCATATAAATATGAGCGTTTTTGCTAATGTTCCTTGAAGTTCAGCCGCCTGATGGTAAATACTACTGGGTATATTTTCCAAAGACCGTGATATGTAAATACCCATATTCCAATTCTGTTGTCAGCCAAATAAAAACTAAGTGTACCATCGTTTCTATTTTAAGTTCTCGTCAATGATATCAACCTGAACCGTAGGCTAAACGACTATGTAAATGGTAGAATTTGGTAAGTTCATGCTGACTCTCGTAGTAATGAGCAAACTTCTATTTATATTTCGAAATTTAATTAAGTTATTATAATAATTGTTACATTAGCGATCGTATTTTTTGGACTATTGCGGGTAGAATTTACTCTCTACTGTTACTGTATGAACAACTATAAGAGTATCAGAAAACTATAAGAGTAAAACAACATAGTTATAACACTGGCTAGGACAATGGTAGGTATTATAGTATAACGGCAGGTAATTAGGTTAGGTTTAAGATTTAATTTTTTTTATAACATAGGTATTTATAATTTAGAAGCAAGATTAAATATATCTAAAAGAAATAGCTTTCAATTAAACCGGAATTTATCTCCTTATTTGAAAATTTATAAAAACATAATATCTCTCAAAAGCAGAAAAAGAAGAAATTCAAGTTTCTAACGAATATTTTAAGCGCTATCACGGGCTGACGCCCAAACCCAGACTGCCCGCCTCGCGACAGGTGGCATACATACCGCGGTCTATATATATATTTTGGTACTAAGGTTAAATAGGCGAGCAAAAATATCGTTCTTTCCTATTATGGCTTGTGAAATGTTATTGAAGAACTATTTGAGTATTATTCTACGAAGGGTAACAGCTGTGTAAAAAATACTGTGCATTAAGAACGATGTCTAAATAATTATTTCATAAATGATCTGAGTGTTTTGAAAAGATCATTTTTATATCCGGTGTAAAAGTTTCAAACTTAATGAGCGTTTTTCGAAACCGTCTAAGTATTTCTTATTTTGTTCTTGCCTTCAAGTGAAGGAGAAAACCGATTATGTAATTGGAGATCATTTTGAGTGTTTCTCGCCAAAATTATGAAAGAGTAAACAATTTGTCTGCCCATCTATTACACACTATATTCTCAAGGACCATGTAAAGCATAGTACTAAACATGACCTAGTTATAATAAATATTATATGAGCATCGGTTTAAAATGATAAACTTCAATTTCTACTTTAAGGGGTAATTTTGTGGAAGGAATAGGGTAGTGTTAAACAGACATCATGTTTTTAAAACCCTCATATGGGTTAGAGAGAGTATAGTAGGATATAAAATTGAATATTTAACCATTGTATCGTTCCTCGATATCTCAAGGAATAGGCAAAACTAATCTGAAGGGAATTGTAGAGTTACGTGAAGGACCCAAACTTTTCGAATAGTTTCAGAAACTTTTAGAAGGACCAAAGCAATAAAAATATCTAATTATTATCAATTGCGGTACGGGATGCGCATTAAGTTATTTTGATTCATAATTGATTGCTTTTTTATCACAGTCGTTTATTATGACTTCTATATTTTTTTATCTTCTTTATCGAATCTAATAAAAATTTAATAAAAAAATCACGACGTACACATTTGGTTACATACTTAAATATTTAATATTTTTGCAAGTTATTTTTGAGTAATTCAGTTAATGTATTAATTAGTGTAGATAGGGACCATTTAGTTTCTTTTTTGGTAAAATTAACCACTTTTCCAAAAAAATTAATATTCGTGGCTTTTCCTTATTTACCCTGTAAAATCCCACAAAACACCTACAGTAATTTATCAGTACATTAGATAAATACCTAAAAGCTTTTCTTCTATATTACAAAGTTATTCGGTTTTAGGTTATTTTTAAAAACGAATTGTATTTCACCAATCAAGTTGTAGGGGAAACTGAATATAGATTTCATTAAATGATAAATGTGCGATTTTGTAAAATTAGAATTTTAATTATAAGGGAAAATTAAATTGCATTTTAAGTGCTCTGGTTCTCTCGATACTTTCCAATCTCAATAACATAGATTATTTAATACCAATGATGTAACAGAAATAATTTTAGTTCAAATGTCTACCAAATGCTAGTACTTAAAAAAATACGATGATTTTCGCATTCGCAGCTGACAAATTATAGAGCGTAAAGGGGCGACGGGGGTTTGCACATTAGCTTGAAATTCCGAATTTTTTATACGGGTTTAAAAACATTTGAATCATGAAGAAAATTTAATTTTTGTAGACATATTCAATGACACCCCACTCATTAAAGAGCGCAAAAAAAAAGATTTCGGTCCACATATGCAAAGATATTGAAACTTCATTTTTATACAAATGCTAATTTAAAAAAAAAAGTAATGGAGACCTTCATCAGTATTCAATATTTCGCTGATTAAACAATTTCATACGTATAAGACTAAAATCCATGAACTGAGAAGTTGTAATGAACGACCGGACCGACGAACGACTTGTTTGATCACTACACCTTGGAAAATAGATGTGCGATAAAAATATGACGTCCAAAGTAAAGTGATCAGGAAAATCAAAAAGTTAGTGCACTCAGTGGACCACACGACTAAAGTACAGCTTGCGCAATAGTTTTATTTTTTGGTATTCAAAAGCGTTCAGAGGTTGAAAAGGAAAAAAAAGAAATAAAAACAAATATAATTAAACAACAAATGTATAAAAAGGTAAGGAGAATGATGTAGAAATGTCATATAATATAAAATTAAGTTATTTTTTCCTGTCTTTGTGTATTTACTTCATTATTAACTGACTATTTATACTTTCAAATTCATTAAAAGAAAGTATTTATTGGTTTAAGATAAAAAAAATATGAATTTAATATTTTAGATTATATTTCATTAAGCAATAACTAGCTCATCAGCACAGCTAAATGATAAATTCACATAATATGTGCCTCACATAATAAACACTTCGTACTCGTTCGAAAATTTACTGGCAGTCCTAAAAGTAAACAATTAACGTCACTAGATACTTTTAGTACATTTCAAAACATACTTCCATAAATGTCGTACAAAGATGGCTTTCTGCTAACTTCTCAAATCTGCATAGTCAGATGAAGTTTGCTACTCGTACACGCGCTTTTACACCCCGCCATAAGGTTTACAAATTATGTATGTACATATATATATATATATATATATATATATATATATATATATATATATATATATATATATTTATATATATATATGTTAAAAAGTTATTTACATCATTATTTCTAAGTTTAGAACATGTTTTTTTTAAACATTAAATTCTAATAAAAGTTAACCCCGCGAAAAACATATTATGGAAATCTTTATCGTAACAAGCCATGAAAAATATACTCCAATGTCAATAAAATACAGATATTATTTTTGCCATTTACTCCTTTTCGTTATTTATTATTATTTTTATATTCTATATATTTTTTATATTTATTCGTAAACATTTTGAAAACGAAAATAATGCAATCGTTTGCATTCCACATCGGAATTATTTGCTTGGTTTACTTGCTTTTTGATGACTCCGAGGTATTTGCTCTGATAGCAATAAGTCTACCATAAGTACAGGTGTTACATTGAAAATAAAATAAATAAATATAATAGAAACGTGAATATCTTAATAATTAAGAAAGTTGGAACGATTGCTAAAATTTTTAAACTTGTGGCACAATGCCTTTCGTAGTTTTGATTGTAGTACATTCGTATATTGGGGATAGAGGGAGGTGGATTTGTTGTAGATTCTTATAAAACGATCTTGCATAAAACTGTAATTGTGGAATGTTCTTTCGCGTAAATTATTTACACCCCCAAATATTCTACACCAACATATTGGAGAGTCGAATATTAAAATATCCACCAGTAAACATACTTAATCATTTTATTTATTTTTAAGTTTCCCTGTCAAACAGTTTTAGCAATAACTCGTAAATAGTTTTGGATTTCTTGTCAATTTCTATTTCAGTTGATGTCTCATAAGTTAGAAATTGACAATTAAATCGAATTGTTTGATATATATATATATATATATATATATATATATATATATATATATATATATATATATATATATATCAGTTGCTACCTCCAAAACGCCAATTTGTATATTTCTGAATATTGAATTGAGACATGTGCTGTTTAGCATAGTTTATGACTATCAAATATAGAATTCCACTTAATACACTTTATGTAATGAAGAAATGAGTGTAACTAAGGAAAAAAAGAGATGAATGAGTCATGACAAAAGGATAGATTATATAGACGTGAGTGCTTTAATAAAAGCACTACTTTTTCCTTTACGGAAAATGAGAGCTTCGTACACACTGATATTAATAATAAAATTAAATATTTAAGCAGAAATAGTATTTATTCTGTATTTAAATGTCTCACCTACTTCTTTTATAGACGCAAGGAAAATAACTTAGTTTGCTATATACTTTAATTTATTACTGCAAGTCGTCAAAGAAAAATTTTATTTTGAAATACTTATTAATAATATCTTGTTTTTTTTCACATCTCCTATTAAAACATTGAAAAGGATCTTAACGTTTCGGAGAGCAAAGAATCATTGCAAGATGTTTTGGTGGCTCGTACATCACAAAGAATATGACGTATCAATAAAAGGGTTTACAATTTTATTTTAAAATCACTCTTCCATAACATGCCGCTGTAATAGAAAATAACCTCTTGTCCCCAAATTTCAAATATTAAAAAATAAGAGTATTTTAAAAATAAATTATAAATTTGGTATTCTTTATACTCAATATTTACATATTTTAACTACATCCTCTTGATAAAATGTTAAGGGCTCCGTTTTTACTATTTATTTCGGAAACTAAAATAAACCATATAAAATGAAAGAGCAGAATCCCAAAATATGTTCTTTATTTGAAGTATAAAATAATTAAAGTAATATACTTTAAGATTCCAAAATAATAAATGAACAATTAATTTTTTTTATGGCCATATATATTTATAGGATAATATTCGTATATTATTTTACAGATGAATTTATATGGGTATGCACCTCATAAATAATAGAGTAAAATATTCATTTTTAACTCATATAAACTTATCATAAAATTTTCCAATTTTAAAATAACAAAATAGTCTTATTATCACATCGGATCTTATAATTCCATAATTAAACAACAACTTGCTACCAAATTTGGTTTACGTACACTTTGTACTACAAAGTAATATATTAATTTGCGGGAAATACTAAATCTACGGAAAGTGTTTTTTATTGGCTGTTGCTCCTTTCATCAAATTTAGCATGGACCTAGTTATACCATATTAAATTAACACATAAGCCAGTGTTAATCACAAAATAATATAATTCCATAATTATATATATTTGAAACTCGATGTTCTCAATGATACCATGACAAAAATTTTGCACTACAAGGAGGATCAATGTGCATATTACACCAAAAGCTCTCGTATCTCCGTAACCCAGTGCATAAATTCTGCAGTCTTAATTGAATATCCATGCGAGCCACGCCGGGGAAATTTCTAATTGTCTGCAGTCATAAAAACAGGTGATATTCATATTTAACTTGTGTTAAATTACTTGAGCCAACAAGTGCTTTTGCTGACATTTGTATGGGGGTAATTTATTTTCTAAAAGTACCGGAAGTCAGAATTGTCTCTTAAAAATTTCTCCGTGAATTAGCATTAGCAAATTGATTTAAAATCATTCCAACCGAGTCGTCAGCAGTAAATATTTTTTTAATTAAACCGTACTTCATTACGTATTCGTTTCAAAATGTTTTTTTTGTTCTTCCTTCTGACGACGGTAAAATCTAATTGAAGTGACTTTAGGTAAAAACGTGCTTGCCTTTCGTTGAATTTCTGTGTTTATAAAATATTATTCAAGCCATTCAATACATTCTGAAAATAGTATTAATTCTAACATTTTAATTTTTCTAGAGATGACTACCGTTGCCTTAAAATATTATTCACTTTATGGAAATGCCCTAAATCTAGCCTGCACAACATAAATAATATGTAATGTATCTACAGAGGATATTTAACATAATAAGGGCGTTTATGTACACTTATAAGACTTCACTTTTCATTGTATTTTGGATTCAATAAATCATTAATTAAATTAGAACCTTACAAAATTTTATTTTGTGTAAGAATTTAAGACTTATTTATTTTATTTTATTTACAAGCTGCTTATGAATCAAGAACATTAGTGGGAAACAAATAATATTTAGAGACAAGCAATTTTAAAACTGAATACAACGTCATATAAAACGTTCTCCTTGTATGCAAGGAATTATTTCTTACTACACCCAAAATAAAAAAATTGAGGGATAAATTCGTGTATTCATAATTTTCAAAATAAAGAACTCAAATGAATATGTTGTGTGTATTCTTTAAAAGAAGCGTATAGGTTATGAACATATGAATGCCAAATAACGATTTTTTTTTCAAAGCTGCAAAATACTGTACAATCCGTAACATAGTTGTGTAATGGAATGGTCGAAAGTACCATGTGAAACATCAAAGTATCATAAATGCAGTCTCACAAGTTTCACTAATATGATCGTGAAGTGGGTCAATGAGAATCGTGAAATATATTTCATTTATTTGTTTATTATAAGGTCTTTATTTTATTGTTGATAAATAACATTGAACTCATTATGACATAAAAATTATTTCTACCAGCATCGATAAGTACTTTTCGGTCTCATGAAAATTTATCCCTCGTGTTATATGTAAAAAAATAGAATCTTTTTTTTACCTAACGCTATGTTTAAAGCCACCGCTGTATCACTCGCTGCACGTGTTTGCTCTTAATTATGGCAATTTGTTACTTGGAGATCCTTATAAACTTGTTGACTTTTCCTCAAACAATTGAGGCAGCTGCCTTTTCATTCATAATTCTCCAACAAACCGTTGATTTAATTTGATAAACAAATGTTTACTTTTCAATAATTCTTTGTCGGTGTAAAGGTAGTAGGTAAAATAATTTTTATTTTACCAAAAATAGCATTGTACTTAATTTAATTGAGCCAGTATGAAAACTCTCGGAAATTAAACAAGGTAATATATTTTTTCAAGTGAAAACTTTTAAGCATGCTAAAAGTTCAACTCACGAAATCAATAATGGACGAAGTATCATTGGCGTACAAAATATATATGTTTGTTTTAATAGACAATTTGAGGTATAATAACATTTTAACTAAACGAATGACTACATTATTACCCAAGACCAGCACAACCAATACTTAAATACATAATAGCATGTTAAAATGACATGACATGAAAAAACGTTTTTATTGGACGCAATATTATTTTAGAAGGAAAAACATGAATTGCGCATTTATAACGAAGTTTTGTTCAGTTGTTTCGTTTTAATATAATTTGACGAATGGCAATAATCTCTCTACGAAATTATAACCATAGGTTTAACCAGAAAACTTGACTTCTAATAACCAGTCGAAACGAATTCAGTACTATGAATCGTATATTAATTATGAGATTCGTTGGAGAAAAAAATCACAATATTTCAAATACCACTGTGGCTCGCATTCATAGATTCTAAAAAGGTCTTTAAAAGTATAGTAATTTAGTGTCATACACAGTAATTTAGTTTCTTCGAAACGTCCGCATCGGTTATCGCTTCGCTAACCTGGTAAATCTACCACTAGAAATCAAACAAATCGAGATTCAGAGAGGGATAAGACATGGAGACACGCTTTTTCTAAAGACGTTCACTCCAATACTAGAGGACATTTCTAAGACGAATGCAAGAGATTAAAGAACCTTAGATTTGCGGATGACATTATACTATTCTTAGACAACTCGAAATATTTCAAGACCATGGTATAGGAACTTAACCAAGCCTCTGAAGAGTGTAATTTGTGAATGAACCTTGATGAAACCAAGATCATGATCAACAGCCCAAATAATACTATGTATCAAGGTTAATGGCACTGTCATCAAGAGATTGGAAAATTATATGTATATTGATAAGAAGTTACTAATCGGTAAGGACACTCAAGTAATTAAAATTGACAAATCCATAAGACTACCGTGGGTGGTCTACTCCAAGCCTGAGATCGCTTTCAACATGAATATTAGTGCTGAAGGGAAAACTCGCGTATATGACCAGTGTGTTCTACCAGGACATACGGAATGGAGACCTGAATGTTCGGAAAGGTAATCTTACACAAACTCCTTGTGGTTCAAAGAGCAATCGAGAGAAAACTATTAAGCGTTGCACTGAGAGACCGTGAAAGAAACGACTGGCTAAACCAGCAAAAGCTAGTTCGACTTATCGACTACAGATAAAGCTTTTGGTGCAAGCTAGTGGTAGAAGGGAGACTACAGGAAGAGAAATGGCCACAAGGAAGATTACAAATACATTAGTATGACGCTATCAAGAAAACAGATGGAGTGAAGTATATAGAAACTAATTAATATCGAGACAAATAGCATAAACTGAAGGAGGCCAACATGTTAGGAGTCGAAAATGGCGAATGAAGAAAAAAATAAGATATTTTTTCCAAGTGATAATTTTTTTGAAGCGTCTTAACATTACAACCATGCTAAATTATTATCTGCGTGTGCAATGAAGTCATAATTATATTTAAGAAGATGAACTTAAGATTTTTTATGTAAATATTCCATTTTTTTTGAGAAGTATATGACTTATTTGTTTACTAATAAGTATTTATCAATTAGCCGATATTTTATTTTTCTTAATATTATTTCTTGATTGTTTGATTACAGGTGAGTAAAATATTTATATTGTTAATGAAGTAAGAAAATTTACAACCTTAAATAATTTATTTAGCATCAATGCCGAAATCGATTTCTAAAGCTTTAAATCCTTTTGTAATAATTTAAATACAAATATTAGTAATTAATTAGAGAGCTTTAAAAAAAATATTACCTTTTTTTTGTAGTCTAAATTTTATTAAAAATATGTAAACTTTAGTTCTTATAGAACACTTATGTAATACGTGGGCGACGTATAGTCGACTAATTTTATAATTACTTAATTTTAGTATTAGAAACAAGAAAAATATTCATTATTTTTACTTAATTTATAATAGTTTTGTTGTTACAATAATAAAAAAATTCTTAAAATGATTAGCCACAAAACAACAATTTTGCCTTGGCGCATGTTGGGTGCGGGTCGTGATAAATATTTGCTTTTAGTTATTAAATTATAAACTTATAACCAGAGTTCAATAAAATTTAACCATAAAACTGTATATCTTTTGAACGTGATAATCTACATAGTGTTTCTACGCATTTAATGACCAAAATAGAGGAAAACTTGTGGTAAACTTGGAGCACAAATTTCAGCAAATATAAAAAGTTTCAGCAAAAACCTTGTTTTCATTTCAACGTGCTTGAATAAAACTTAGTACTTGCAGAATAAAAGCAGGGATATAAGATTCGTTTGAGCTCACGGAATTTAGAATACCAGGGCGGCGATATGCATAATAAACACAAAGAAACTTTTATTCCTTGCAAACCAGTTTTCCATATCACACAGTAATCTTATGATAGAATTTAAATATTTGCATTTTATAACGTAGAAGTTGAATGCTAATTATTACAGTTTTTTATAAGAGCAAATAGTTCTTTGTACTTTTTTTCGGAATTGTTGTTTCGTTCTGTTCCTTTTCTCGAATATTTCAGTCAATACCGTTATCAGGTTTATTACTTTTAACTTTACTTTTTACTTTAGTCTACCAATATCAGGTTTAATACTATTAATTGAAAAAAATATAAGGAATTAAATATATAATATAGTAGACGTGTTTACTACATTAGGATTTTGACGTTATAACGGCTGTTCTTTAGTGGTATACGACTTAAAAATACATTAATTAAACATTTTTATTTCACTAAATACGATGATTTGCTTACATCACATATTCAAAATGACAAGCGTGAACTGAGAAATAGTCTACATTGCCTCAAAAAATTACGCTGCATACACATAAATGGTTGCTGATTTTGTTATAATATACTCAATTGCACATCAGATTTTCATTCGCAGTCACATTTGGCCGTGAGTTTCTTGGAGTGGACTGTGTCTGTAAAATTGCTTAAATTGAAACACAATATACCGGATTTAAATCTCGGGATCGCGTTGGTTAACTATATCTATCACCATGACCAGTCCATTGATATGGAAAAATATCTATGGACTGGTCATGGTGGCAGGATAAGTTGAACAATACACATACAATATGTAGTGACCTGATGTGTCGTCGTGCTGGTATCACATTCTCCAGCGGCCATCTAATGGAACATCTTCTAGTATGTCTGTCATTTTGCTTCGCAGAAATTGCAAATATTATTCTCTGTTTAAATTTTAGGATAGCTCAAATTACTAATAAATAGTCTATCAAAATCTAGTCTACAAATTCTCGCCTGCCGTGATGTTTTACGATCTACCAGTAATTTGTATTATGCATGTTAAATATTATGAAATGCGAAATTTTGTCAAAATGTTGTCAAAAAATACCGGTCTTCACTTTCGCATAAAACTATTAAGTTTCTAATCTATAATCGATTCTTAAGCGATTCTACGACGAGCTTAAGAGATTCCTTTACCCACAACTTTTTGTTGGACCATTGACGCAGGGATATTTAACGGTGCGTAGTATTTCTATAACCCGACCTCAGTGAGGCTAGATCATATTAACCTATGACATTTTAAATTTTATTACTTTATTAATCGTTGTGGTATATTACTGGAATTCTCAGTAGTAGAATTTACTTAAAAATTTGAGTGCATGCAACTCATTACACGTGACAGAAATGAAACTTATTTAATGATATATACCTCAATTTGTAAGTACTCGTATATATTAGGGGATAAAAAGAGAGAACAAGAAAAATAAAAAAGGAAAATATTCTAAAATACTTGTAGTATTTGTATAATTTAAGGGTAGTACTAAAGAACGATAATGGGAACAACATAGATAAAATATTAGTTACATTTCTTAATTTATGTCCTCAATACTTACATTATCATCTGATGAATTTTTTGTTGATAAAGTTGACAATAGAGCATTATGGTCACCAAAATATATAATGTACGTTCTTGACTTTATGCTCAATTTTCACATTTAGTTTAACTTTTTTACACAGAAAGATAATTAATGGTATCACATTATCAGATGCAAAATACACATTAAAATCGCCACCCAAAATAAATCGACAAAATTTTGACAGTTTAATTTTGACATAGATAACGTACAAAATAGCTGACAGCAATAGTGAGTGGGATTTTTTGGTTTTGATACGCGTATCATACAAAACAGCTTACAGCACTAGTGAGCACCATTTTTGTTTGTTTACCCTCTTGTGTACATTTCTCGTCTTATTCCATTGTGTTTATTTACCTCTCTCGGTTGTTAGCTATTTTCCGTCCTTCTTTCAATAGATTCATTATATTCAAACGTTACAAGAAAACTTCATTAAATTTGACCATCATATTATATTTTTAAGTTTCTGTAGGTTTTGATTTATTTGCGAGTGTTAAAATATATGGCATAAATTGCCACATTTTCAGTAGTTTTTTATTTCGTTAACTTAGAAGCTTCATTTTCTTACAGGTCCAAGGAACCGAAGACCTAAATATTCGATTTTAGTTTCAATTAGATACTTACACGCGTTCCTGGAAAAAAGGACTTGACAGACGGACAAAAAGACAAACGGACAACGAAGTGATTTTTCATTTTGGGTTATTGAAACCTAAAGAGATTATCAGATTTGGGACAAAAGTTTTGAAAATATTTCTGGTACCAATGTTAAAAAGGATGTTTTAAGAATATTACATTTAAACTTTTATATTGATATAGCCTCAATGATTACGTGTTATAAGCATATATTACAATTTTTTTTACCTTGTATCACACTCGGTAGATATCGATATATATATCGTACTTAGGTATGGAAGCTTCGACGTTGGCTTTTAATTTTCTTTTTGCGCCTAGTAGAGCGTACTACCCTTACTTTCAATTATATGTCGATTGTTTTCTTTTATGATCAATTCAGGACAAAATGTACCCGAATCAATTCGCATAGCTGACAATATTTTTTTATACTTGCAATACATTGGTGGCAATTTCCACAATTATAAAAGTACGCCTAAGTAGACTAACATTACGTCTTACGCAACATGCTAAATAAAAGCTTATGAGACATGTCAAATAAAATGAAATGTAAAATTATTTATATATAAGCCTGTACATTTAAATAGGTTTATTCTTAATAGTTACTTCGTACAATATTCGTTCTTGGCGATCCCGCGCATAACCCGTTTGATATATAATTTTCTTTTCGTCTAGATAATTTAACTTGAATTTTCATCTTATCTGCCTGAAAAATAATAAATAAATTACTCAAACTTTTTTTAAAATTTATTAAAGCATGTAAGCTCGTAAAAGAATACAATAATTTTTTTTATTACAAGACTTTATGTAAATAGTCATTATTTCTAATGAAATTTCTTCTTAAAGTTCTTTTTTAATGTAATTTCAGTAATTTTCTATATATTTTAATCACCCTTACGAGAATATAACATAAATAATAACGTTTAAACCAACCAAAGTATGAATGTGAGGATCAAAAAAAAAAATCAGGGAACATTTAAGAAGATAATCATATGCAATTTAAAAATTTATCTTTCCAAATAAAACCTTTTATAAAGAGGACCTTAAGTAATGAAAGTGTAGAGAATTGTGCTATCGCCTCATAATAATTCAAGAGTCTTGTATATGTTTTAAAAAAAATGTCTAGACAAATAATGTACGGTCAACAGTCAAGGAATTCAATAGGCACAAGTCTATATATTATTATCAGATCCTGGTCCAGTTACTGTTGTCATTACTACTTAAAAAATATATGGAAAACGAAATAATTGTCTACTCACGGATGATGTACTATCAACGATTGAGTATTTCGCTGTACATCTCTGGTGTAAAATTTATACGGATACAATTTGTACTGCTGTAATTTTACGTATTTTAACGCGTTTATACGCGTTAAAATATGTAAAAAGTTATGTTATACAGTCGAATAAAGAACCGCCTTCTATTTTTAATTTGAAAATTGCTTCACAATAACTTTACTGGAGGTATACATTATCCGCCTTATTTTAGTGGTTTTAGCTTTATGACGAGTAGTAGATAATTTTGTTATCCATGAACACGGAATTAAATTGTTTTAGCTTAAATCTTGCCTTTGTAAGGTATCGTTGACTAAACTATAGTACACCATAGTTTAACATATGTTTCTAACCTCAAAAACTTGTTTGAAGTTTGACATTTCACGTTTGTTACATAAGCCGATCGTCGTTTTTGTTATTTTTTAATTCGTTTAAATTTTGTAAGTGTACTGATTCAGATAATGATATCAATTTTACAGAAGATATAGAAGTGGAAGAGGTGGTAAGAATGGTTCGTGTGCGAAAGGAGAAATGCGGGAAAAATTCCGTGAAGATGTTGAATGACAACATTTTCAAGCAAAAATACAAAAATACCAGTTATTACTTGCTTTTTCTTAGTTTAAAAAAAATTAGGTAGCCGAAGATTTGAGGATGAAGATCAGTTGAAGGCAGCCGTAGAAGAACATTTTGAGGGCAACGATACAAACTATTTCTTTAATGAGATACGAGTCTTTTTTAAAAGGTGTGAAAAATGTTTTGTACTTATAAATTATATTGGAAAATAAATTTTTTTGAGACTATTTTCTTGACTTTTAGTACCTTAAGTTCAGAAATGCATAACCGCACTTGTACTTTGCTTTAGAACATGATAACCTTTGGTAAAAGGAAGTCATTCATTTGCCTTTCTGTATTTTGTTTCAATGTGGATTTCATCAGATTTGCAATATAATTCTTTAATCTAAAATAAAAACCTAATAGCTATTGAAGACCTGGTCTAATTATTTTTTTGTATATTTTAATGCATAACCTACATACACTGTTATAGAATCCGTTTTAATATAAGTGTGTTGAAAAAGATAAACACTTTTTCACAATTTTTTAATGATAACCACTTATGGAAACACGGATACGTATAATTTAGTTTTGAATAGTCTCCTTATATTTGTAGATGGTAATTAAATTAGAAATATAATTTTTTTATTAAAAATAACGTTGCTAAAATTTAGCAAAAATATTTATCAAATTAAAAATATATACTTTAAACTCTCTCTTCAAATCACATTATAACGTCAAATATATTAAACATAAAACATATATGTGAATCACTTTATTTTCTTGTCATTTAGGTATTTCCTTTTTAATTTACAAAACTTGCAGCCTTCCAAACCAACATCAAAGTAAGATCTAATAGTGAAAAAACTGGAAAATATAAGTAGCAATTATAAAGAAATACATGAACATAGAGAAATATAAAATTTCATAATACATAAAAAGAAAAAAAATTAAAACTCAATTTTTTCTGATATCCATTTTTATTTACAAGTCGATCTAACTTTTTAAAATTTCCATTTTAATTAAGTCGCTTTGAACATTTGATGCTCCTTCATTTTCCATGCGTAGTCCAAATGCCTATGCTTTTTTGACTAAACTAAATATTGCGATCTTATGATTCCATCTGGTTTTCTGTAAAACAATTAACACTCTCAATGTTTAAGGCTTTCAGCTATAAGGTTTTGGATACAAGTTTGATGGTATTATATATAATAAAAATATTATCAAAGAAAGATTATATTTACAAATTACATCAACAAATCACTTTCCTGCATGTAAATAATGAAGCAAGAAAACAAAAAAATTAAGTAGTTCAGTGTATTAAAATTTTAAGCAATTTTCTCCATTAAATAATAACTTAAAATTTTTAAATTTTCTCTAAGAAATTAGACCTAAATTTTACCGTTTTTCTTTTATCTTCAATTTGGCCCTTGTCTTAATTTCACATTTCATTATATCTATAAAATAATGTATGGCAACCATAACATATATGATTTTAATGCTAATTACTATTTAATTTATCATTGAATTTGTTCTTTTTATGAGGGATAATCCAATCTATATCACATTTGAATTTCTTCTCTCCTCCTAATATTACATAAAAATAACAATGCCACAAATAAATTTGTATGGCATACCTTAACTTCTGCAGCAGTTACAAGTAACATTAATAATGTTTGTTGATTCGCTATCTTAGACGAGGTCGATGGCCCTTTTATTAATTCCGCATTCCCTCGTACCTACAAAATAACATAATATATATAATTATATATACATATATATATATATATATATATATATATATATATATATATATATATATATATCACCTCAATGTGTTCTTTAAGAACATATTTTAAAAGTTGCACTAAACGGAAATGTGTTTCTCAGTAGCATTATTAATATAGGGATTATTCATAATTTGATCATGGACAATTTAATTCGTCTTACCTTTTCTTCCAAATCTCGTTTAACAGATACCCTTCTTTTCAGACTGATATTAAACATTTTAATAATTTACATGGTTAAACTTAAAAATTACCAGTCCCATATACGATCTGACAGCAGTGTTATGCAATTATAAGTCTTGTATACACGTACCGATGCTAGTTTTTGCCAATTTGGCCTACCTTAAGCTATGTTAAAAAATGTGTAGTTATACCATTTTTACTTCATGTTTATTAATAACATTTTTAGAATATTATATCCAGGTTAAGCTAGGCTTGGTTTAAGGTATTTTTATAAATAAGATCCTTTATTTTTAATGATTAAACATTAAGTACTATTTTTAAAATAAAATTACTTAACTCTACCGTACACCTTTTAATGATTTTCTTGCAATGTTTAAACCAAGTACACGTTGAATGATGTTTCCTTTAAAGGTTTAGAGTAAATATTTCCATTAACGTGGGCGTTAATCAAAAAATAAAAAAAGACTTTGCAAGGGAAGTGCTTAGTTTAAAACGCTCCGCGTTGTGGCGTTTCGTCAAAAAACACTAAGAGAAAATTCCTTTTTTTTACGGAACTCCTCGACGTCACCTATAATTACCTAAAACACTTTTCGTAAGGTTCTTTACTACAATCTGTCACTAAATATAAATTACGCTCAAAATAGCGGTTTTCGTTTAACGAAAATAATATTTATTGGTAAGAGTAATTAAAGAAGCTTTTGAACTGAAAATTAAACGATTTGTATGAAAATTATTACAAATAAATCGGTTTCATTTGAATGAATGAAATCGCTGTTTTAATATTATATAACTCTATTTCAGGAATGAAGATATATTATTTAACAACCACCTTAAAATATTTTAATGGGTTATTTAATTAAAACTTTAAATAGTGTTGAGGTGTCAAAACGTTAACATTTTGAATTAATAATTATGGAAAGAAACATCACTAAAATAGTTTTCCAAATTTCGAAATATATTATTTTGATAGTGCAAGTTTTCTAAACATGGTACGTTTATTAAATGTCTCTCTGTCTCTATGAATTTTTCTGTTTTTTTATCTAAGAAATCAACCCTTTTTTAATGAATATTGACCCAACTAGGACATTTATTATGGAAAGTTTTCATATAATAACATCAATATATATAATAAGATTATTTATTTATAATAAATTACGTTATATTGTGGTATGGATATCTGTGAGGTAAGTTGAAGAGAGAATAAATGTTGATGTCTATTTTGGTTTGTGTCATTAAAACCGTCAAAGAAATATTATAACGACCCATGAGAGAGTTGTAGTGCTCACAATGCTTTACAAAAAATTCCGACAGCGCATAACATTTTTTGAAACGAAATAATTTAAATGTGTCCGTTAAAACTAATACTATCCTACAATAATACGAAAATGTTAATATTACAACTTTCACACAAACTGAAACACAAGCAGTGTAACAACGAGTTACTAACATATGTATAACCTACGCCTTTATGTTTAATTGAATTTCTCTTTTAACTGTTGTATGTTTTTATTTAATTAGTTTTACATTTAATTTTTAATATACACGGGAATAATATTTTCTACGAGAATGGAGAAACTTCAAAGACGAAACTGTGAAATAAAACTGTAGACTCTGGTCAGCTGCATGTGACCGACTAACTCTATATCACACTTACATGCCACGTTTTATGGGTTAAGTTTCACGTAATATAAGAGTTAGATGCGCTGTACGTGACGTCTAATAAATATAAATGCTTTCAACTGGAAATACCTGTGGGATAAACTAGTTTTGCTTATCGACTTCCAGGCATAAATGTGATTATGAACGTATTAAGTTTACACATTAAATAAAAGTATAAAAAAAATTATTTTAATATTTCTAATTTATTTAATGTTTGCCTTATTTTTACTTCTGCATCGCAAGATAATGACGTAATGAGAGTCAAAGACTACGTAATATAGTAAAATGTTATGCTTTAAATTATATGGCAAAATTTAAAATCATGACAATAAATGACAGAACCCAGTTAAGAGCTACCAAAATAAATCATTAGGTATTGTCTACGGCGTCGCTGATACAGAAGAAAAAAGTTGTAAACTAATCTAGTTTATGAAAGTCAACTGTGTCTAAGAAGAAAAATGTTTAAATAATGCTTCACTGATGATTTCTTTTTAACCATATCACCAAGCACAATAATCGGCCCTTGTAAGTTTATGTAATGAATAAAAGCATATATTTAAGTAAGTCACTGAGAATAAATTGGATAATACACAAGTTATATCTTTAGATGCGCTGTGGTGTAATTTAATGGGAAGAAAATTTTAGTTTTCATTTATTCATTAGAGAATTGCTCGATTTTTCCACATAGATATATGTTAATTCTTTTCAAGGTTCATGTGAAGAAAATGTGTCAAAAATGTTTTCCCATCTCTCAATACAAAAAAATATATAAATTTTAAATAAAATTAAAAATATGTTTCCAAATTTCACACTTAGAAAAATATATGTTGGCTTAAAATATTACTGGAAAATTTTAAGAAATTTGAATATGCAATCATTTTACTTCTAATAATCTAGAATTTTTTTTTAGTAATGCGACTCATCAAAGCGACGTTAAAATTCCTACTCGATTTGCCGGCTTTATATTTTTAAATAATTTTTATGCGTTGTACTCATTTTTACAATATACAAATCTAGTTAAGTATGCGATTTATTATTACTATTATTACAAGACGTTATAATTTTTTAAATATAAACATATTTTAAATATTTCTGAAATGTTTATTGTAACTTAATCAAACTTGAGTAGCATGATCAAATAGATTCTATGGAATTCTATTATGAATTATGATATTCAGAAATTCATTTTATCGCAACTCCCTTTAACACTAATATTTCTACGCGAAAACATTTTATTTTATTTTACAAGAAACATTAAATTATAATGGTTGAGATGAATTTCACCAGGTCATAATTGATATTTTCGATTTTATCGCCACACTTCAGCGCCAGTTCGTTTTGGATTTCCAACTGTTTTAACATGTTTTTTTTTAATAATAGCTCTCGAATTACTACGAGCAAGCAAAAAAGTGGCATGACTAGCGCATATTTCTAATATCTACATTTTAAAGAGGTAAACATTTAGAAGTTAAAGTTTAACAGCTTTAAAATAGTATAAAGTGGATTGGAACTTTGCTAATTATAATGGATTTCCGTTTCATATTTAATAACGTAGACTAAATTCGACATAATTATAGGCTCTCTATCAATACTACAAACAGCCATCTCGGGTTATCAGAATTGTTTCATAAATTTATAAATTTCTACTAATATACAATTGAATTAAATGAGAGATCTGTGTTGAAATTATTATCCAACGATAAATTTAAAAGGTCTGTTTTTTTAAGACGCTGTTTTTGTTCCATTTCTCTTTAAAAATAGTTAATAAATATTTTATTTTCCTCTTCAAAAATAAAGTTAATATTTTTCTTCGAAAAGGAAAAGTTCTTAGTCTTAAAAGATTGATATATTATGTTATTATTACATATCTGAAAGTTCACTCACCTTACTTGTTCCTAAACATACCTATACCGCTTACGAAAAAGCTTTAATTGTCCAAGCAGCAGAAATTTGGAATCACCTGTATCGTGACACCAGGAAAATCATGTCCCTGAATATTTTCAAAGGTCAAGTGAAAAGTCTCACCTCTCATAAAACGTTTTCCTTTCTGCCCTTGCCGTTTCCTTTGATTTCAATAGTCCCATCAATAATCTTAAATTATGTTTGTATTACTAATACTTTTGTGTTTTTTACTTTTTTTTTCTCTAATGTACTATAAATACTTTTCATTGAGAAATCCCTCACAGTCTTCCAACTAAATTTCAATAGCAATTGTTATGGTTGTAGCAATAAATCCGCCATATGTATTATGCATAAAAGTTGATAAATAAATTAACTATTTTACCTTTTGATAATAAACTATTTTACTACGTATTAAGTAATGTTACTTTGTTTCGTGTGACAATAATTAAATATGCAACATAACTAAATATACACTAAATTAGAAAGCATTTTATCTATACGTGACATGCGACTTAATTAAGACATAAGTATAGTTTCACGTGTGTTAGTTTATTCTGCATTAGACTGAGTTAAATCCAAAACTAAATTTATCGTTCGTAACTGATATAGCATTAGTTGTTTAACATACAGTTTTAAATTGAATAGTAATAAACCATCAGTTTTAAAGTACATTGTAAAGAAAAATTGATGCGGCAAAATCTATTCTATGGCGCACACAATTTCGGGAGACAAAAATAAGGAGACAATATTAAAATGCACTTCATAATAGGTTCTGTTTGAAATTACGTAAATTTATAAATAAATGTGTATTTACACAATCCCCTTATCAAATTAGTACAAATCACTTTTCCTAATTTCATACGCCCCCATTGCTAAGTCTATTTTGTACTTGCTAGTAATTAAATTAAATGATGTTAACAAAACAAAATTTTCTTGTTTCACTTAAATTTCGTCTTGGGCAAGTTTGTAACGAAAATTATTTCGTTAAAAGGATCAATATTAATTAATCCGTCACTGTCTACGGGATATTTCGAAAAATCCATTGAACGGCACGTACTTAAATTTGTGCGCGCACGTAATATAAATATACGAATAATGTAATTGTAACCCTACCTGATATTCAAAACGAAGAAACAGTTAATCGTGATGGGCCACTGGAGAAATCTGAATATATATTTCATGTTCGACCTTGTCAGCTAAAACTAATAAAACCTGTAATATCTAAGATGTATGAAATGTTTCAATTATTCTTTTTATTTCGTTTCACGCGGATAAAATTATTACAAAATTTTGACCTTTATAATCATGGTATTATCCAATAATTTAATAGAAACGCACGTATCAAACGTGATGAAAGTGAAAAATAAAATGGCATCTACCTAACAAGTAAGATGTCTTGTCAATAATTGACTAATTATTTAGATTTTTCGATAAACTCGAAAAAACATTTCGTCAATAAATAATTTCCCAAATATTACAAATGATAGGCAAATTTAATTTTTACTTTAAATCATACACCAAATTTTTCATTGATATTGAAATAAAAAATCTTTGCTAGTTAAGTGAACTCGCAAAGATTTTAATAAATGAAATAAAATGTGAAATAAAAATACAATAGATTTTCTACAAAGGCTCGTAGTGATATTTTAAACGAAATATTTCTAAACAGTCGATTTTATAAATCACGCGACAATACTTTGAAATCCCTCATTAATTTCTAAGAACAATAATGTCATTCTATTCTTTGGCACTAAATACTTATATGGTCAATGGTCGTCGTGCAAAGATAAGCTATATTCGAATATTAGGGGTAACAATTCGAAGTGCGCATGACGTAGGTAACCATATCACCTAATTAACATATCACCTAATACTCTGCCATCGAGGATTACTCTGATCTAATTACATAATTGTGTACATAAATGTATATAAATTTTAATTTCACTTCAATGATTAGTAATTAAATAACAAATCTGAAAGATTATACTTATTTTATTCACACTGAGTTTTATTGTCTTTCTTTTTGGACATGTTCGAAAATATTAAATGTGACGATTTACACCATATGTTTATTTATATATTATTGTCTTAAAACGCAAAGTTTGCTTAAACGTAATTGAAGGATTCTTTTTTTGATTTGAGGAAATAAGTTATATTTTCGTCATTTTCAATCAAAACGAGGGTAAATTTTAAAGTGTTAATATGAAAATTACCTTTCTTAATAAATTCCAATAATTTTTTGGTCGATTTGTAATATAACCTAGTTTAAAGTTGTTGTATAATTTAATTTAGTAAAATATTTCTTGAAATATAAAATGATTTTTTAGAAATTTTTGATTCTAAATGTCGTTTGACAGAAATGATGAACATTATTTTGAAAAGGTCAATAATCATTTTTAAAGTTACATACTTAAAATGGTTAATACGTAAAACGAACCCTTACTCATGTATCGGCCCGTCTGTATGTCGGTCACGGCCATTTTTCTCGGAAAATATTCGAAGTATAAACGTGAAATTGATTAAGTCATAAAGCATGTTAGAAGTTAAAAATATTTATATGGACGTCCGTCTCCGAACTGCCAAAGTAAAAATTATAAAAAAACAGCGTTGCTGGAAGATTAACTAATGTTTACCCGGAAACTGTTTATCAGCCAGAAATTTAAAGTTAATCTCTTAAAAAATATTAAAGTATTATGCAAAACATTCTAGTGGATCAATACGCAAAACACAAGTAAATTTTCATTACTTATTTTAAACCAATTTGGAACATGCATGTCATATTTTATTTTAAATCTTTGACATTTCTGACTCTCTTGAAAATGTAAGTAAGTTTTTTTCTTTTTGTTTCTATTTATATTTCAAAATTTCGACATTTTAATAGTTAAGATACAAATATATACTATGTATTTATTAGCCCATTAAATTTCAAATAAATTCGGAATATTTTGAATTAATTCATTTACAAATTTTATTAAAGTTTTCCCTTGTTAAAAAAAATTATTTAAAAATAATATTGATATGTATCTTTCTTTAAAATTCTATTAACTTTTATTTTACTTTTCAATAAAAAGTGTTAGTCATTATTAGCATAATAAGATTTATCGCTCCATAATGTAAGCTTCATAATGTAGTTCGTACCACAAATTAAAAACCTTACCGAAAGTATCCCAAATAGTGTTCTTTATTTTTAATAAACTCTCTGGTTTTATAATTGTTATTCACTCTCGATTATAAAAGTTTGAAATGAACAATAATAAGAATATTTTTCTTATTATTTACTGATTTTTTCCCTCCTCGAAATAAATTTTATTAGAGTCTGGAATTACAATATAATATTTGGGAACATTCTTGAATGTGGGGAAAAATCCAAGAAAATTTTCTGCTATTTAGAAAGTCAATTAGATAGTGATTTTTAATTAATACTGCTATTGGTATTGGTAGGTTAAAATATTTTTCTGAATATAGTCCTTTAAATAATTATAATAAAATACCACTAAGTAGTTCTTTGAAGAGGAATGTATCGATAGATGCATTATGACTCAACGTCGTCAATCTTCTACAATTAAATTAAACTACGTGATGTAGTAATATTTCTACTTTCTTTAAGTTCTTTACCATGACCTAGGTTTCGTTATGTTACATCTTCAGGTGGGTTCTTAGCAAAGATATCTTTGAATAACTTAAATAAAGTAGAAATAATACCACATCACGTAGTTTCATTTAATTGTGAATAATGAATTTCTACAAAATTAACGCCAAATATATTCAAAAGTCGTCAATCACGTGATGCAAAAAGAAAACGTTTAACTAACAATGAATCTGAATCTGAACAAGAGCTGAGGCATAAAAAAATTAGGGCGAGATCCGTTCCCCGTAGAAACAAAGAGACGTTTGATCAGTATTGATCAGTCATTACTTGAGGTATTAGAAGCAGGCAATATTACGCAGAAAATATCACCACCAGTCATTTAAATTTGCGCCTATGAATTAGACAGTAGGTTTATTCTGAAAACACTTCCGATATTACAGCACATTTTTGCTGAATATGCCTATGATATTGTGGCCAATGCCAGGGATTCGACACA